>QNGE01000091.1:339747-387564 GCA_008508345.1 Paragonimus westermani | reverse complement strand
GTATGAGGGTGAGTGTTTGGCAGTAGCATGTTTTCGCCTATCCACCCTGCCATGTGCAGCAGATAGGGCGACCCGGTTTATCCTGCGCGACGGCCGATGCAGTATACTATTTGATTTAGTTTGTATCATTATCATTGTAAGTATGGGCTCCGGATACTGCCAGAACGCCCAGTCCGGTACAGGAGAGCGATTAGGGCCCTCATTCAAAGCCTTTGGCTAAAAAGCCTGAACCGCAAGGCAGCAGCTGTCTCACACACACGCGCGCTCGCGACGGCATCAAACACCACTGTACACACGATCCCAGCAACCAGACACAGTGAGTCCAGGCAAAACGAAGCAACAACACAGTCTCGACGCACAACAAACGCACGCATCTGCTTTTTGTCTGGCTGCTCCCCTTCGGCAAATATGGCAAGGTTGGACCCGCAAGGATCGAAGTCCTAGTCAGCACAGCCCTCCGGATCAAAAGAGCACGCAAGCCTGACCCCCACGCCAAGGTAGCAGAAAAGGTGAGGACCTACACAAACGTAAGCTAAAACGGCACCGTCAACATAGCAGCAGTAAAAGTGCGTTGGCGGGTGTAGATTGTTTATAGGCAGATTTGGATGCGGTGATTGTCAATTGGCCGGTTCGTGGTATAAATTTGGGCGTTGGTGAGTTGGGCGGCAGATAACCGGTTTTCGCGCAAGATGTCGCAACTGGTGGACCTCAGTGAAGTGTTTCGAGTATACTTCCCGGATGGGCTCCGTTGTGAAGCGTTCATGGAATTTCGTGGGAAGTTACGAAAGTTTCAGTTGGAGACAGGAACGAGTTACGTTATGAGAAATTGTGTAACAGGTGCACAGTACTTCCAGAATTCTGGGAGAAAATTCCGGAATGTGCAGTGTACAAGCAGTGCTACCTGTTTTGCGTGCATTGTACCAGGAAGAGCAGGCAGACGGATAGCGTGAATCACATGTGAGTATTTCGTTTTCTGCATGTTTATATATATGGTGTTACAGGTTTCAGGATTTTCAGTGTCCGTCGGTTATTCACGTATCGTACAAGGAGGGAGCTTCGCGTTTATCGTACAGTTACTCGGTTTACAATCACAGGACAATGTCGGTCGACTCGGGAGAATACCCCGACAACCGTAGGCTAGAAAGTTCAGCGGAGGATGCTGTACGTGGGTTGTTGGATAGTTTCCACAGAACCCATGATGTTATCGATTACGTTAGGCGTGAGTATGATATAGTGATGAATCCTAGTGACGTGAAGTCGTTGGGACGAAGGAAGCAATTACGTGAACATCCGGAATGCGATTTGGAGAGCATACGTAAAATCTTACAACCTGTAGGACCTATGTATTTGAAAACGGACGACGAGGGTAACCTGTTGGTTTTGCTGTTTACAACTGGAAGACTCCAAGAACTATACGTAAATTATGGAAGTGTTATCATGGCAGATTCCACAGCTGAGTATAACATCGGAGCCTACCATTTGTGGACGTTGTTGCTTCGGATTGTACTGGTGAAGGTAGGCGCGTTTTTATTGTTTTTCCCCAGTGAACGTTTGCCATGTTATAAGGTCATGTTGGACAGCTTCAAGCAGCTGATGCCAACAAGGGAGGTAAAGACAATCGTGGTAGATAGGCACTCGGCACAGCGGGAATGTTTAGAAGAATATTTCCCTAAAGCTAAGATTCTGTTTTGTTCACTTCATATGAAGCAGAATATGGTTTACAGATGTGGTGAACTGAAGGGGATATCTTCAGATGAGAGAAACTTTCTGGTTGAAGAAATGAGTAATCTGTTGTATTGTAAACCCGAAGATGAATTCAATGGGATAGTTAACAGCATTTGCAGTCGCAATAGGGAAGAAGAAATGTCATTTACAAAATCCAATGCAATAACTGTGGACAACACTGCGTCAGCCAAACCGGACGGAAATTATCAACACGAACTGGCCATCAAGAGACACGACCAATTATCCATGATCTCCGTCCACGAGGATGAAACTGGACACGCCTTCAACTTGAACACCGCAGAAATCCTTACTCAGGCGAATACCAAACAAGCAAGAGAATTCCTCGAAGCTTGGTACTCATCAACCGGTTCAATAAACAAACACATCGAGCTAGACAAAATCTACGAACCAATGTTAATCAAGGATTCGAGGAGACGTAAACGCCATCGAGCCCAGATACCAGTAAACCCAAACAGAGCAACTTAATCTGATAAGACAAAAATCAACCAATGGTGGGTTGGACCAGAGGTCAAACACGACGGAAAGCGACCAACCAGAATCCAGGCTGGTAGGTCAGCTCACCCTCCTATATAAGAACAGGCATCGATCAATCTTCATATTCAAAGTATACGCTGAAACACTTACGCACCGATAATGTCACCTCGCTTGTTGATGAAACGTTTGCAACCTAAATGCCAAGCTCGGCGGACATATCAATACCAAAACCATCAACCCGGGCCACAAACAAAGTCACCACTATTCAAAACCATCAGAAACCATTCTAGAGTATTCAGTGTTTCGGTCGCTACGCTACCCATTGCGGTTTGGTAGTCTCGAGTTATTTCGATATCCTGATATTCAGATCCGTAATTGCATCCGTTGTCTCTTTTTTTCTTTCAACATAGTTCTAATACTGTTGGGAGCACCACCCATACGCGTCTGTGGTTCGAATGTACCTCGCCTCGTTTTTTTAATATTCCCTTAGGTGTACATCTTATATACATGTAGAAGCGAGCGACGCGTAGCTCATGTGTCAACCCAGTTCACCCGAGAGATCACGCCTTACGATGCTTAGTTTAACACTTCTAACCGCATTGTCTCTCTGGAGTTTTACCGAGTTTTGGTAGCGGCCACTGTAGACCGTCCAAATGGACTGCAATAAATGTAGGTCCTCTTGGCGCCCATTCGATAGTTCATTCGGCACTACAAGTAACTCGGTGCTCACCGTTAGTGTAACCACCACGTCTGACAACTGTGTTCTTGACCATAGTACATACCCCTCATTACAAGGTGTTACAACCGCGGCTGGATGTGTCGCAAGTACTTCAAAAAAGTGTCCGTACTAGTTGAATTTGACGGTGAGTCACCAGTGTTGAGTCTCAGTCACACGGTAATACCAGCCGTACAGAGTTCCTTCACTATTAAGAGTCGTCCATCCGGTGTGGAGCTTTTAACATTTATCGTAAATAGAGCATCTGAGAACAAAGATAGACAAACACGCACCGTGGGGCCCCGCTCTTTTTGCGAAACAATGGTTTGACTGGACATTAGCTGAAAGGCACTGACATAAGGTCGAATACATTCCTTCTCTCATCTGCGACTAAATCTACATTTGTACATAAGGATTTTTTCTAGAGCGCCTATAACGGCCATCGTGCTGGCGCTCGCTGAGGAACAGGGTACTCAGCTGGATAAGATAAAAATGAGCAACGAATTGCTGGGTAAGGGGCTGGCTCATTTGGGGAACAAGTATGAGAAGAAGGTTTTGATATATGATATCCCTGAACTGCACTTAAGAGGCAGCGAAAAACGAGTGCTTACACCGAAGCACCATTTGTTAGCCGTAATTCATATGGAGAGGTTATAAGAGGATATCGGAACAGACAAGGTGTTAAGAGTGAGTAACTGGAACCAGCTGGCCAACACATTGGAACTCACACTGGTTCCATAGGGAACAACTGCTTGTGAGGTCGCTGAGCATAAAAACTGAATCAAATGACGAATTCGAAGTCATCTTAAGTTCACTCTCTCATGCTCCTGCAAACGATATCCGTTCGCTGTGCAGGCCAAAGACATGGGATCTCGAGCGTTCACTCCAGATGGTTTTCTTTCACATTACAAACGAGTTCCCTGCGACCACGCAGATTCCACTCGCATATCTTAAATTTCTTGATACAGCATCACAAAGGCACGCTGCGTCACCGGCGAAAGAGAAATCAGCTCTCGGGTATAGGTATAGAGGGCTCCCAATATGAAAGACCCGATATGCTGGAGCAGCAGCGTATGAAAGCCTATTAGACAAACGCCTCCAACAACAACAAAAACGGGCTGGAATGGTTAACGTAGCTGGTGGTTACAACGTGATTGCCACCCGAAATATCGGCAGGAATTGGATGTACAGCATTATGGCTGTATTTACAGGAATATGGGGGTCACCGACAAGGTAGAGCTGACCAGAGGCAGAGGAGAGATTTGTTACTTTCAGTTGCCAGACGGTATTCGCAGCTTCAGTGTTTACTTCTGTGTACACCCAAAATTCAATTGATAAAAAGGGTGGGGAAGCCAAACAGACCGCTTCAATCGTATGTGCGTATCTAAGCCTGATATCGCAAGCCATCGAAGATGTTAAGCTTGAGTCTCTCTTATGAACTATTATTGTAAAACCATACTCCGTGCTAATACACAGAGAATTCAACGCTGCTAGAATAGACTGATGTGAAGGGTCAGCTTCTGCAGGAGGTTTAACAGCAGGCCTGTTAGAATTTCAGCACGATAACACGCTGATTTTTGCACATGAATTGTAACCCGCGTTTTAGAATGCGACAGGTCCCATAATTGATTGAATCGGTAGTGAGCAGATTCGAAAATCAAATTAGTTAACTCATGAGGAGTGTTCCTGTGGGGAAGAATGATCAAGTTTCCATCAATTTTGAGTTCTGCTTCGGACTTAGGTCGCCACCTTACCGGTGGGCATGCGACTTCGGAGGAGTAGAACTGGTAGCTTCACCTAGGGTGCAAAGTCCGGGGCCTGGAGTCATCCTACAGCTACAGCAGTCGAGGGTTATGAGGTGATCAAACGGAATGTGTATTTTTCCACAAAACAGCACACGCCGTTGACCAGGTGCCACCCTTGGGTAATCCCTTGTTGGTGGTCATTCAAAGTAAATAGGGCATGTAGGGTGAAAACAAAAGCCCGACTAGCTTTAAAAAACAACGAACCGTAAGAGGTTTTCACTCTACCGCCATGAAAGGGACCATAGTGTAGATCCGCGGAATAATGCCTGAGCCGCATACGAATTGGCAATGGCTGAAGGTGCCAAAGTAAATACCAAGCGGTTCTATGCATATGCCCAAGAGAGGCCAGCGTTACGCAGGGAACTAGGTAGCTCCAGACCCACTGATGGCAACTTACTCATCAGCGCTCATGAGAAGGCAAAACACGGCGTTGAACTTCGCAGGTGTCTACCGAAAGAATAGTCGACAAAGCCCTATTCTAGATTTACCTTCCGCACTGGCCAACGAAATGACTCACGGAGGCATCATTCCTCGTGCGATGAAGAAAATGTGACAGTTGACTGATCGTGAGGTCTCCGGGCTGGATGATATCCACGCAGCCATCATCTTCCCGCTAGCCAGTGTTTTATTTATCCAAGCAACCACTCTTCCTGACCAATATATCAAAGAGGGCAGGGTGATTTGGGATTGGGGTGAGGTAAGTGTCAGCCCAACACAAGGGTGGAAACAAGGAAGCAACTGATCATTGTTGACCAGTGAGTCTCACTTGCATTCTACTGGAAGTGTGCGGAACTGCCACTGGAAACAACCTTGCCGGGCATCTAACGGATAACAAGTTGTTGGATGCAAATCAACATGTACTCATAATACAGCGGTCCGGTAGAAGCAGTTTATCACTTTCTTAGTTAAAAATAAGTTTTTCCATAGTAGACTCGGAGGACGTATATTTCCGGGTCCTCAGTTGAGCGTTACCGCCCGGTAATACCAAAACTTGAGCGTTACTGGATAGCACTAGTTACCAGCTGATGGATAGCGGAATCGCTGTGAAACGGAGTGTTCAAGTCCATTGTCCAGCCCGAAAGCATATCCCGTTTCCATCCAGGTTCCACAGAGTCGGTCCCTGACCTCTGCTCTTATGTCTTCAAGTAAATGTCTTGACCATTTCTGCGTTGTACGTTTGCTGATTCTCTTGAAAGTTGTTGACAACCCTCATCTGGATAACGTTTAATCTTTTTTAGTAAAGCTCTCCTGTTGGACGACCGAGTGGTATTCACTAGTAAACCCAGAAAAATGTCCGCACACTAGTAATGACTGGTGCGGGCTCACTTAAAGACAGCCTTCCGCTACGAACAGTCCGGACAGGCTAACTCAAGTTACTGAAGCCATGGATATACGGGTTCCTATTCAGAGTACTTTAATACATCAGACGCGGTGCACTTTGTAAGCAAAGTAGGTGACAGGCTTCTCGTTTCAGTTTTTGAAATTTATCTCATTCAGAGAGCCGGAAACGCTGATTGCGCTGTATAAAGGTTTGTTAAGCCGCATTCGAAGCATTGTGCTCAGGCCCAAGGTCCAATCCTGAAGAGGGACGACCGGTGTCTCGAAAAGGCGCGCGGGATAGTCGCTGGACTGATACACGTTGCAAACCCCCGGGACTGTATCCATAGGCTAAAGGCCCTCTATCTATTCTCCCCTGAAGGTTGAAGGCTTCGAAATAGTGTTTTTTGATATAATTTAGAAGTGGTGAACTTCTCAGGTTTTGCGTATATGTAAACCTGCGCGTATGTCGTGCGTAAGATATGCTGCATTCGGCTCTGTCTGGAAGTAAGCAGCTGTATGCACCCAACTGCGTGTGTGCCTGTTTTCTTGGTTTTATTATGGAGTGCTGTTTCAATCATCCGCAGTAGACGTGTGGCATCATTTGAACTTACACAACACTGTTAAGTAAATTTTGAAACTGGAGTTTGCATCTTAGCTATTGCAAGTGAGATTACACATGAGGCAGACTGACATGATTTATCACCCATGGCCATAAACGGTTAAAGCCTTCCACTATATGTCTACGTCTTCACTATGGAATTTTGTACCTGATTCTTTTCACCCTAATAATACCGCAGTTATGGTTTTGCTCCAGTATTATTACCATCCAGAGAAATTCTGCATTTTGTCGTCTCTTCTATCGTTGCCAGCTAACTCCTAACGGCTTGGGAACATGGCCAATTGACAGATGCATAGCGGAGGTCAATATATCGTTGATAGGAGTATCCACTACCAATTGGATTCAACCATATTTTTTATATGGACCTATGGTGATAACGACAGAATGTTCGTAGTTAATTGGCTGCAAAAGGAGGCCTTTAGCTGCGATAGAAGGGTGTTGATTTTAAACGATTTGACAACAATGAAAGGTACAAAGAGTGAGTAAAACAAGTATATGTCTCTGTTGCGACAGTTACAAAGTTGGCTAGGCCAGATGGTGTATTTGGAAAAGAGAGCTGTGGAAGTCTACACACGCCCATGTGGTGCACACTGGTACACACCGGGCTATCTCAGTACGAATGATTTCATGTGCTACCACTGACTAGTTGGGGGGTTGAAATAGATTAGGCCATTCCCAGTAAAGTTCACTTGTTGATTTATTCATTTTCACTTACGAATTTAGGAGTGGTTTTTTAAAAAGATGGCCACATTGGACGGCTGCTAAATTGGAGTAGATGGAAAATGAAAGTTTATCCGACTGGTGGTTTGTAAGTAAACTGTCATTGAAATACGTAGTGCGCAAAAAATTTCTCCAGCGTGCAGGCAGTGCATTATTACCTTTCTTTATATTATATGATCGCAGTATTTTGTGGGTGTGGAATTTACCCATGAGTGTGACACATAACTGATGGACCATACACATACAATTGGTCGTGTATGAGGATTACTGTGTACATAAAGTGACCACGTGAGTACGACTGCACTGGTTGGATTTTGTTAGCGGGCTCTCACGCAGATCGTTACTTGTTCTCTTGATTGGTTACGGAATGCGATCTTTCTTGTCCTTTCACTTGGATCTAAGCCTCGTATGCAGTACTCATAGATCATGGGTATCAGGCAGATGAGGCCTGAGGCTGGATTCTCGTAACTGAAGTTCAGAAAGCTGTGACATACTCCCGCGAACGGATCTAAAATTTCACAAATTTCAGTAGTATACCGTCGGGTCTCGATTTATAGTGTTCGAAAAATAGTTCACTACATGTTCTGTGTTACGACAGGACCGCCCTCGAGGAAGGTGTAGGGAAGTATCGACCACTGAAATTAGAACAAAATTGCGATCTTAGTAAAACGTGTAAAAACAGTCGGCTGCTTGCCTCACTTTTAACAGTTAGTATCTGCGGTGAAATGTGCCTGAACTTGAAACCGGCTGCTTACAGCTGAATGGACATTACAACGTGAATATGGAAAGTTGATTCATGAGTCCTTTTTCTATTGCAAGCAAAAAGTAAGGGTAAACTCCCGGTGTTGCTCGTCGAGCAAAGGCGAGAAAGTTACACAATGACCTCCGAACAAGTAAAACAGTATGCGCGGGTGAGTGAGTACGGTTAACCTGCGAAACTGAGACAAGGGGCTTAATAGAATATTTGTGTGTCAGAGACCTCCGTGAAAGACTTTCTAACAGATCCGACAACCGTGTCACATACTGTACCTTCTTTGTGTGGTATCTGGCGCAGACACAAAAATAACCGCAATCGGCATTGTCAATTTGTATCCATATGTTTATACTGGTCAACAATGAAAAGCTACGGTGGCGTACGTCATGTTTTAACTTCGATATGGATGCTGCTTCCCTCGTCGTTTGCGTGTCTCATAGTTCCTGCGTGCTAATACAGGTTAATATGGACGTACTAAAAATGTGTATATACTGAGACCAAAAACATTAATTCTATATAAAATGCACTCATATATCATTTTTGTAACTGATGCCACTTTGTTTTCCAGATACGGAGTACACCGCAGCTCTCAGATTGATTCTCGAAAACAGTAGATTCCACACCTCCTGTCAATTACAGGAGTGTCCACTAAGGTGCGTAGAAGGTGCAGGTGTTAGTTACGATAGTTGGACCATCGGAGTGCCAAAAGCAGTCTTGAATTACAACAAGATAAGGCGGCTTTATTCCTCGTTAACCCTAGATCCATTTTGTAGGTACAGAGTGAGGGAGGCTCAGGAGTGTACACAGAGGTGTGCGACGTGTCTAATGGGTTCAGTGCTGTTGGCTTTAATACTTTGTTTTACGCGCCACCTGCAGTGAATCACGGTTCCAAGTGATCGACAAGAATGCCCGTTTGGTTGTACGCCATTTTACGTGTTAGAGCACAACCACCTTCTTGGTCACAGGGTGTATAAATCCGGTCCAATAAGTAGAAAGCTCGCCGTTATCCAATTTAACGATTCTAGGTGCCGTTCCAAGTGCAGCATACCAACTGCTGCTATCACGCACCGCGTATTCAGTGAGTATGGCCAGTTCACTACATCATTTGACAGGAGGGAGTGCGACGCTAGCTTAAGCTTGCAAGGCCAAGTGAGTTCATTGTGCGCTGTTCGTTATAAGGCGCCAGGAAGTCTTCCGGGAGAATTCCCAAGGTTTACTTCAAAGAGCGCCTTATACCTTGTCCAGAATGAAAACAACAGGTGTACGCGCACATGTTCTGCAGAGAATAGGCAAATTCAGCTCTTTTGGCACCTTCCCGATGTAGTGGATGTGAATGCTACGCGGGAAAAGCGAGCGCGAGTGAATCGAACGTTCACTGACAATTCTATTTAAAATTGTGTCAAACCGCCTACGACTTCCATCGTCTCCAAGGCTCGACTGCTGGCGTGTAGGTCGGGAACATTATTTATCGCACGTCCACGTCAGCCAAACTTTTGGCACAACCACATCTGGGCGGGTGAACCCCACAGATGAAACCTAAGACAAACCGAGTGTAGGCCGAACAGATTCCATGTAACCCTCCGCAATAATTCGGCTGCGTGCGCAACATGATGTTGATATTTTTGTCTGTCGGGCAGCCTATCCAGTAGGAGTTGTACCAAACAACTACTTCCCGAAACGGCATCAGCCCTCGGATGCTGTCGATGCGCCTGCGACTCGGCCGAGGTATGTGTGCTACATTTGTTAGTGTTTATGGTCCAACTGTGTGTCACACTGATGATACAAAGGACCAGTTATATGATCAGCTGTCTGCCACAATCCGGTCTGCACCAGTGAATGACCGACTCTTTGTTTTGGGTGACTGGAACGCTAGAGTTGGGCGCCATTCGGTAGTTTGGCCGGAAGTCCTCGGACCCCACGGCATTGGTTCAGTCAACGCGAACGGTGATCGTCTGCTGCACCTGTGTGCTACTCACGAGCTGGCTATCACGAACACCCGATTCCAGCTGGATGCGAGCGACATCACGACGTGGACTCATCCACGAAGCGGCCACCACCACCCGCTTGACTATGTGTTATGCGGCAGCGCGACATTCGTGAAGTGCGCATCACTCGCGTGATGCGCGGCGCTGAATGTAGCACAGATCATAGGCTGGTCAGGACCAAGTTGTTTATCCATGTACGCAAGTCCGTTTATTGTAGATCTTTTGGACAACGGCAGAAGCTGGATATCAGAAGGTTGAGGAACTCCGAGACGAAGACTGCCTTCCAACGTGCAGTCGTCGCTCGCCTGCACAATGCTCCTGTATCCACTACTCCTGAGGGTATGTGGCAACAAATCAAGAACCAGATTACGGCAGCAGCCACTGAAGCGATTGGTGTGGAGCGGACGAGACGTGCAGACTTGTTCGACTACAACAATATGGTTATCTTCAGGTTGGTTTGAGAGAAGAATGACGCTTTTGCCACATCTACAATGGACCCGGCTAATGGGGCGAAGAAGGCTGCGTTCCGGAATATCCGCCGTCAACTGGCTGAGCGTGTTCGCGGAATTAAGCACAATTGGTGGAGGAAGCAGGAAGAGCGCACGCAGGGTTTCGCAGACCGTCGACAACACAAAGAGTTCTACGCTTCGCTTAAGGCTGTCTTCGGTTCATGTATGCAGTCTACTAAAGCACTGACAGACATGGGCACCGGATGTGCTTGCAATCAGCCGGAGGATATCATGAAGGTATGGAACAAACATTTCGGCAGCCTGCTAAACCGCTCTGCTACAATTAATTGGGCGATTGTTAACAGTTTGCCGCAACACGACATCAAATCTTCACTTGCCGTCGCCCCAGATATGCTGGAATTGCAGCGGGCGTTCGGAGAACTGTGCAACGGGGAGGCTGCAGGCAAGAACGGGCCGTCAGGTAAGATCCTGAACATTGGTAGACCGGCGTTGGAATGCGCCTTGCTTCAGCTGGCTCACTCAATCTGGGAGCACGAGGTGATGCCGCAAGTCTTCAAGGACGCCATCATCGTACCCCTCTCAAAGGCAAGGGTAGCAAGCAGTGTGCCGACAGCTACCGGGGCGTCAGCATTCTGAGATGTGCGGGCAAGGCGCTTGCGAGAATCCTCCTGAATCGAATAAATGCAAACGTTCTGGAGGTCAATGTGCTCGAAGAGCAGTCGGAGTACGATCGACCTAATGTTTGCTGCTTCACAGCTTCAGGAGAAGTGCCGGGAACGGCATCAGCCCTTGCATGCCCTGTTCGTGGACTTCACCAAGGCGTTCGATTCCGTGAACCGTGAGGCGCTGTGATCGGTGCTTGGTAAGTTTGGATGTCCAGGTAAGTTCGTCAATATGGTTAGATTGTTGCATGCGGGCATGCAGTCTGGTGACTTTGACATCGTCACTGGCGTGAAGCAGAGTTGTGTTCTAGCCCCAGCCCTATTTAGCTTATATTTGACTGCGATGGTAACAGATGCTTTACAGGACTGTGGAGAAGATCGCGTTGGAGTTGAGTACCAGACGGATGGGTGCCTGTTAAATATTCGATGTTTTGGCGCCCCAACCCGGTTACATACTTCAACGATACGCATGCTCCAGTTTGCAGATGATAGCGCATTGCTGGCACACAGTGAAGAAGANTCATGTTGTCCGATCTTCTCGAGAGGAGACACAGTAACTGTCCTGTTAACTCCAATCGATAACCCCGCGCTTAGGACTTCCGAGACAGGTCGAGATCACTGAACTCAATAAACCCGCAGGTCGATATTTTAGGGTACTGATGTATTGTCGGGGATTTGGTTCATTTCTAAGTTGGCCATCACACGTTTGATCGCGGCGCTTGCATTCAGACAGACTTTCCAGCCAACCTCTTTTGAATATACGTAGGGATATGTACTACTGAATAGGGTAGATTTTCGACACACAAAATCAACTATCTGTTCTGAACAACCCACGTATTATAAAGAGTGTATTGCGGGCAAGCCGCTGAGACGCTCAAGGTAGGCGAGGAACAAGGTCCGTGGGCAAGATTTTAAGACTGTGGCGACTACGGTAGTTATAACCTCGATGTTTTTGACAGTCGCATTCCACTGTATGTTTTTTGATGGCTGATTTTTTGCCCAATTTTATTTTAGTCAGGGCTGCTACTTTATAATATTCTTCCTACACATAAGAAGGCATCCCGCTCCCTGCCTGGCTACCCTGGCTCATCTTCTCTGTGCACTCCGCACGTGTTCAACATGTGCAATGGGAGAAAATAGGAGCAAGGCTTTAATACTGTTTGGAAATAACAAATTCCTTGAAAACAATTATGCAAGCCATAGGCTACATATTTAGGGATACTTAACAACCCTCATTATATATTTTTCAGAGTATCAATGAAGATGTAGAAATTTTATTTATATCAATCTAAAGATAGTTTCTGAGAACTTCATACACAACCATCTTTGAATCTTCTAACGTATTCGTCACGTTCATTTCAGAATCACTGCAATGGAATTGCATTTGAGAAGACAATAATGATAGATATGTGGAGCAGACGTTAAAGTGATTGAACGAGAGTAATGGAGGTATAATCAATAGGCATGCAAAATTTAAAAGCATATGCAGCATCATAGACAGGGAAGACGTTGCAAAACAAACTCAGCCAATACTCCTTACAGCTTCCAACAATCTTATGATCATCGTTGTGTGTGTATAGGGTGACTGTGAAACCTTGATTTATATTCCGACAGCACACGAGTGAAAACATTAAACTAATCTAATCGGCATTTTCACCAGTGCTATATCCTCTGCGAAAATTTCTATCATAGGAAATGCACACGGAAATGAATACCAACAGCATTCCATAAAGATCTCATTAATGATATGCTCATCAACTCAAGCGCTCGGAGTGGCACGAAAATTTTTAGGCGTAATGTAGCTGAAATCCCCTTCATAAATGCCGATCGAACAAAAAAATATTTACCTCCCCAATCGATGTCTGCCCAAACATTCCTCTATCTAGTGTGCTGTTTCGGTGTCTTCTGTGGCTCCATCTATTGCGCGTATTGTGAAACCAACTTAACATATGGTTGCGGACTCATTCAGTTAGTAGGTCAGCGTTGTTCCGCTGACCGTGAATAACGCTCACAAATAGTTCAGCAATAAATTGTTTCATTGGGAAAACGCAGTATGTACTAGTTAAATTACTAATAGGTCGCACGCGGCATTTCCGTTTCACTTTTTCACATCACTTAACAAGGTCGCCAAAGTATGGTGGATGAGGAACAACAGCATACGACACGCAGTTTCCGAAACGTTATTCCTGTTCACCTGCACCAGCGTTTTCACTTGAAAGAGGTGGGTAGTAATTGGACTGTTGCGCTTGTAACACTTTCATGGACACGTGATTCAGCGAGCACAGCTCCCTGTAGATCGAAGTGTTTTCCTGTCCGTACTGGTGATCAGCACACTGATAGCACTACATGTGGCCGGGAGCTAGTGGCAGACGGCAAGCTACGGATCATTCCACTAATCAGTAATCTAAAATATCGCCTTGCAAGTTAAATGAGTTCAGTGATCTCGACCTGTCTCGGAAGTCCTAAGCGCGGGGTTATTGACTGAAATTAACAGGACAGTTACTGTGTGTCCTCTCGAGACGATCGGGCAACCTGATCATTGCTCACAAGCGAGAGTGGTTGAGCGTTCAGATTTGGTGATTTGGTCGTGCCTGATGTGAGGTCGATGGTGCAGCGGTTAACATTGATTTTCATTTATCCCGTCAACGATTAATTGCAGGAATTTGCGTACGTTTCTTGTTAGTAAGTTTGGAACGTTAGAACAAAAATTTATAACAGAACTTATTCACTTCAGGAACTGAAACAAACTGCATGAATAAAGCAACCCTAGTGATTAAAAACCACTGTACTCGTAGAACCTACAACCGACATTTCGACTTTCGGATACAATTGTACTTGAAATTTCTGAGTATACTTTTAAAGTGCACAAAGCAGTCGCAGGTTCACAGTCAAATGATCACGTGCTGAAACACAGAGAGAAATCTCCAAGGAAGGGACACGCTTGAACAGTGGACGCACGAAGCGACGGTCGCTACCATGCTTGCCCATTACAGCCGTGGACCACCTCCGGCCGAAGTGCAGACACCTAAGAACCGTGTTCTTTCTGAGCAGAGGATTCCACTAAAACTGCTATAATTGGAGGCAACAAAATCCAGCGTGAGCCCATGGCACAGCGAGTCATGCTCGCAACTTACATAAACCCAAACATAAACGGCGCTGAAAACACACCAGTGTTATTAGGTTTTCCAAATTTCAAGATCAAAAATGTGCTTGAGGTGTTAAACCCATGTATAATACTTCATCACATTCACCACCTTTTGTGTTCGATCAACTAGTGACACATTTTTCCTTAGATTAACAGAAGATGACGGGTCTGTGAAAGGGCGCTTCCTGTGACACGAATGTGGAAAGAGCATCCAGAACCTCACTCAGACTTTACATTGCGACATCTGTGACGGATGGTTGTATCGCATCTGCGCTTTGGCTACCGCTGCGCCACACTTTTGCCACAGAATGACCCTTTTCGATCGGCCGAAATTTCGTTGCTTGGTGTGCTGAGTTCTCCTCGGCAGTCATACTGTACAACTGAGAAGACCGTTACATGCACCTCTTCCTTTCAAAAGCTCCCTCTGGACTGACATTCGCCAGTGTGATTGTGAAAGTCTCGGTGGACGTGGTCACGAGAGTCTCGGCCGACGTGGCAGCGAGGGTCTCAAATCAAGCGTTTATGAGATATTTGGAGGACCTAGCTTCAACGGGCGAGAAGAAAACCGGAGCTAGATATCGATGGAAGACTAAATGAAAGATGGCTGCGTCTACCACCAGAATCAAAGTCGTGGAGATTAGCTACGCTGCAATTGGCCACGCGGACCCCCATTCCATGCGGACACTCGGAAGGAAGCAACACGGACATAGTCTGGTAAAGTACATCCTTCACGCGTTCTATGTGTGATAGTATTCAACCTTCCCGATGCCATAACGCAAACCAGTGAGTCATGGCTGGATCAATCTATCGTTGCTTTTCGAGGTTCACTGATTAGGGCGTTTAGAATCGAGTGGGAAGATCCGATTGAAAATACTTTACGCGCAGCGTTTTGCCATATTTGGAAGGCGGGTGATATTAGTACGTCATTGAGACCACTGAAAGGTGTCCTGAAGACTGTACCATAGACCTACATTCTCCTGCAGCGTTCGTCAGAAGTGCGGTGTGTGGATGTGCGAATAGCGAAACTCTTGATCACATAGGACCGTGAACGTTTGAGGACAGCTCAAAGGAACTACATGTTGGAAGAACTAAAGGTGCGTCCGACTTGCCTGTCAAGGATTTTGAGGTCAAGCGGCGGAGGCCTGAAGTCTAATGGAAACCGCTTGTGTTCCCCTTGTTCTCCTCGGGCGAGAAGGAGCGGCAGAACTTCCGGCAACACCTACCGCCTTCTCTCCTGTCAAAAGTCAGAGAAGCAAACTTAGGTCGGACGAGAGTGGTGTACTCAAAGGTTCAGAGCATACTTGACAAGATGGACGGTGTAGAGGGGTGGGTTAGAAGTTATAACCTCGCGCTCATGGCCCTTGCTAAGACGTGGTTGTAAGCGGAATAAATAAATGCTAAGGTCTCCCTTCCCGCATACACCCCATTCCGCGCGGACCGCTCTAGTGTTGAAGGTCGACAAGCAGGAGTAGCTATGCCTCTTCATCGCGATAACATTCCCAATACCCTTGCGCTAGTCAGAGCCGAACCTGACAGTACTTATGGGGACTGTGGTACAAGGTACACAAAAACCTTTCCTAAGCTCGGTACAATATATCGCTTCCCTGGACCGATTCCAGTTAGCTTTTAGACAATCTAAGGACGTTTGGAGCAACTAACTACTGCTTGATATTAAGTGACTTCAACGCATCTGACATCGGTTTGAGAGCACAAGCAAGCACTAGTGGTTCAGACCCTTTTTCAGGGATAATGCTTCAGCTGGTCGTTAGCGAACTGTGCTTGTACCAGCGCGTGGGGTCACCCACGCGGTTACGAGCGAGATACAGTTCCAAGTTGTATTTGGTATCCTTATCACCAGAGCCCTACATCAGACGCGTAAACATTTTTCCTCCAATAGGAAGGGGTGACCATGTGCGCATCTATGGCCGGGCCGGCAGCACGATCACGGTTGATGCGCATTGGTAAAAAAAATTAGGGACAACTGGCTGGCTCCCGTGAAGCAGTTTGTATCAATCTCTCGTGGGCATCCTGAGCCTAAAGAGCTACCGTGGTCCGATAGTGCATTTAGTGCCCTCCCCACGCACGGACACCGGCAGTGGATCAACTATCAAACTGATCATGGTTCCCATGATTGGTACCAAAAAGCACGGAAAGAGTGTCAGCTACGCGAAGAAACGGTTGCCGTGGAATCAGCAACAGTACCCGAGTGGCTGTGAGCATCCATTTGTCCACAGACCAGCATCAAGGCTGAAATCCCTGCACTAAAGGAGTAGCATAAAAACGAGGCTGTCAAAGACTTGGACAAGACACAGATAATGACTGGGCATTACGCTTCGGCTTACTCTCAGGATGGCTCTCAGTCTGTCTTACTGGATAAGGTTGAACTATGCTTCGCCGAAATGGCAATGGGCGTTAATGAGGTGAACCACGAGCTACAGTTGATCGATATCAACAGATCTTCCGGCTCGGACGATATCCACCCTTTTTGAGTATGCAAACTGGCGATGAAATTATCGGTTCTCATGACGGACATGTATCGTCATACCCTGAACGAAGACAAACTGCCAAGTGAGTGGAAACAAGCGGTGGTTGCGTCTATGTACAAGTAGGAGAACGATCAAAAGCTGTCAACTACCGGTCAGCATACTATACTGGCGTGCTCGGTAAAGTGACAGACTGGCTGATGGCCCATCGCCTTCAGAAGCATCTAGACCAACTGTCGGTCTTCAGTCAAAGGCAGTACGGGTTCTGGAGAGATCGAATTCGTTTGACAAACCTCCTACTTGCTAGGCGGTGATGGGTATAAGTAGGATTTAACGGCACGACTCCGGCCGTTGTGTTTCTCGATTTTTGCAAAAGGGCATGGACAATTCAATGGAGCCTACCTATAAACCCAAAAAGTTTCTGCTTTGTGCATCTGGGGGCATCATGAAGGTTAAGGCATATCATGTTGGAGATCACTTATCAACACAGCGTGATGCGAACGTGACCTCAAAGTGTTAAAGTCAAACTTTCAAAACACAGGCCCACACAACGTCTGCTTGTGTTGAAGCCGGGAAAGCGCTCGACGCTACCAGCCGATTCTTTGTCAAAATGTCCCGGGAGGTCTGTCGTTTAATCTTTCATCCCATTTTCGTCCGAAGTTTGAGTGAGTCTACGCCGCAGTGTTCCTCTGTAAGCAAAGCACAGCCATGCGCATGATTGCTGGGAAAGGAGACTTCTGCTATAACTAGAGGCTCAATCGTCTGGACATGGATACCATGGTGTTATAGGCGACTCTCCAGTGACCTTCCTGTAATACGCCGTATTTCGCGAGGGGTCATGGGTGAGCACATACTTCGAACCACCCTCTCACAAAGGTTACGCAGCGACGGGGACGCTTTTGATTCGCATTCCTTCTGTCTCGACTGGTTGTCGCTAACCGTGACCCGCTAACAGAGCATGTGGTGCTAGAACCTAACGATGTGATCTTTGTGCTGCTCCTACATGCGCATGTAATGGCGGGCTGGAAGAAGGGGATGGTCAACGCCCTGCTTAATCAAGTGACTGAATGATCGGTTAAGAAGTTCACACAGTCGGCGACTCTTACGTTCTATCACTGGACACTGAGCAAAGAGAACACAATTCAAATTGGGTTGCGCAAAACATCCTAAGAATTCAAACCATGCGCCGATCCTATTACGCGAAATTCAAAACAGTCAATTCGATATTGGTAGAACAGTTTGTAACGACTAAGTGAATGCTTCTACTCAGGGTACTCAGCAGAATACCGACTGCTACGTCATTGAAATGGACGTTCTGTAACCTACAGACAACCTTGAAACGTTGATTGAATATGATGAGCGGGTCGGTTCAGATTAGTCGAATCAGTGTGGTAAGCTACTTTATGTATCCCTTTTTGTTGTGCCAGGTTTCCCACGATTTATGCAACCCTCTGGGAGTATGGTTGTGGTTGATAGCGAAAATTTTTTCGCCGCTTACCTCTAGGGCTTCACTCGGCGGCGATTTAAGCAGGTGTTCACCTATTTGGAGTGCACACCAACAAACCTAGAATTTGTGTGCAGTTTTAGCATACACGCTGCTGTCCCGAACGATACTATTTACCGACACTTCCTGTCCAGGCTACAAATAGCACGGTAACTGTTCCTTCATTTACTGAAACTTATTTAAGTTGCGGTTCATGGTAAGAGCAAGAGCTCATTTCAATGTGTATGACTCAGCCGCTTTGCCACAGAAACAGCAAAACATTCTTGGTTGTTAGGCGATGATCTTTTATTTGTTGTTTCACGGTCAACGTAATCCGCAGAACATTTTTTCTTCGTAGGAAACTGTCCGTGCACTCATCGGGTGCATCATTTTCGGGATGCAATTCACGTTGCGTTCTCTCCGTGAATGTATGTTGTGCAAAATTCCGTTGTTAGAGCCACGATTCTATATCGCAGGTAGAAGAAATTACGTGACACGTGGAAGTTTTGGTGATTAGAAAAGTGACGCATCCACTTTCTGTTCAGAAAGATTGGCGGACCTGGGAAGTTGCATTTTTGGGTGATCCGGGCTCTCTGTGGAGGTTGACCTTCGTTTGATGCCGATTATAGCATGTTACAAAATATGTTGCGCGGTGTATTATGCGGTGATATTGTAAGTGTGGCACTGATAGTGCAACTAGGAAACTGTCAAAAAACATTGTATGCCAGCTCTGATGGAGTTGACGATATTGGAGTATCCGTCTTTAAAAAGATGTTTCTGTAACAGCCAGGCTTAGGATATTCAGCAGCCAAACTGTTTACTTAAACGCCCACGTCGTCAACTGACGACCCTAACTCGCTATGTTCAGTCGTCGGACATCTCCACGGTAGTTTGGTCGTGGAGCTGCCTACGAACACACGCGAAACAAAATCCCTGAACTTTATCAGGCTGGCATGCATCGTGTAGCTGTGATAGTAGGAACAGTGTAGGCCTGAGTGCGCAACACCGCTATCAACAGTGACTGAGATTCTGGGGGTGTAAGTCCTGCAAACAGATAACGGAAGTACTGGTGAGAGTGCCTCCCCGTGTATAAGTCAGCAACTTAGATAGCACGGACTGCACGATATGTTCCTCGCTAGGGTGCATGAAACGGTGTGAGCTGCGACACAGCTGTTAAAGAAGCGTGCACACCTATCGGGTGTTACCTACTGTGCACCAAACGGTTCTAATGATAGATTCCTGTATTATGGAGTCTCCGGTTCACGTAAGTAAACTGCCATCCTCATATCTGCGAATAATGGGATATTTTTATCTATCGTATACCACCAATGCTTTCAGTGCACGGCATAGAACTCCGCCTGCCATTTTCTGTGACAGCTGGGTTAATGTGAACATGTAAACCAAGGGAATCACTGGCTGCATGGCTGTACGCCTTCCTAGCTGGACTGGGTTCTGAAAGGCAAGCCACCTAATGGTTCCTGCACCGTTTGAAGTCCCTCAGTTTCACTTCATGCATGCGACGGGGCTTCACCATTTTGGACGCAGGACAAATTGTGCACCGAGAACTTTTCGAATTCCGTTTTCTGTCCGGAAAACTATACTTTACTGGCACTGGATTTGTGTAGTGCTGTACGGGGCAGTGCTCCTGACTGTTCCTTATTCTTCACATAAACCCGTTTGGCTTAACCCAAATGTACGAAACAGCGTTGATGAAGCCCCTAGGGGAAAATGAACTGCAAGTGACCGATACATATACATACAGAATACTCTCAACTTTTAAGTCTGAGGTTCAAAAACAACATCAGCAAGTAACATGAATAGGATGTATGTTCTAAAGTTAGGTGTGTGATACAATAATAAGCCACGTTTTTCCTACCACCATATTTCTTGTAATTCGAGCCAAACCAGGGATCACAAGTTCGACGACTATGTGACCAACTCAACAATAATAGTGAGGAGGCTGCACGCGCACTGCCAAACACTACCACAAGGCGTTTTATTGTGTGTGATTGGATGTAACTAGCATTTCGTACGCTGCCTTCCAAACGGAATACACCGAGTAGTGCGTATATCTTCCAACTATATAGGTGAAACCTAAACTGTTGGGGCTAACAATTAGGAACTTTACATGTTCTGCCGAACTAGCATCACTAATACTTAAAGAGTGTACATTGGTCTTGTCACAACCATCAGCCGCAGTATTCAATGTATTTGGAGCTAAGAAAAATTCTGAGAGTGGGAAACGTACATGGCATCTTCAATATCTAGCTGATATCTTGCAACGCTAAATGTTACCGCACTGCTGTCAACAGTATCTGAATCTATAAAATGCCTGATTGTCGATGGTGTACGAGACTTCTTAAAGCCTATCAGATGTTTTCATATTCACGAAAGTAAACCACACGAGACATTTTATGGTGCATTGAAATGGTGGCCGACCACCCTAGACGCTACCGTACCCACGGGCGGAGTTTTCTCTAAGTTCTCCAAGGCATTCAATAGCTTAGATAACGGCATTTTCTAAAACTAATCTTCGGGCACTGAGCTTTACAAGTGCTGTGCTTGAGTAACTTCAGGACTATCTGCCTGACAATTTTTCTTAGGTTCTTGTGAATAAAATCCCTTCATCCGGCATAACAGCCTCCAGCAGGGTTTCTCACGAAGCACTACAAGATGATTCTGGCTGTGCGCTGCCCAAAAGTCCTCCCATTCAGTGTTACTAACTGTCAGCCGTTACGGATTGGAAATCGGGTGAGAGTAAGTTATACTTTGAGCAACACCAATGTATAGATGGTAACTACGACGGTTAATGCGATAAAAGTCGTTTTCTATCGGAAACTCTTGGTTGGTTCTTCAAGCCTACCCGCACCACTGGCCCAGGATATTCATTCATTCATCAGACCGTCAGCGAAGCAGGTGGTGCCTTCGTCCGTAATACGTCTATGACATTTGATCGCTTGACAAGACACTCCAAGAGAGTTTAGTTTATCTTCTGCCTTCACTGAATTACCACCAACTGTCTCCAGTATCGTGTAGTTGTTTGTAGCTTTGGAACCACATACAAAAACTGATGTCTCGTGTTAAACTTTGTCTCTGAAACGCAATAGAACCACTGATCCAGACGCTTTCTTGTCGATACTTTTCAGATAAAATGATGGGATAATAATGATGGCTTTGACACGGTTGTGTAATCGATAGGCGAGCGATCAACCGACGGTGATTGAGGATTTCTTGCCTAAGGATTGGGATTTTTCATCTGACAAGATTGACATACACTCTGAAAAGCGGAAACGAAAGTGTGAGAAGAACTGTCAGCTAATGGTGTACATTAATAGATGGTCTACTGCATTCTCCCTGGCTGTTTTGGTTTGTTTGGGAAAGCTCCATACTGAGTGTTTCGGGAATAAATACAGAGATGGATGATGACGATTAGAATGGACACAAAATGTTTTAAGAATAAGTAAGAGTGAGTATGACGGTTAAAAGAGGGTCTAAGGAAAGTGCTTTCAGGATTAGGTGTGGAGATAACATCAGGCCTTTTTGTTTCTCAGGTTTTATAAGTTGTATAGTTCTCTGCTGTTTTCAAACAGTGATGTTACATCTGGTCTGTCGATGCTTTCAATGTAAGGCTCGGAAGAGATTACGCAGTTGTTTCTGCTTTTTGGTATACGTCGGTCTGCGATCCGCCTGTCACGTCAGGTTCAAGCTGATTTGAGCTTCGTGCTTCCGCAAAGAAATCAGAGCCAGTGGCTTCATAGCAGTGGACATCGTCAAAGGATGAATGTGCAAATTGTCCTCCCGGAGCTAGTTAACAGGTGGCTACCGACTCTTTCTCGTCGGAGAGTAGGAAGTGAGCACAGCGTGGACTGCACTCGAGTAACTCAAGCTCATCAAGTAAAGGATCATACTTAGAGGATTTCGAATTATTTCATAGTAATGATCCCGGAACAGTGAACGAGCTCTGCAAATTGACGACTGAAGGTAATTTTTGGCTGTAAGAAGGTACCCGTTCGTGTAGGGTTGCGTTCGTTGATGCGCACAAAATAAACCGTATGGAATTTAGAGCGTTTAGCACTACGAATTCACAGCGACTGCATGACACCTCTTGGCCTCGCCGCAAGCATTATTGCTCGCCAAAGAGTACCGTTCGGCATCTCGACCACCACTTCATTCAGGGGTTGTGAGCCATAGTCTCACTAATTGCGATGCATTTACTGTGCAGGAAGATCTGTGGTTCCTCAGACGTGGAAGCGAAGCCCCGACCCTGACGCACTTGAAAGGAAACACCGAATATCAAAAACAGGTGGTAGAAGTACTTTATGACAGCGGATGCCGTCATATTCGGACAGGGGGACGCAAACGGAAATCTTGAACATTCATCAGTGTTCGTTAGAACTTCCAAAATTAACAAACTTTCGGAAAGCATAATCGTTTTGCTTAGAGTACCAATTGGGGAGATGTAACATCTCGGCTTTAACTCTGTACATATCGAATAACTCAAAATGTCAGATCTCACCTCCACAACCGAATAGAGCCGGTTTCTGGAACGACTGAAACGCAACGTCCGGAGAACACCTAGATGAGAAAAGAAGTAATGTAGCCCATTCAGAGACATCTTTTGAGCTGATGGTACATAATGCATGCGGGACAGGGCATCGGTGACCTGGTTTTTCTTTGGATGATAAGTGACATCAAAGCGCGAAGGTTCGAGATACTATCATTGAATTTTGTCAATCTTGAACTTCATACATAAAAGCGACAAATTTCTCACCAGTAATCGATCGAAAATGGGTCCCCAGCAAATGCTGTTTTCACTTCTGGATGGCTCCGACTATAGCGTAGGCTTCCATCTCAATAGAAGAACGAGATCGTTCTCTCGGTTACAACATTCTGGTGCAAAACCCCACAAATCTGCCGTTGTGTATTATAGTAGCAACGGTAACAATGTCCGAAATATCAGTCTTCACGGCTAAAGATGATTGCTGGTCAACAATCGTAGCCGCTGCTTTCTGTAGGTCGGTTTTGATTCACTGACATCGTGTGACAAAGAAGGCTTTTACTCATCAGATTAATTCTGCCAGAGAAATACGAGGTTCCTCGGAAAATAGCAAGTGAATAAACCTACGACATGTGATTTGGTGTCTCGCCTTAAAGGTAAATCGCGAGGCGTTCGTGGTTTTCTTGGATTTCGTTCAATCGGTAGAAAGTTCGTATCCTAGTGGTCTTACCACTGGGACAGTAATAACACTTTTCATCGAATCTTAGGTTGTACTTTTTGGGAACTTCGAACGGTCTTGCCAGAATTTCGTTACGATCCTCGGCATTCTCATCACACACGGTCATGTCATCCACGTAAACGTATGTGACATGTAATTCTCTGTCCTTGATAAGTTTGTCTATTATCCATTGGAAACCCGCAACACCATTGATCACTCCAACCGGTACACAGGAGGATTAATAGGTTTTTGCAGGCTGTGAAGGCAATGTACGGTTTCTCCTCTTATTTACCAGACATTTGTTGGTAAGTGATTTGTAAATCCACGAAGTTAAAAGTGGAATACCGATGGGTTTTGTCAACCATCTCGTTGATCTTTGGTGGAGGGTAGATGAGGGGTTGAGTACATTCAGTATTAGTGTATTATCTATCACTATTCGTTTTTCGTACCGTTTTTTGAGGTTGCCAATACGTGGACATGTCAGGGAGAAAGCGACGGTTCAGTAATATGGTCTCTCAAAGGTGTCCCCATTTTTAATTGAGGGACCTGTTTGCCACATATTTAGTGACGTCGTGATCGAGTTTGCAGTTGGGTACAAAAAGATTTCAGACTGTAGGATGTCCAATGCGAGGTGCAAGCAAACTACATCAGGAGAACAGTGGTTTATCGCCATTAAAAAGAATTGTAACTTTTTCGTAGTTTCTGAAAGTTAGGAAGTACGGATCACTTGGTTCGATTATACTATCACTTCTTATCACGCATACCAACGCAATAGTGACCCTGTGTAGGCTAGTTAATTTGACACAAGCCGTGGTTGTTTTATTGCACGACTTCAATTCTCCATCGCTCTCCCTGGTCGACAAGACTTAATTTGTAGCTGTCAGTATTCGGTATCTATTAAAGCTTGTAGAGGTACTTCTTTGACTGATATTTCAGTAACGGCAATGCCACCTCGACAGTCATAAAGAAAATCAGTGGTTTAACAACTGACGTGATGTTGCTGGATGGCATCGCAGACCGGTTTGCCTCACGGCAATAGCTTACTCTACCACAGCTCTTGTGTACAGCGCCTATCGCAGGATTTTTAATCGCGGACGTCGATCATGACCACAAAAGTAGCATTTACCACTAGCAGCTGCCGACATACTTTCCCTCAAGGGCTTGAGACTCGGCGAGTGCGTCGAGATTTGCGACGTAAGCGGAGCAAAAAAGGGTGACTGCCTGAAACGGATGAGGCTGTTGATAGGCCCTCTCAGAAGGTTGAACCTGTTGGAAAACAGATTGTAGATCTAGTGGCTTTTTTTCCAAGAGCTTTTGATATATGGTATCAGATTGCATTCCACTGATGACCACGCTCCAGATAACTTCATTTTGATTTTATTTAGCAGTAACAGATCTGAAGTAGTAATCTTCAGCCAATGACTAGCTTTTGAAGGAATTGTTCAGAATTCCGTTCATTTCCTTGTTCACATAGTGCCAGAAGGTGCCGAACAAAAATTTCGTGTGAGGGTTTCACGTATGTTTTTTCAAGTGTTAGTGATTTCCTCAAAAGTCTCACAGTCTTTTGTATATTCGTTAACAGACCGGGGCACGGTTACTGGGAGTTTCTCAGGTTCAAGGGTTGTCATGGCAGTTAGGAAGTTAATAAATGTGTGATACCAATCCCTCCAGCGTTTCGAAGCTTGAATCAACATCAAAACGTTACGATAGCGGAAGGTGTTCCACTTCAAATTAGATGGATAAATTGTTTAATCGACAAACGAGCGGTCAACCGGGATTGAATAGAACAGACTTGTTGCCTAACAATGAGTTATTATCAATCAAGCAACAGCCGTACGAGAGTTGGGGAGAGAAAACAATAAAACTGACAGCTGATGTTAATTATAGATAGTCTATTACGGACTCAGTTGTCCTATGTAGTGATGGCGAGTGAGGGCTTCTCTTGTTGGAGTTTATCATTAGTAACTCCCCTGATTGAAGGGCTCTTGTGCGAACTGTTGTGCAATTAGCTTGGTCCCAGTGGTAACAGGTTTTGACGCCAATCATGTTACCTCGAATCAGTACAATCCAAGAAACATATGCTAAGACGCAACGCGTGGGTTCTTTCGAAACTACGATTTGTGGGTAAGATTTTCAACCCCAATCAGATTTTCTAGCCACGTCCTGGAAGCCACTGGTCAACAGTTGTCGTTTACATTAAACAGGAAATTGAACTCAGTTCGATCTCTGACTCTAATAACTTGGCAGTTGCATTAACGCAGGGCGTACTGACCAAACGCCTGAACATAGCATCGCTGACGTATTCCTGTACTGTAGCTTACAGCGGACTGTTTTACAGATTTATTCGCTTTTGCCATTCTTTGTCAACTAAAGAGGGCTGTCTGCAGCCTTTACTGGATGCCGTAGTGGACCTCTTATCTTGAGGAAAGTTGACATGTTAACCACGCGGGCAGCAGTTTTGATGACCTTTTAGCAGCCCAGAAAATATTTTGAGCTCTTCTGATGTGCTTTCAAGCTTCAGGATTCAACGTGCTTTATAAGGTTGCCGTGTTCACGTAGATTTTCTATTGAATGATGAGGCGGTGAAGATTGCTAAACGATTAGCTTAGGATACCTCTTATGCTTCGACGGAAGAACAAGTCAACTAAAGGTCCATATCCCCAACGTTGGGGCCACCCTTGAGCATTTCAGAAATCATCATAATCATTTGCCACTGTCATCGCTGCAACCAAAAACAGCCAAATGTCTGGTTCACGTTGATGTCTAACTGTCGTGCAACTATGAAGAAAAACCAGGCTAGCAGGTAAAATGGAAAGAGAAGCAATCGTACCTTACTGTTAAAAAACAATTGATCTGAGGCGTTCAACACTAAGGTGCCTTCATCTTGCAAACAAACAACCGCACCATGAGTGCAAGTAAGGGGCCATCTACAAGACAACTTTCTTAGATCTTTCACTGTCCAGCGTCATTAAGTGCACTTATCTTACAGATAACTTGGCTAAACAGCGAGAACACATATCACCCAGCCCGACGAATCGCCATCATACTTATGGTTTCAAGTCACCGATTCTGTGAACCGCGACGGCGCTAGCTCGTGGAATGAACTCGAACTACATTGGTGACTGAATTCACTTCTGTGCATCAGGTTACCATCGTAACTTACGCTTGTGGAAATCAGCATCGACGGAAGCGCTAAGTGTGGAAGACAGCCTGTTGGTATCCCTAGTACCTGCTCCAGTCATGTAAGCCTGAGCAAACTGGAAACTCGGACAGAGGAGCTCACTTGGCAATTTCTATCAACTACCCACTACCTAACATTTTCGTTGCTCACCTGTTGGTGCCACGCGGTTCGGGCAACCGACCACATATCGGTAGTAAAACACCCGAAGGTGATTCATTTCTTCTATTCTGAGCGGCCAAGTTTCGAAACCGTAACACAACAGCTTTCATAGGCGCCCCTTATCTTCAAAAAGACTTGTTTCTCATCTGGAATTTCTTGTATTAGCGAATACCACCATAGCCTTGAAAATATGGACTTCCACTGCATTTCCCATGGCTCTGCCGCTGTTGATACGACTTCCCAATTGCACAAAACGATCAACAGTTCATGATTTCATTATCCAACAGTAAATATATGTGATCACAGCAGTCTTGCTGAAGCATTCCGAAATATCTGACAGTGCGTAAAATGGCGTATAGTGTCAGACAATAACATTTTGTTGATATATTCAAAATCAGTGACTCGCCTGAAATATCTGGCAGTGCGCAGAGTCGCGTACAGTGTCGGACAAGAACTCAAAATAAGTGATTCGCCCACTAGGTGGGAGACCCACGCCAGGATCTTGTGAGTGCCGCAGACAGTCCCCCAGTATTTCTTGTGTGACGAAATTAAACAAAGTGATGAAAGTGTGCAGCCGTAAAGTGTCGCGCCCTTTCTGCTAAAACTGTTTGACATGTCAGTGTAGATCCTGACCCCAGCTGAAGCGTTGGAATGCTGTGCCGACGTCATGTTCATGCACTTGTTCGATAAACTTCTGCGTTTAAGCGGATTTGAAATACAGATCAACCCGCTGAATTAAGCACACTTTTGTAGCAGAGAAAATCGGCAGCTATTGGTCAGTGGCCCATCTGACGCTGACCCAAAATTGGGTGAAGAGTGAAAATTCAATTAACACATCCCCATCCAATATGACCCTTCCTGTTCTTCTCTGATATCTACCTCCGGGGTTGTGGTTAGTCAGTGAAGTATAGTGGATAACGGAACTCTAGTAATAATCGAGATGAAGCTAACCCCCTGCGGTTTTTGCAAAAGCTTCTGACTTCTTTCTTGAATATGAGAACTGTTACTTAGTGACACCAGCAGATAGGACTGTCCTTCTTCGTCCACATACGTTAAGATAACACAATCAACGCCTCCACTGATGTCTCACCAACTTCTTTTTAAAGTACCGGCAGGAGATCATCTGGGTCAGCATTCCTTTTGTGTTTAAGAACCGAACCTAGACGGTGAATCGCAGTTTTGGTGGGTGGATCTAAACCTACCGACATGGGTACCAGATGTAATTTTGCAGCGTTTACATAGCATAAGCCGGAAGCTAGCTAAGTTGCTCCCCAAACTGTTTTACTCCCCACCCCAACCTTCAAGATTTATACTGGAAGAGTGCTATCTGCCGTGCTTGTAGCTTCTCCGGCAAATGGACGCACCTGGGCAATCATAATGGGTAAGCTTGAAGAATTTACTAGTGCTTCTGAATGCAGAAGTGTCTTTCATTTCGTTAACTCTCTCCGTTAGCTAGGTCGTCACTCGCCACAGAAAGGCTTCCTTCTGAAACTCCATAGGTACGTTCATGAGGTGGTAATGAAAGCTGTGATACCGTACGATCTCTCAAGGCAGATGACTTCTTTCAGTACACAATCACCAATACCAACGACCGATCGCATAGCTTAGATAATATCGGGATGAGAAACGGTGTGGTTTGGTCGCGACCAGTTGGTCGCTAGGACGAAGTTGATTCTTTTGACACGTTTTTGAATGTTTAGGTCGTGTATTATGGCTGTCAGCTAAGCAGTTGTCATGCTGAGCATCCTTTGCCTCTCTCCCAACCGATTGGCGCAGGGTACTCTGTGAACAGACTGTATCTCGGAACCCAACGATGATAGCTACTGATAAGGTTGTTAATGTGGGCTGCGTTCGTCTATCGGGCTGGAACCGTAGGGACTCGCAGAATGTGTAGTCGGAAATGTTGGAAATGAAAGCGTCTACTCGGTTCCTGTGACGCGATTATTTTCGTTGTACCAAGTTGCCTGCTCAATACTTGATTTTTAACGGAATGGATTAGTGAAATCCACGCGAAGACTGTTGTACTGGTGCTTCATTGCTACCAGTTACTACTTGTCTCTCTGTCTGCATTATATGGGCACCACAATGTACATGTTTTAGGTTAGACACGAAGATTTAGAAGTCGAAAAAGATTCGAAAATTGGATCCTATCCCTTTCCTATTTTGCAGTTCCAGACAAACCTTCTTTTCCTACAGTTGTTTGCATTTAGATGTTTTTGTCCTCCTGTTATACTCACTGTTTCTTTAGGAAGACAAAGCGACGAACGCGCTTTCGAGATCTAATCAGTTCATTACATAACTGTTGGTTAAATTGTACATACGGATTCTGTGCACACGCTGGTATTGTAAACTCTAGTTTTTAATGGGATTATCCACAAACAACGTCGTCACTTGTGATAAGTGAATAGTGGGTCGAGGTAAATTGATCGGTGGTCGTGAGTTGTTGTGGACTTTAACGAACCTTTTCCATGCACACAGTTTTGGAGAACGTAGTCAAATCACAATCGCCTTAGCCGTTGCCAGACACAATTGTTGAATTGACCTCGGTTGGTCGGTCGGAATTTTGTTGCCAATTTGGCAGAAACGAACCAAAAAGCTAGCTCAACCGAGTCCTTCAAAGTCGTCTACAAAGTTCCGGCCAACCAACTGGGGTCAGGCCAACAACGCTCTCTGTCAACGGTCGAATTGCTGCTGATTAGATCATGTAATTCAAGGCTGCGTTCACAAATGCAGTTTGCTCAACCTGCTATCTTCCCGTGACCTACCATCAATCTATGTTGATATTTCTGTCCATCACCGATTCACTGGTGATGATGACAATACCTACCACTTGTGTTACTGGTAATTGATTATTTTCAGCTCTGGAATTAGTATTAGTCTGTTTTTATGTGCATCCTGGTTTTTTTACGTTGATCCGATAATGAGTTAATTTCACGCTGTCAACACCGTTATTTCCAGTATACATTTTCTAGGAAGCTGACGAATATTCCTATTTACCTGTCGTAGCAGTCTTGGCAGAAATTGTCTGTATCCAATGTCGTGATTACTTTTCGGCGTGTGTGGAAAGTTTTTTCAGTTCCTCCATTGTAAGTCGTTTGCTGCTTTTTAACGGAACAGGCCAGTGGTGGGCCGGATACTACTGCACTTCCAAAGCTCGAACAATGTTTTACATAACTCGCAGTCGTCCTTTTTGATCGGCGTCGTTACCACTGACGTTTCACAACCTCAAAGTATGAATAAGTCTTCATACGTATAGAGCCAAACCGCTGTTTCCGGATTCAAAGACCGAACAAAAAGCATGTCTAAGGAATATAGATGATCCATCACTGGGGTCTTCCTCATTGTCCAGTTTGATTGGCACCGTCAGCTCATCACGATTGTGTACGGTAAACCGTGCTACGCGTACAATCCGTGTTCAGCCAGTTCAGAGCTTGTATTTGTTTCGACTTACTTCTAACTGTTTGGTGATAATGATAACCAGAGGCAATGCAACTCCGCAGTCTGTTGGTATGTAACTTGCCGAAAAGATTCAAAGTCGAATAAACCATATCAAGCACTCACAGGAGAGCGGCATCTTCGTGAATAAGCATTCTTCTAAACGCACGGAGGTTTCGAACGTTTTTGTGGAAATGGCCCACATGAAGCCATCTGCCAGGAGCACAGGTGTCTTCTCAAAAAATTCCACTCTCTCTATCATCGATCATTCTTGGAATGAGCTTATTAACCTTTCGGCGTTGTTACGCACTTTGTGACGGCGTTTGTGTAGCCATTGAATTCGATTTAGATATCGTATGTATATACCGCTATTCTAACGAAGAGACATAGCAAATCACCCTCGGGTTAACCAATGGGGCAGTATGTGTGACGCGATGCTAGGTGTGGTGGAATCATTTAGGTAGACCGATAGAGCCTACCTTTGCCTTCCCTTGATAGACCGCTACTTGTACGAACTCTACTTTTATCCTGTATAATGTGCATGACGTACCTAACGTGTCAGTGCGGCTGGAAGTTGAGGGAGAGCTGGTCAGTCAAGTATTTACATTATGTATCCATTCATTGTGTTTGCTCTGAACTGGGGGCTATTTTTGACCCCGTGTATACGTATGCCTATATAGCCTCCATTATTCACGTAAGTGATGCTCCGCGAACTGTGGTGCATGGCTTCTACGCTGCTAACCTGAAACACCACACCCGTCGACCTTACTCATGGAGACTAATATCTGTCACATTCCGTACTTCTTTTGTTGCCTAAGCGCCGTGTCATTTCCAACTGTTGGTTTTTTCTCGATTGCATTACGTTTCAGATGACCTGATTTCAACGAGCTGTTAACTTTCACGAAATAAATTATAAACTAGCGCGTATGGGGTTTTCTACAATTCTTGCTGGCGACTTCTTGTGTTTCGTATATTTGGTTGTGGGATGCAAATACTAATTCCTATTTCGGTTAGAAGTATGTCACACTTTTTACTGTCATTTTTTAAAGGCACAGCAGCTAATCTTATTCATCAATCTTTTTAAATAGACGTCTTTTTGATTAATTGTCTGGTCTTGTGTAAATTATTTTCCATGCATCCAATCCTTTCAAACTCGCCTACTGTGAAATGTCGTTTTGTTCTACAATCTTCAGGTCAAATGTCTTGGACCACGTCTGGTACCGTTCTTCAAAACGTTTGCTTTGTTGTATGTTATCTATCCGAAGCAGGAGGCATCAGTCGGTTACAGTTTGTTTAAATGTGCGCCCATTGTTTGTCTCATCGGATTCGTACTTATGTACGGTTTTAGAGTGCCGCACAAACAAGCATATGCTCGGAAAGTTCTGCTGGGCCTAATATTTTCATGTATGGGCGATGCCTGCCTTGTGTTTGGAGGGCCTTACTTCAATCTCGGCATTGGTTTTTTCGCCGTTGCACACATGCTGTATGTTGCGGCATTTGGATGCCAGCCCCCCGCACTGTCTTTATTACCTTGGATTATGTCCGGTATCGGAGCTGTTTGGATTTACTGCTTTAGTCAAATTTCCACGGAGCTTCGACTGATTGGTGCAGTGTACGGCTTCTTGTTAAGCCTAATGATATGGCGTGCTGCTGCCCAGCTACTTAATGGAAACGCACCGATTCCTTGGACATCCATTTCCCGCGCTTTTGGCGCCACTTTGTTTGGTATCTCAGATGCTGTTTTGTCAGTGGAGCTTGTCTACGGACCTGGTACAAAGCTCGCGTTTCTGATCTTACCCACATACTATGCGGCGCAAATGTGCATTACCGTTTCGGTTGTTGATCGAAAACTCGCTTCAATCAAGGCTAGCTCAGTCCTTAGCCAATGAGCCCAGAGTACGACATACCTTAGCCGTCCTCCCTTACGCTGTTGACCAAATGTCTAACATTAAGTTCACTTTTACCCACTGTGGTTTTTTGCCACTTCTGTTAATATTAATGTTGTGGACCTCTGTTTGTAGTTTTGACGAGAATATAAATTTGGTTTCAACCAGACGTTTTCTCTCTTGTCTAAACGACACTCCGACTCCTGCTTTTTTATCGTATGTGCAGTGACCTTACCGAAGCGTTTTCTGAAACATCTCGTTCGCTTTCTTCCATTTTGCATTCTGGCAAAATTTACAGAAAAGCACGTCGATCAAATCCTTCTGCACTGCTCACCATAAATCCCCTCCATTTGAATATAGCATTCTGTGTGACATGCTGGTGTTCCTAATCTCCCTTCTTGGAAGCAGCCGTTTCGTTAACTCTATTCTACCTACAACCGTTTAGTTGTGGACCATCGTCTTATGTTGGGCCACGTTTTTCCTTGCGTTGGCTAGACTTGAGCAGTAATGGATTGCATGAGGTGCAACTTATGTCCGAAGGCCGATGTTGAGTACCGAATTATCGAAGTCTTTGTGTCAGCAGACGACCACACTTGCGCATCATACGGAATCGATAAGTGTGGGTCGTGTTTGCTTCGAAATTGTAGATCCAGATAGTAAGTTGGCGAATTTTTTGAAACGGTGTTGATTTTGTAAATATGACTTATAGAAGGAAGTGAATCACTGATTAAGGTTATTGATACTAATGGGATCTATTGGTGCCGAACAATTAACAACAAGACCCATCTTGTGTATGAATTTAGTCTTTTTACCAGAATGAGTTTGAACAACAATGAGAGTCTACGACATTGAACTGTGTATTGAACGCCAATGTGGAGTTCTAAGGTTACTTGAATAACACATTCTGTGGGATTGACTTTGGATAATGCGATTTTGTTTCGCCAGAGCTGTCTGAACTGATGTCTTTGAATGCGGCTTGGATTATTAGACAGCAGTTCTTCATAACAGTGAATGAGAAGATATCGAGTGGCGATTTGTATTCATCGGTTAACAACCTAGGTGGATGGTTCTTAAGTTAAGACAGTTTAGTGCTGTTTACGTTTCGGAAGGCATAGTTATTCAACTAATCAAGTTGACCGAGCTCTGGTGCGACTGATCACCTGCCGAGTTCGCTAAATCTTACAGTCGTTGAACATGAAAAGTGGCAATGTATCTTACCTGTACGTTTGTCATTACATTTTGCTATTAAAAACTCCGCTGGCAAAGTGAAAAGACGAGTGGAGATTGTTATCGATGATATTGGTGGATTAGCCGATCGTTAACTAAAAACCGTATAAAAAGAATTCTTCAGACTGTTAAGTTGTTGTCAAAGTGGGTTGTGTTTCTGATGAAGGAGAAAAACATTTTGTGACGAGCACTATGGTATTGCATAATCCTTCGTTTTGTGAAACCAAAATTTTCCTCATCCAGCTTACTTTACACGGTTTACCGGGGTAGTCTCGCGGGTACGGGTATTTTTAATGGTCGATTAACAGTTTTCTGCATTGCTTTTTTTTATTCCCGAAGCTCTCATTTTCATACTCTCTGGTCTGTGTCTGTACCATCTACTCTTATCGGGTTGTGTTACTTCACTTAATTATCAACCTTAGAAACCGTTTCCGGAACTCCATTTGCGTTGCATACGTTTATATTCACCGTGCAATGCGTTACGTCAACAGTTCGTAAGCACTGACACTACAAACCACCGATAGCAGTACATCTGCGGTTGGCACTGACGCTTACTTGCCATACAACAACTGCGAGTGATCAACCTTATGCGTAAGAAACGACGAAGAGGGAATGACACTTATTTTCGTAAAATACTCGTGTACTCAATCAGTCAGCAGCTAGCAAGTTTTCACCGCATTTCAAATGAAAAAGACCACCTGCTGTGTTTTGACTACCGGGTTTCCGTGATTGTCCTTGATTCACAGGCTGTCCTTCCAACACAACTTTGGGTCGATGTAGCTTAGTTTTAACTAGTTGCATGATCGATCTTCCATTGTTGCTGTCTCGATTTGAACAAGCTGACGGTGTCCAGTGCACACATTTCCTGGTATGTTGCATGGAAAGGAACGTTTGTAAAACTGGCTACCGATATAGACGCCTACCACCACACACTTCAACATCTGCACTCCAATTGCTGGGATTGACAAACCTATTAATAAACTCTGTCTGTAGTGGCTAGCCTGCTTATACACGTCTTCATTATTTAATTAATTAATGGTTCGCCTTTTGTCGTATATCAGTGACTTGAGGCATCGATAGTGTCCAGCGTGCCAGCTAATTTGTTGGTAGTTTGGGTGCGTGACCTAGTTATATCATTTTATGCGTCCCTAAGGCCTATTACTTTGATCTCTGTCGACTGCCGCGGCAGTATAACAGTCCCTTTAGCTTGACTGTTGGTGTTCTATGATCTGACGCAGACATCATTGGAATAAGGTTTCAAGACTTCAAGTCCTCCATTCTTAGTGATCATATGTTGTAGCTGCAGATCGGTATCACTTTCACCATGCTTTAAGCTTCAGGGAGATTGCCCTCTGTTCACGGAGACCCTAAAGTGGGAAAGATAGCTGTATCTTTGATGATGCAGTTTCCTAAGTGTGCGAACCGCTCAGCAACCTGACCTTCAGACTACTTAACCAGAATGGTTTTGAGGATATATCACTGTTTAAGACCGGAAAGTGTACCTGGACATTTGACTCATCCATATACTGTTTACGCTTTTGGCTACTTGGGTTGTAAACCTGATCAGACCAATGTCAATATTCGTTGAGCATCGTTATTCTTTAGTTGGTTTACGAAGATCACGAAGTGAATTTAAGGGGGACCGTCGTACATTACACAAAACTTACTGGGTTTTTTTAACGTTTGCGTCTTTCTTCTTACTATGTCACAACTGTATCTCATAATTTTGTCCACGGTTTGTGATATGCACAATTTGTGCTGTATTTGATTCACTTCATCCACCTCAGCTCACTCAGAAAGTGAACTGGCTTGAAATGGTGTAAGTTGATGTAAGCCAGTTATAGGCGGTATGCCACAGTGCTTGAAGTCGATATATTATTGGTAAAAATGCAGTTTCTCGTACTCTCTTCTGAAATTTCTTCATTTCGATGTGTCAGAGGTAGGATACACCCACCCTTGAGACCAACAATCTGAAGTCTGATTTGACGCATCTTATGCCATTCGTGAGATGTAGATTTCAGTTTCACTTGAATAGGTATTCCCGCCTTCATCTGGTACTGAACGTCACAATTTTATGTAAATACAACCGCATTGTTTGATAAGGTTAGAGGCTCTATTGATAGACTGCTGGCTGTCTTCTCTGTTGTCCTGTCCTGCCGTATCACAATTAATGAATCGTCCACAATCGGTCGGGGTTTAGAATATTCATTGGGGGCATTCGTTCGAAGCGTTGATACTCCGTGATACAACATGATGTTCAACCGATTCAGCCTTTCTCTTAGCCCTGGTTATGTTACATTGTTGGATTCTTTGGACTCGATTGTTGGAGTTTACGTCATTCTGCCTAACCGAAGATGCAATCAATAATGTTAATTATTTTTATCAAAGCTAGATTTGCGGACTCAGTTGATCCATGCATATCTTCGTCGGTCACCTAGCGTTGTACATAACGGATGTAACAGTAACAAGCAGCAGTTTGTTTTCCGTTTTCTTCGCATATTTTGCATTTATTCTAACACTGGAGCACCATAAAAGCTCAAAACTTGTCACTTTTCATTTTGCTTCTATCTTTCCCAGTTATCTTTGATGAATGATATGGTCTCTCGCTCTGTCACTTCAGTTTGACTTCGAAAGGTTTGTCGCCCGATGATTCCAACAATGGTCGTTTGTTACGGCTATCTTCCATTGTGCGTTATCCACGTTCAGTGATTTCATTAGTTCCTTATTGACACTTTTGAGGATAAGCCACATTTCGTTCCATTTTTTAGGCCAAACTATCTGATCACCCGCTCGGATTAGTTGAGCGCAAGCCAGTTCCGAAATGGAAACGCACAAAATACACCGACCGACTGCTGCCGATTTCAACAGTTCATCTGAATCAATATTTGAGTGACGAATGGGATTTTCTGAAACAGAATCTCTGTCGCGTTCTGGCCAGTGGAGATATCCTGTGCGATTTGCCATCTATGTTTGATTCTGTCACACGGTGAGTTTTCTTTGTGAATGTTAGAGGTGGATATGAATCAGTCGTTCCGGCCTTTATCCCTGGTTATCGCGATTGTTCCTGTATAGGTTTACGAAACCTAACAGTATCCAGCTAACATGTGATTTTGTATGGGGCACAATAAAACTTGTTTCGTTAAGGCCTTTGTTTAATCTCTCAACTTCTTTACATCTCGAATTTCCATGCACTTCATTGCTGCTCTGAAATAGTATTTTTTCAGGACATGACCGTCCCCCGCTAACTATATTCTCTACGAAGGATCAACAACTTCTGAATGATAGTGATAAAAAGGCGTGGATGTTATAATGTCTGGTGTTCATTCGATTGTTGTGACTTCAGTAAATGAATCATTGACGACTTTTTTATTATGATTTCTGTTTTTTTTCTCTCTATCACATGCTGAACGAGATAACGCACTTAATTTAGGTCCTGCTGTTGCTTTGGACAGCTGAATGGTGATTTGTCGACTTTGCTTACTGTCATTCGATCGATTGATGTTCTTTGTCTCCGAGTACAAGAAATATTACGGGAACATGAAATGCAAACTTTCCAAAGAGTACCCCAGGATTGTGATACTCACTTAACGAAACGACCTAAGAGGATAAACGGGACGTTTTTATCAAGGAGCAGTCGGGTGCTGTTGAGCAGTTTGAGGAACGGATCAATTGACTTAAACCAATTCCTTCTTCTGTAGTCCATGGAAATAGCATGCTCGGTTGCGATGATCCTCTGTCGGGAATCGAAGTACCTTTAAGGCTGAGATTAATGGAACATAGTAAAGCTCCATGTCCGGACTTTCTCTCCAAACCTTTTCAAAGATGGTGCTGAGAGCTTGTCTGCACTAACATCAGCATCTCTTCATTCCATAGGAGGGACTGAAGAGATGCTTCATGAACATTCTCGTTTTCAAAAGAGATGTCAGAATGCCATGTGACAAACACAATAGTATTAACCTTACATTCGTCGCATCCAAGATATCCAGAAGTCTCATACTTGGACTTCTGAAACGGGGACAACACTGAGTACAGAGAGAATGGGCAAGTTTCCGATGTGGTTGTGAGTGTACCATATCTTCACCTTGTGGCAAGTAATGGCGCGCCGTCACTCCGTTGTTCTGCCGACAATCGCAATATTTCTGGACCTAAACTCTGTTATTGTTTCGGTTGCCCAACTCACTCTGGGACTGCCTTCATTTGAGAAAAATCCGAACGAAGTGAATCAGTTTCCTGAAGTTGTTTGTCCATTCCGTGTGTAGATTGCGCACTTGTGGACAGCTATCTCAAACGTTCTTTGTTTTGATTGACCTTCAACAGGAATCTCCAGTCCTCCCCCACCTGTTTACGGTCTGAATGATTCTGGGAGGAGCGCTAGGACAGTCCATGGATCTCACCACGTAGTTATCGGGCTGATATTGAGCATGTGGATGACAATGCTGTACTTGGCTGTTCTGCAAACAACATACAGACTATGTCGAACCGATTAAACTATTTGACTGGTTTGTATGATGTGCACTTTCTAAATGCACTGTTGTTATAGGGTGGGACTGGTGCTGGAGACTGCCGATCGTCTCACCTACCCGAATAGTGTCATCTCACTAAGCAGCAACGTTGCTAATGAGATGTTCATGAAGGTAGCGAAAGTAGGCAGTGCGTCTGATAACCATCGTAACTCGTGATGCTTTAATGACTCCCCCGGTTGTTTATTATAAGGGATGTTTACGGTAGTTGTGTAGGTTGATTTTTTGTTTACCAATTACGGTCTTGACCAAATCGTGTGGAAAACACGTACAGATTCTCGGTATTCGATCACCATTTTGTCCTCCAGCTTGTTTGTGTCAAATAGGCTGACTGTGTCAACAACGGGATGACGGTCCACCAGCGCATATTTACGAAAGGCAACTGAGGTCATTTACTCCATATACCTACGGAAGATCTGTCGCTCTGCGGTTCGTTCTGTGCAGCCGCTGACCGCATGTAAAAACTGCAAGGTAGTTAGACAGTGACGTGGTCATGGGCTGTGAAGGCTTGAACCGCCCTACTATGTAATGTTGGTACGTGTCAGCTGTCTAGTTAAAGAGTTCGCGACCGTCCACACTGCTGGTTGGAGGCACCCTCGGACATGGGACTGTCACATTCGATTGTGACCTTGCATCCTCTTCCTCATGAGCCTTTGTTGTTTCCGCTTAGTTTTTCTCTTGTGTACATTCATATTTGTTTGTTGTGCTATAATTCGCAAACTGCCGGGTTCCACAACCGCCTGTGCCCCACTACCCACGGGTGTTGAGGATGGTAGTATGTCAGCATCAATAGTGGTAAGGAAGCTCGGTCACTTTTGTCCTATTTCTCGACACCCAATGAAGACACTGGAGGCAATTTGTTCGTGCTAATTTTCATTCATCTTCCGTCGCTCAGCTTCGATTGACTCTTGCACTTGTAACTAGTTGACATGCCTATTTTGGAATATGAACTCACATGTATTAACGTCGACACAGGGATCTGCACAGCTTCACTTAACCCATCACTTACGGCCATTCTATACTATTCCAGTCCCATTCGGTAATGTCAGACTGCCCCTTATTTCTCCCTGGTATTCTCATCTACTTTCTTGCAACTTTATTCCACCCAGTTGATCTGGATTCGGTTTATACCATTAGGTTTGAAACAAAACATGATCCTTGGTAATATTCTCAAAGATGAAAAATGCGATTTCAGTGGTCAGTAGGGACCTGTATCAGTGCTTTCCTCTGGTGATACCATGCTATAATCTGGTTAATCCCGTCTGCTCGGGTCGTCACACAAATGTTTATAGAAGTGCGGGTGAAGTGATCGGCGGTTACATTGGAATGTCCAGAGGCACGGTTGCCAAAATGCACCACCCGTGGCAGTTGAAAGAAGTAAGCCTTTTTCAAAAGGATGGACACTTTGCGCATCTGAAAGTGTTCGACGATGATCCTTCTGCAATCGCTGGTTGCCCAATAGAATCACCGTTCGAGGCAGGAATGTCAATCTGAAAATCCTTGCACTTCATATTATCTCTGATCATCGTAGTGTTGATTCGAATATTCTTCTAGTACGGTATCCGCTTTTCGACTCGAATACCGTTATTTGCGGAACTCGGGAAGGGCAACTTGGTGTCCGGACAACGACTTCTAACCGAACCTTTTATAGTGGTAGATCGTTTCAGGTGCATACCCTGAAATTAATTTATCGGGATGTCCTATTTCCTCAATATACTGCCTATGGTTATTATTTTTCGTGTGCAAGTACTCAAAGTCACTAATAATCAGAACATCTAAGCATCCTCTCCCAAGTTTATTGCTACTGCATATATATACCTGTACTTTCTCGTTTATCTGCTCTCTACCTTCCTTACAGGTATGTGCAGGCCAACGGTTCTCGGTTTTCTCCATCTGAGCATGCTGCGCTTCTTCGCCTGAGTCTCAGCTTGGTCTGTTGCCCAAATGTAGACTTCGCCGTGTGTTCCACAGCCTTAAATTTGGCGGGGACCTTGGTAAAGTAAGTGCTGACCAACCGATTCGGTTAATAATAATAACCACATTTTCCCGCTCAACTACTATTGGATATTCGGGTTCCACTCGTTTATTTTCGACAGACGACCTTGGACCACGCCAGTGAAATTGGTCGAACTTAATTGGTCCCACTTCCACGACCTTGTCCAATGGCTCACAGCTTCTGAAGAGGCTTCCCTTGGCATGCTCCCTTGGTCCAAGTGAGAATGGTTTTGTTGTAACTTCGGTGGAATATTTCTCATAACGGGCATGACGAGATCACGCACAGTTAAGATGTGCTACCAAAAACCGAGACAATGTAGACACTTCCCATTATTATTGGCTGTAGGCATTGCGCTCTCTTGTTACTTACTCCCTCTGACCTATTAATTTGATCTCCAACTTACAGTGATTTATGCAGACACAATCCCGTAATTTATGTGCTCAGCAGTGACATTGGTAGATTCCAACGTGAACTGTTTGGGAAATCATGCTGGGACGGTCGATCCCCTGGATCATTTGGTGGATTTTGTATGAGGCAATGGGACGGGTAGATAACAGAGTCCAAATGTGAAAGTTCCGAGCTCCTGGTTTGGTTTCCTAGCTCAGCTGGTAGAGCGCTTGCCGCGTTGAGGCATGCTGTGTCTGTTGCTGGTTCGAATCCAGCTTAAGCCCTGGTTTTTCACATTTGGGTCTCATTTAAAATCCCATAATTGTTTGTAACTTTCCAATCGGATTGAGGATGCCCCAGTCGACGTAAAAATCCGTTGAAATGACGAATAACAGCTATAATGTCACATTTGGGTATGTGTGGTATATTACAGGTTTTCCGGTTCCCGGCCTGTAATTCGCCACCTTGTGTCACTGCTGTCGCTAATTATCGTCTATTTCACTAGCTTTTTTTAAATCTCCTGCTAGGGTTCGTGAAGGATCACATTTATTCACAATCTAAGAATGCGGCCTGGTTCGCATAAATCATAACCCTTGAGCCCTCGATACGAGGCTTGCAGTGATTACCAAGACCTGTAAGGATTTTGGCTCCATAGTATGAACAGAACGTATTGTATGAATACGTTCACATACGTCCATATTCTGTTGTTTTGATGAGGTATTTTCTTCATTCCCGTTTTCGTACTCCCAGTTGCTTTCTACCGTTTTTTATTTGTTCATTTAATTTTCGTGCAACACCATTTCCATACGCGTGTGGACACACTATCTAGTATGCAACTTGCATTCGCAGATGTTGAGACGGATAGATTGTCTACGGTACTTGTTACCTGTTGGACTGATCTATAAACGCCCCTCTTCATATCCACGATTTGTCTGCAAGCATGTAATGTCCCAGCGGAACACCGCTGCCATCGTTCGTTGTTTCATGGTCACGCTCGGTTTCCGTACAAAACTGGTGATGCTGTCTGCTCGTGTCAGCTAACATCCAGTTCTTCGTTGCTCTCATTCCCGACGGCTTGCTATGTCGCAAGATCAGTTTCAATCAGGCATGTGCAGTGCACAATGTAATACGTGGCCTTCGTCTGTTCGATCTCAGGTGCAATGTACACCTGTTCACTTTGGGTTAATAACATATCTCCGAGTGGATTTCTACTTGTCATACTAAGACGACAGTGTATTACTTAACGATTAACCCTATCAATGTGTTCGTGCGTACTTTTGATCTTGTAGTTCGGTCACATCTTTCACTGCTTTTCTGGGCAGCAAAATGTCTGATCCTCGCGAGTTCTTGTTCGGATTCTTGATCACAAAACAGGTCATATCCCGTACTTCTTTATGTTTGCTTTTGGTTTCTTATTTCCACTCTCTTTCAGACGAGACTTAGGCTCTCTTGCTGAACTTATCGGAGTGGTAAAGAGGTGAGCAAGTAAATCTACCATCCGAAGTGCCTTTATTTTTATTGATCCGTGTATCTCTCACCTGTTTTGTGGATGTTCTGATTTGACTAGCGAATTGGTCAGTGTACTCTGTTTCGCTGTGTTGATATGTTTCCTGTCGTTGAAACCTGGACGGTATTCCACCTACGAATTTGAGAAAATGAATTATGTGAGTGTCCATCCTGGATGTTGTTTCAACCTTCTGCTTATTCTGAAGTTATCGTTTCAGCTAAATTTAGTGGTCGACTCGATTTTTTATAGGTCAGGCTGTAGACAACCAGTTGGCAGACACGATAAAAGTGCTAAGCTCAATTCTATATATGATTGCGTGTCATCTGGCCCCGCGTACAAAACGAACTTGTGTGGCAAACGCCGTCATTTACACTTCTCTCGTTCTACTCAAATATCTTGACCTAAAGTTTCAAAATAGCTTGACCGATTCAATTAGCATCTCGTAGAGTAACAAGCTTTCTCTCTTATTCGACGTTGAACTGTGCACATTTTCATGGAATTGTATCCGTTCACCAATCTGCTGTAACCGTGAAGTAGTTACGGAGTCTTGGATGAAGATAATGTTTGAAAAACGACTTGGTTTACCAGTAATCTGAGGTTTAGTCGTGTCCTGAGTTGCGTTTTTCAGAACTTCAACTTTAGCTCAGTGCACATGGTAGATGATTGATGAAAGTGTTATTTGGCCTAGGTGGTCTTTATTTCAAAACAACTCAGTTTAATGGTACCTACTCTGGCCGGAAACAAATGTTGTTCGTTAAACATAATTGGAAATCGCTTCTTTTTGGTTAGGTTCTGACTGGTGATTTTTAACCAGCTGTTCATGTCGGACGCTTAGAGTGCGCATACATGCACACATTTTTATCTCCGCGCCAAATGCATGGGTGTCGTGGTTCAGGCTGCTGGTGATCTTAATAGCCGCCGACATAGTGGTTGGCCGTTGACCGGATTTTTAGTTCCCCGTGCTTTCATTACCGTATGCCATCTTTCTTATCTCCATCCAGGTATTTCCCGCCTTCAAGCATCGAAGAACTGTGGACGAGACATCGACATCACATTCTGGAGCGAATGCTTCATAGTTTCGAACGGCATGCATTTGATGATCTACGGCTGTTCACGCCTATATATCCGAAGTATTTCGATACAATCAGGTATACGTGCATACTTCTTTGTTACCGGGACCGGTTAACTTGTATACTTCACCATATGTTTGTTACGCTACGTATAAATGCCTTAACCAGAGAATCCGACCATATCAACCGATCCTCTTCTTAAATCGGGTGCTCATTCACTATTCTGCTTGGTTCCATATTAGGTTTTCTTAAGAAGTTAGCGGTCGTTTGCGGGACGCGTCGCTTTTTTCGGTTTGGCGTTTTGTTGCTTTACTTTCTAGCATCATGTCACCTTGTCGAGTTTCGTGTTCATCAGCATCCTGCACACGTACGGTTTAATTGTGTATACAATCAATAAGTGTGAAATTTTCTCCCCTTCCTAGTCGCACGTGGTTGCCCGATGTTATCGATCTGTGGTATCTTATACCTGATTTTGGTCCACGTTTTCAGGTTAGTAGCCAATGTCCTTCACTTGTGACGCATTTCTGTTTTTGTCCTTGTTTTCGCACTGTTTTTTTCCTGGAAATTTCTCAACTGGCTACATCTCTTATGCACACCTACCGTATTTCTCCTAACGAGAATGAGCTGAAACGGCCGAGCTTCCGTAATTGCTTTCTTTGTCTAATTCCTTTACTGTGTTTCTAATATCTTGGTATGGAATTTCGCCTATTGAATATTACGCCGGTTGTAGCACAAATCCTGGGTCATCGAAGCGCCCACAAGCTAGTACACACGTTAAGAGTAGTTACACCATTTGCTGTGAGCTGCTGTTCAGCCTCTTCATAACTATAGAGTGTTATTGCAGGGAAGATAAGACGCTGCTGTTGGAGTGAATGGCACAAGTAAACTCAAAAAGATTTTTGATTAACTGAATCACATCGTTTGAAAGAGCTAGATTGCACGGTAAGATTTTACACGTGAAAACCACATGGAAGTGACAAGCGTGCTACAATATAAAAAAAAGTAGTGTGCAAGATGGAGAAGGGAGAAAAGTGTCGAGAGATAATGAAGAGGTTACAGCAGTGCACACAAATACTCGCAACACGAACGCTATTATTTGCCGTGCCAGACAACTTCTCCAACCAAAAGTGTTCATTGTCCTTCAAACCCCAGTCAGGAGGCCGAGTGTGCCCTACTGAAGCAAACTTCAAACTGAGTGTCTTCATATCCCGAGCCCAAGTCATGCGTTCATCACAGGACTGTCGCTTCCACCCTAACTCACCACTCGTAAACAAGACACGATGTGGCAGGCGATGAGCTGGTATTCGTAAAATGTGACCAAGCCAGAGAACCCTGTTAGACGAGTTCAGTATGTTCAAGGGTCGATAGGGTTTATCCGTTCTGAAGATATGCCACCGAACTTCGTCATTTCTGACACGATGGTCCCACCATATGTTGCCCGTGTTTCGGAGACACTGGTGGTGGAAAAAAGTTACTCTATGGGCATTCTCTGTGCGAATGGACCTGGTTTCGGAGCAGTACAATAGGATTACCTTTACAGTGGCATTGTACACTCGGCCTTCCAAATGAAGACTGAGCCATGCGAGTATCACAGGTGGCGTAAAGTGGTAAATGCCATCCGTCCCTTTGCTATGCGATCTGCGATCTCCTCAGAGCGCCAACGCTGATACAGCTCCCAGGGTACACAGACTTCTCGACTACTTCCAACGACTCGCCACCAAGAGTGACAGCAGACACAAACATGCTGACCTTGAAACAGAAGCCTGCACTTCGTAGCTGCGAAGACTATACCAAAATAACGAACTGGAGCCTGTAATCTGCCTAAAATGTTCTTGGCTCCCTGTGAGCCCTGGGAGATAAAGGAGGTTTGATCTATCTCGAGGTCGAATGTTCGGGAGCAATTCCACACCATCATATTTTCAGTTTGTTAGGGCACACCCTATGATCTCGTCTACTGCAAAGTTGAATACGAAAGGGGAAGCTGAATAACGTTTTTGCACCCCACTTGAGATGCTAAAGGTCCACAGTACGCTGCCGTACGTCCCAACCCTGCCAGCGGTCTGACAGTAAATTGTTTTCATGATATTCACCTACTTCTCGAGCACACTTCTTCAATAGACAGTGCCAGCATGCAGCTCTGTCAACCGAATCGAAGGCCCCTCTGATGCTCAAAAAGAACAACCGCTGGGTTTCTATATCAATGGCGGAGTTCAAGCATCTGACAAAGTTTGAGAATTTGATCTATGCAACCACGGCCTGGCCAAAACCCAGCGTGCTCCTCACGGATATGTTTTTCGCGTGTTTCGCTTAGTCGGTGAAGCACAGTGGGCAAAAGCAAATTCGACTCAATAGGAGCCAAGTTAATCCTTCTGTGATTTGTACACGAAGTGCGTGATCCCCGTTTGAAAATGGGAACTGTGTAAGCCAAACCCCAGTCGTTTGAAACAACTTCGCTGGAACACAGCCATCAGCTCTTTAACTAAAACTGGATCTCCATCTACAAAAAGGACAGGAGGAAGCTGGTCTGATCCGGGTACTTTGTGACGTTTCAGGTACTTGATCCCAAGTGAGACTTCTGTTTCCGAGGCCAGAGAAACGTCAGTAGACCAACGAGTTCAGGCAGAGCCCGTTGAACTTCTGTTGGAAGTGCTCAGCCTAGCGCCCTAGCAGTTGTTGCAGTTTGTTAATAGGCTCACCATTGGCTTCTCAGATTGCCTATTTCATACCGTACTTCCTGCTACCAGTTGTTCGGATGGGATGGAAAAGTTTTCGAGAATTCCCGGTAATAGCAGCTCGTTCGATCTCGATGGCGCCTTGTGTACACGAAGCTTCGCGTTCCTCTCATGGCTGCTTTCGGAGCTCCAGGCAATTAGCGTTGCGGGTCGAGTTGTACTCATCGCTGGATGGAATATTTCGGCGAGCGTCGACAAATTCTAGTGATCGCACACAGACTCATCGGTTAGCAGCTGAACGAGTGGCAATACCTCGCGAGGCAGCCTCACACGTATGCATTACATGCTCTATGTTTGCCCAATACTCTTGAAGGTCGTCTTGTGAATGGGGTTCTAGACTAGAAGCGGGCGCACTCTAGCAAGTGTAGATCGCTTGTGGATCTGCCAGTTTGGATACGTCAGCTTAGGATTGACGACGAAATGGCCTTCCACCAAAGTGCAGAGCGAATTTGGCAAGTACCAGTGCATGATCGGAATTCACCCAGGTGTTCCAGATTGATTTGCAACCTTGCAAACAATCGCGCTACCGATAGCTCATGGCTATGTGATCAATCAGGCGACGAAAGTCACCAGGTGGCGCATTGATGCCTGGAACCTGGAAAATCAATACTTGCCAGCAACAGACCGTTATCAACATAGAGCTGCAACAGACCTTCCTCATATTCTGCTCAACGAGTACCGTCAACCACTTAAGTCCCTCTCGTCAACGCTCAGCCTGCCTACGTGGGCGTTGAAGTCTCCAGCTAGTACAACAATGTCCGTGCGTTGTGTTATGTGTAGAGTGTTAGTGAGCTGGTGATAAAACGTATCTTCGACTGCGTCTGGGCTACACTCTGTAGAGGCAAATGCTGCAACAACAAACAGACAGCATTTGTGATGGAAGTCCCACGATTTCCTAACCGCACCATTGAGTCTACTAGCGCAAAGGCGGCTGTTGACGGGTATCCAGTCAAACAGCGCTTTTGCTTATGCTCTTAGGGTAGTTCCGACACTGGTTTAGTCAGTGGCTTGAGCCGCAGAGTCTGCAGACAAGTGCACATTGTATCCGCATGGTGAAGTGGCTGACGGGAGTCGGAGATATAACGCTGAGCTAGAATCCTGAAACCGTGTTTCAGCAAGATAACAGCTATCGATAAAAAAGGTCTCCGAAGTACGTTCAGGAGTTACCTGGTGATCTATTTGCACAAGTGTTTCGACATTAAAGGTGGTGAAGTTTGGGAAACGAGTGGGAGTTTGTGTCCTTCAGGTGAAGGGACGTTGGTATTTGACACGCCATCATTCTGGTTATGATTTCTGTTACGAGCGGCAGATGAGGTAAGTTTCTGGTGTGTGTGCGAAACGGAATTGAAGAGTCCTCAAGGAAAGAGTTTGTTAAAAGAGGGAGAAACGAGACACATTGGTTTGGTACTGTAAAATGTGACATAGGAGCAAAGCTGGCTGCCAAAACATCAGCCAGAGTAGTGATACGAAGACAAGACAAAACTCGACTAGTGTTTGTTTATAAGTTCATAACTATGAGGGCAGAGTACTTCTCGGTTGGCTTGAGGAGTCCCGTCCGGAGCTTTTGGTTCAAAGGAAACCTAACCCACAAGGTGGCTGGGCGAAACACGGTGTTCGCGATCTATTGGAGGCTGGTAACCAGTAGTGGCTCGGTTCATATGCCCTTCGGATAATGCCTATCTACCCAGGATGCTCAATACCCTCTGCAGGAGGTCACGACGGAAGCAGTGCAACAGTCCGACTATTCTTCAGTGAAGACGGATCTGATGTCGTAGACTGTCCAGCTAGAGTCCAAGACCGATAAGCTGTTGAATTAAATATGCCCCATTATTTTCTGGAGTTGATAAGGAGTTTCTTACTTCTTGATCAACCAAGTCACATTCTTTTCGATCATATTGTGACGGATGACCAAATTGGAAGCACAAGTATTCCAACATTTGGTGGAATGCCTCAACGTGGAAGTAAGGTATAATCAAAGCCCGCAGCGAGTGGATCGCGGACAACACAATCGACCGGACAAGCCGTCGCTCGGCGGAATTGGACCTGCGAACGAGGAATGGTAAGCAAAATCACGTCAAAAGTCGTCAGTTACACACACACACACACACACACACACACAC
>QNGE01000091.1:321378-331550 GCA_008508345.1 Paragonimus westermani | reverse complement strand
GTGGTCAGGAAATATGAAGACTTTGACTGCTCCATTGAGCAAAGTGGGCAGGCATCGCCTGCCTGGCTGGGGTCCTCGTGATCACTCAAACCGTTGGTTAGAGACGCTATCCGAGATGGCGGTGTGTCGCAGTCAATGGCGTACCTGTATCCATACCATTTCTAGTTCTTCCATGTAGTCTTCTTCAATCTTTTTTGTCCTTCGTAGTACTCTTTCCTTTTAGGATATTCCAAGTCACTGTTGAGGTGAGCGGCGGCCCGAGCCACAGTACCTTTTGGTCAGGCTCATGGCTGTTTTGATGATGATGATGATGGTTCAATACCCACCTACCCAGCGTGAGGGAACGAATTTGTTGTTGTTGTTGTTGCTGTTGTTGTTGTTTATTTCTCCGTACCACTCAGTTATGTGACCTTTCCGGAATACCGTTAATTTGTCCGTGAACATTGAACGCTTGAGTCTGCACAGTTCCCTGCTGCTGGATTTGCTGGCCGTCAAAGACCAATATTTGGTGATCGGCTACAAGTTGAAAGACTTACCGATGAGTCACGGAACTTTAGATGAAAGAGTGGATGTGGAGATCCAAAGCATGGACATTTCCACATTATAAGGCGATTTTTATCCAGCCTACTCAGGAGTTGCCAACTAGTCTACTGAGCGGACTGGACCGGTCTTTCCGGATCACATCGTTAATGGTTGTATTCACACAGACTTGCTGGGAGAACATTTACTACCATTATTGTCGATTCAGAGTGACTTGATATTTGAAGGTGATAATACTTAGACCGATTGGAAAAGACGTGCATTCGAGGTTAATTTATCATTTGACAAAAACTTCCATTTTCTGTGCGAATTCACTCTAAATACACTGCTCTTTCTTTGCTCATCTACCTCCACTACCTAGGATATCGTTTCAGTCAGTCAATACGGTGCTCCATCCGGCAGGCCTGTGTAATAATCAATTTCATTTTCAGCAGAGACTATCAAGGTAATCGGTTGATAAGACAGAGTGCAGGTACATAAAAATGCAAGTGATCGAGAATAAGAGCCGTGCTCCTTTCTATGTTTGGTCCAGGTCAACTAACCCGTGCTACTTGACGCTGATGTGCGTATGTGCGACCTTTTGGTTAAGCACAGGCATCTTTTGGCTCCAATCATTGTGAAAGGCCAATCCGATCCGGAAGCCGCCAACCGTGACCTTTTCTGCTACCTTAGCGTGGTGGTCAGGCTTGTGTACTGTTTTGATCCGGCGGACTGTTGACTAGAACATCGGTCCTTACAGGTTCAACCATGTCAGGTTGGCTAAAGGGGAGCAGCCAGACAAAAGCCAGATGCGTTGGTTGTGGACGATACCATAATTTTACGTTTTGCTCTGACTTGTTGATTGTTTTTGCTTAGCCTAGTTTTGTGTGTGACTTGTTTATCTCTGCAGTGGTATTGGTCTTTTGTTAATCTGTTGACTTCATATTTGCATTGCTCTCGAACCTGTGCGTAGCTGTTGCAATTTGGTCGTTGATGGTGGTCGCTGTTGCAATTTGGTCGTTGATGGTGGTCGCTGTTGCTGGGCTTGCAGGTGTGTCATCCGTTGCCTTACGGTAAACCTTTTGAGCCAAACACTTTGGTTAAGGGCCCTAATTGCTCTTCTGTCTAGGTCTGTGCGTCTTGGTGGTTTCCAAAGTCCATATAAACCATGATTATACGACATAAACCAAATATCGTACTGCATCGGTCGTCGCACAGCATTAACCGAGTCGTCCTGTCTGCTACTGGCGACAGGGTGGATAAGCAAAAATATGCTGTTGCCAAACCTTCAACTTCCTCTAATGACCCCTCCAGTGCGAATCCTGAAGTAGACAATGCCCACTCGAGCCTCAGTAACACGAAGACCAACCTGAGACAGGCCTGGGATCGCAAGACGCTGCCCGTTGGGACGTAGAATGTGCGCACGCTGTTGAATCGATGCAACTTCACAGGACGAGCGGAATGCCGAACTGCATTGGTCGTGGTGGCAGCCTTGCCTGAGACAAAGCTTGCAGACTAAGGTAAGCTACCAGAAGCAAGTGTTGGTTACACATTCCAGTAGATGGGTTACCCGGCGGACGGCGTTCGGGAGTATGGTGTTTGTTTCGCTGACCGCATTAATGCTCTGATGATAGAGGAACAGCACGGCATCAGGTCTCGAGTCCTGTCGATATGCCTGCGACACGGTCGAGGTATGTATGCTACAATCAGGTTGGCACCGATGAGTGATCGACTGTTTGTTCTGAATGACTCCAGCACGTGAGTTGACCGGGAGTTCTCGAACCCCACGGCATTAGTCTAGTCAACGAAGACGGTGGTCGTCTGGTCCACCTGTGTGCCGTTCATGAGTTGGCCATCACAAACACCCGACACCAGCCATATGCTAGCGTCATCACGATGTGGACTCACCCACGAAGCAGTCATCATCACTTGCTTGATTACATGATTGCAGCGACGTGACACTCGTAAAGTGCTTTTCACGCAAGTGATGCACGTTGTTGAATGAAGCACTGATCAAAGGCTGAATAGGACCAAGTTGTTTATCCGTATATGCGAGTCTTTCTATTGTAGATCATCAGCACAATAGTAGAATTTAGGTGTCAACCGATTGAAGAAGTGTGAGGCAAAAGCTGCTTTTCAACGTGCCGTTGCCGCTCATCTACAAGACGCTCCTATATCCCCTACCTCGAGAGTATGTGACAACATTTGAAGGAACAGTTCACAACAGCAACCACTAAGGTGATCAGTGTCGAACGCCAGAAACGTCCGGATTTGTTCGACGACAACAACGTGGCTATCTCCAATTTGGTACCAGAGGAGAATGTGGCGTTTGCCGCTTCCGCAGTGGACCCGGACAATGAGGACAAGATAGCGACGTTCCGGAGTATTCGTACTTAACTGACCGAGCGTGTTCACGGGGTCAAGGACAACTGGTGGGAGAAGTAAGGAGAGCGGATGCAAGACCACACTGATCGCCGACAACAAAAGCAGTTCTACGATTCGCTGAACGCGATTTTCGTTCCATTCATCTAGCCTGTTAAGGCATTGTTGACGAAGACACCAACGGTTCGTACACCCAGCCAGAGATTACCCCATGAAAGTCTGGCATGAACACTTTGGTAGCTTACTCAACCGTCGTGCTACCATTGACTGGGCGACTGTGAACAGCCTACCGCAAGAGGCCATCAAATCCTCGCTTGCTGTCGCTCCGGATTTGCCATAAGTGCAAAAAGTGATTAGACAGCTGAGCGACGAGAAAGCTGCCGGCGGGGATGAATTGCCAGGTGAAATACTGAAAATTGGCGGACTGGCGTCGAAACGCGCTTTGCTCTAGCTGGTTCAAGCCGTCTGGGAGCAAGAAGAAATGCCACTAGATTTTAAGGATGTTCTGTTAGTACCTTTGTTTAACGGTAAGGTTAGCAAGCAATGCGCCCGCAGCTATCGGGGCATTAGTCTATCGAGCTGCGCAGGCGAGGTGCTCACGAAAATCTTCCTGAACTGATCAAATGCGGGCGTTGTGGAGGCCAGTGTTCTCTATAACACCATGGACTCCAGGCAAGTCGCAGTGCAATCGACCTGGTTTTTGATGCGTGACAGCTTCAAGAGAACTGCTGGGAACGCAGCTAGCCCCTGTATGCCTTCTCAGTGGAATTCATTAAGGCGTTCGGTTCCGTGAACCGCGAGACGTTGTGGACAGTGCTTGGTAAGCTTAGATATCCATTGCTCACAAGCGAGAGTGGTTGAGCGTTCAGATTTGATAAATCGGTCGTGCCTAATGTGAGGTCAATAGCGCAGTGGTCAACACGTTTGCCTCATGATTGGAGTGGCCGGTGTTCAAATCCCGGCCGTTGCAAGGATATGCACTACTAACGATCTCCAATGGGAGCGAAACTCGAGTCTAGTGCCTTTGTTCGAAAGAGGCTGGCTGGAAGGTCTATCTGAATGCGGAGGCTGCGATCAAATGTGAGTTATGGTCAAATTAAAAATAAACCAAATCCCCGACTACTCATCAGTAATATCCAGGTAAGTTCGTCAATTTGATTGGAATGTTGCCCGTGGACATGAAGGCGAAGGTGCAATCGTGTGGACTGATGTCTGATGTTTTTTGACATTTTCACTAGCGTGAAGCAGGGTTGTGTACTAGCGACAGCCTCATTTAGTTTATATTTTACTGACATGCCGGCAGTTACTCCTCTGAACTGAGAAGAGGACAACGTTGAGTTTGAGTACCGGACGAACGAGCGTCTACTCAGTTTCGGGCATCTCGCTGCCCCAACCTGGTTACATGCCACAACGGTGCACCTGCTTCCGTGCGCATATGACAGCGCACTGTTCGCACATAGTGAAGGTGAACTAAAGCGATTGGTCACGGCTCTCGCGGCCGCGACACCCAAGTTTGCATTGGATATCAACACAAGTAACACTTTTTTCTTTCTGCCTTCTCCTGGCGGAGGTGCCGTTTCTGCACCTACGGTTGGAATTCTGTCCACTGGAGACGTTGCCGACAGTTGCGCAAACTTCTGCTACTTGGGTAGCAATTTTCCCAAAGGTCTGTTAGCCGATCCCGAGTTGCGAGCTCATTTGGCAAGGGCTAGTGCTGCTTTCAGACCTTTTGAAAAGCGTGTCTGGAAGAACCATAGCGTAAAGCCGAGTGCTTAGCTTTGTGTCTATCACTCAGTGTTTTCTGCGCCGCTGTACAGCAGTGAAACTTGGACACCGTATCAACGGAACTTGCGCTATCTGAGCCGCCCCCATACACAGTGTTTGAAACGCATCTTGATTCCGAACACGGAGGTCCTACGACGAGCGGGTATGGGCGGAATGGAAGCTACGCTGATGCTGAGTCAGCTCCGTTGGCTAGGTCACGTCCGTCGGATGGACGATGACCGTGTTCAAAAGCAGCTGCTGTACGGTCAGGTGAAATCAAGTGAGCGAAATCCTGTTTATCAAATACGGAGATACCACGATTTTATCTGGATAAGTCTTTCACGTCGCAACATTGGTTTCAGGAGGAGTAAACGTTGAGTCGGACGGGCGTTCGCAAGTTCATTGAACAGCAATTGCGTGGCCATGAAATGAAATGTGCAGTGCGCAAGAGAACTGTCGATGCCGTAGGTCGTTGTAACATGACTATATGGCGTTGTGATATATGCGGTCGCGAATGCGCTGGCCGTTTCGAATTAGGAGATCATCAACGTACTCAGTATACCGTCGACCAAGAGAAAACGAGTGCGTTAAGCTCAAGTAGTTTATATTAGTTGTATCTTTTTTTCTTGCTCCCATTAACCAACGACTATTATCGTTTGGAGCTCATCCGTTCCCATTTTCAGAAAACTGGATGTTTATGGCCTTCTATCTTTTCTTTTCCTTAGCTTTGTTCGTGTACTGTATGATAAATGTTTTGTCTGTTTCCTTCCAGTCTAACCTTGGGTTTTGTTCCTCCTCCTCATCCACTCTAGAGTGCACCATCATGCCCTCCTATACTGGAATATTTCTTGCATAACACTTTCAGTATTTTTCTCCCTAGTTTAGATCTTATCATTGCAGTCTCTCTGTTTATTTCTCCGGAGGTGAGAGTTTCTGTTTGATGATGACCTAATAATCGGCTAAGCAGCATTGGTCGGCCGGACATAAAGTTCCCACTCACACACCTAGTCTTATTCCTTCAGGTTTACACTGGATACGTGGAGTGTGAGTGGAACCGCAGGCAGTTCAGCGCAAGCCACTTGTGGTGGTGGTTAAACACAAACGTCCTTTGGCTTTGGCCACTTTGACGGGCTGCTCTGAACCAGATGTCACCAACCGTTAAGTGTTTCGTTTTACTTCGAGATACAGTGATTTCAGTCTGCTTGGATTCGGAATAAATGACTGTCAGAAATTGATCACCACTCACATTTGTAGATTCCGACTTACTTGCAAGTTAGTTTTATCATTTACCCCATACTCAGTGGAGTCCGTAGATCAGTGCCGATGTTAGGAGCACTAAGGGTAATTGTGCAGAAACTCAGTCTACCTCCAGCTTCTAGGTGCCATAATTTTGCAAGGCATACCAGTATAAGATAGTATGTCCTTAATGATTGGAATTTGCCGGAAGCAGTACCGGTTTCGTGGATGTCATTCATCAGGTATGCGTACCCAGTAAACTTCGACCACACATTCTACCATAGAAACGGCAGATGTTTTAAGGTTGTATATTCTAACTCTTCCAAATAAGTCGCAGTCTACAACCTTGAAGCGTTTTCCATTCCTCTGGTAGGATGTGTGATCGAAGTTCATCGGGTACGCATACCTGATGAGGGGGCAAGAACCACGAAACCGGTAGTGCTCCTGCCAAATTCCGACCACTAAGGACATACCACCTTATCTTAGCATGCTCTGTCCATTACCATCTACTGCCTGGTGTTTTTTTAACACGTACCATCAGAAACTACAACTTGGATTTTGTGTAATCTGATTATCATCTCTTCAATAGCACCGTCATGCTAGGCCCAAGAGGCAGCATCATTACCGAGACTCGACAGCATACTCTTTCGGAAACAGTTGGAAAGTTTTTCCTTCCGGCTACAGTTTTTTCCATGCTCTTTCACTACTTGACTGTGGGACGTCCGGGTTCTTACAAATTGTCTTCCTTTGTGTTCGGTAGGCTTGTGAAATGGTTTGAACCTTCAACGCAAAATTGTTTGCTGATTTCCTGCTGGGCTGCATTTCATTAACCTGTTGCATGTTTTTCGTAGGCAGCCGAACCGTTCTATCATCCGTCCAATCCAAGCGCTGTGACAACCTTGCTGATTACGTTCACTCATGGTCTCGCATGGAATCTCTTCCAACGATTGAAAAGTGAACTATTACCCTCAAGAGAACAAATTCACATTTTCGGTCTTTCTCCCTCACAGGTGAGGTGTGCTTTTTCTCCGTCCGTTTGAGGCTGATTTGTGTGCAACCTCAATTCTTCCCATTTTGCTCGGGATAGTGGTAATTTAGTAGACGCTATCGAACCTCACCGCCTCGAGTACGCTTCCAATAGGGGAAAAACGTAATTGTTTTCGATTTTGCCTACGTCCGCTTTTCATTCTTATATCGACTTTTTTTTGGCCCGGCTAGTGAATCACGAATCGCACAATATTTTCACTGTACTTTTAGGCTTCACATGCTGTTGGTTGACACGGACGGTTTATGTTAACGGTAGACGGGGTAGCCGATACGATAAGTTAATGCAAGCCGTCGCACCTGTTTCAGCGTTTAGAGCAAATGCAGTTACACAATGTCAGGTTGCATAATTCCCTTGTGCTACAATGCTGTGAAGCTTGAAGGACCGAAGTTACCGCGCTAGTGACAGGGTGTATGAAAATTGGGTCCGACTCATTCCGCTATCTAGCTAAGAGTATCGAACGAACTACTCAATTGTCTAATACAAGATAGATAGTTTAAAAGTAAATGCTGTCCAATATAGTCAACAGGACAAGATCGGATGACGATTAGACGTTCTTTACTGACCTTTTGTTAAGGTATATGAAGTCAGGTGCAGTGTTAGAAGTCAAAATATCTCTTCGCACCATATATTGTTCAGTTTAGCCAACTAGGTGCATCGAGTCACTGGAGGTTGGCGTCATTCGTTTCATACCTCCATGTTAAGTCTTTGTCTAATAGCCTTATCGTTCGTCCCAATGGACCTCGGTTTTTGTTAAAAAGGTTCTACCACTTACTCGGTGAAGTGACCTAAAGCCACACCGTCTGAGTCAGTGGACAATGGTGTTAGATACAGCAGTGTACCCTGATGACCGGTCCTCGGGCATTCTCACTCATTTGTTTAAGCCCCGTCAATCATAATTGAGAGACGACGTTTAACCCCAAGTATTCGGTGTTTTGCTGTCATTCATATCAGCCAGACTGTAGAATACTCTGATTGAACAAAACTTGAAGACGTGGTGAGCACTAGGTTTTTTGAATAAAGCTCACAACATGCACGAGTTGACGGTCGCCATTCTAATTTTTGTAAAATGGCCACTGATTTCTTCATTTAGTTGCAGTACGCAAAAGTGCTTTTAGCTCTAAGAGACCACCGTACATAGTGTAATGATGGTGATTTATCAAAAATATTGTGGAACCTAAAAAAAGGTCTAGTTGGATTTATTCACGTTGCAAACGAGCATCATTCGCTAGCTTTTAGCCCTGTTGTTCACGACGTCTACACTCTAACTTGCAAAAAGGAGCACATTAGTTGCGGCTACTCTTCTCCCCCAGTGTTTATGCATGCTTTCGTTTGATCATGGCATTGTTTGGCCTCCTTCTCCTATAACCATTCGTTTTAGTGCATTCGGTGATCACTTGGGCATACACTATACTCGTTTTCCATTCTTCTGCAGTTCAATCTCACTGTGGAACAAGTTGATGAAATGGTGTCTGTTTTGGCCTCAGTTACCATGGATTACATGCTATTTTGTAAACTGAATCGAAACTTGACGACAGTCGTGCAAACTGTCGATATTCTGGCTCGACTTCGTCCCCGTTTGGTTTTACCGAAGTTGTTGACATGTCTAGAAGACGGCTTGTCTCGACCGGAAGCACCACTTCGCTACACTCGTCCGCTACATGCGCTGGCTTTATGCGTGGCCAGTTTCTCACACGTACGCTTTCCAGTGTTCAGCCAAGTGCTTGCCGCTGGTTGCAACGATTTTGATTTATACGGACCCGATGATGATGTGACCGAACGTTTGGACGAACTAGATGAGTTTGATTGTGTGTTCGAGGATCCTGGGACTCCGACTAGTATTGAGGGCAATTCGCCCACGCGGCTGCTATCACAACCACGCTCTCCTAACAAGATAAACGTGGTATGTGGTTATTTTCTGCTAGTACCATTTGTCATTGTGATGGGGTGTTTTTTCATATATGTATTACTTTTCTCTTGTTTAATCGTCGCCTTCGACATCCATCTGCATAGTGGTTGGAGCGACAATTTTTGTCATTAATTCCCCGATTATATTGTCATAATTGCTGTCTGTCCCCTCGGTGAAAGTGCCCTCATCAAACTACCGTCACATATGCAGGTGTGCGTTCATGGTCCCACTGTCCCGCTGTGTTACCGCGATCTTACCGACAGATGTATTAATCACGTTTCAGACACTTGTTTGTCTCAGCCTCCTTCTTTCGTGTAGTCGACAGACATGTGATGTGAATAAACATCTGTGTGTGCTATTATCTTACCAACACACTAATGATGCCGTCATGTTATGGGTGAGCAGTATTCTGAACTACGAAGATAGACTGGCTCAGTCGCCTGTTATGAGCATTATTCTGAACACGTACATTCTAATTACAGAGTATGAACCTTCATTCTATGTACGTAAGCGGGATATCTGGACATATCAACGCAAGCACGAGATTTGTCAAAAACTATCTGTGTAAAAAGAGACTTGTAAGACATTTTCTCGTTTCCGCACACTACTAATCAAACCACCCTCAAGAGACTTGTTGCTGTCTGTATCATCTCTTGGGGTATGCAATAAAATAGCTAAAACGGTCGGGTTCAATAACTTAATGTACACGCGACATATGAGATGTGTATTCAGCAACGTCTGAGGAATATAGTAATATTTGACGACCTCTTGAGGTAAAATGCTACCAGGATTTGGACACTGCTGAATGAACCAGTATGTTTGAAAACTTGATGACGGTTGTATCTTTGGTGATGGTCGATTGCGTAGGTTCAACAGAGCTGAGGTTCTCCACGCAAGCACATTGTTTTCGTTAACCCCGCAATAGTTACGGAAGTAGTGGCAACGTTAAAAGGTTTACCAGAAGATTGCGAAGCAGATATCACATTTTTCAGGCAGAAAGAAAGCAAATCTTTCTAGCTGACTCACATCAACTTAAAAGAAACGTTAACTACCTAAGTAGAAGGTTTTATATTCCTTCACATGAGTGGTAACGGACGTAGTCATTGTTCCATGAATGTAGCGCTAGCAGTCGTTGCCCATGCTTTTCTCTGTGATACTATCGCGTTCGTATGTGGTTAATTCCCATACTTCAGCTCAGGTTAGGGTTTACGGTGAACTGTCTGACAGTTTCAGCACCATGAGTGGCGTACGTCAAGGCTGTCCGCTGTCACCATTTTTGTTTAATTTCGTCATAGACGAAATAATGGAGGATTGTCT
>QNGE01000091.1:227819-320741 GCA_008508345.1 Paragonimus westermani | reverse complement strand
ATGATGATGATGATGTATGTGGTTAATTTCCTCTTAAACGAAGTAGGGTCGGATATGCCTAACTTTACTGTGTGTACATGAATGTTTCTGTTTATTTCCCTCTAATTTACCTGGTTTCGGCAAACCAGTGTTTTCGACTACTATCTTCTACGTCTCGACTGTGTATTCTCTTTCACGGGCCTTTTACATGTGACTACCATTCGTGGGCTTGAACTTTCATCCTTTGGCTGTCTTGGTGGACACGCGAAGTAGCGCGACCTGTTATGTCATGCTTCAGATTGTGTCAGCTTGAGGCAGTCTTAGAAGTGACCTTCACTGTGGTCGGAATTCAAGCCTGTCACCATTGACGTGAAGCAATTCTCTTTACTTCGAATGTTTTGTACTTAACAAGCCTGTAGTAACAGCTGTTTCACATTATCGGACCCTGCGCGGTTCTATGAATATAATCTGTGTTTGCCCGTCAAGTTGCAATGCAAAATTCACTCGTTCGTTGTGCTTGTTGTTCAGATTCTGATGATTGTCAGTTGTTTGCTTTTGTCTTGCTTGTTCCACAAGTCACCGCAGACTAAGATGAGGCCCATACTGGTCACTTTTATTCCCATACTTTGATGCTATCAATCGTGCCTTCACATGGTCGGTTAAAATCACGTGTTCAAGTTATTCGCTCATAACGTAGGCACTTTTGTCTACAGCTTTCACCCACGTGTATGCTACACTCTGTTTGCTGTTACCGAATCACGTTTGTGATATCGATGTTGTCGCTCCTCTGTAATCAATCCGGTGCATCTCCGTGTGTTCACGACCCGCTTATTCATGAACATTGTATTGTCAGCTGCAGGTTTACTGGTGTTGAAGTTGAACGAAGCAACAGAGCTGCAGCCGTGCCTCACAACTGAATCCCAACCAAGTGGGGAAGCGTTGTTTCTCAGTCATCTCTACATGTTGCGAATTGAACGCGTGTTGGAACTGATTGTAGTCGAGATACAGTCGGTGTTTACCGTTATCAACTATTTATTATTAAAGCAAACTCTATAGGCATAGTGGTACTCTTTGGCGACCCGTTTCCTTAGGCCAGTCTTCTGGTGATTGAATAGAACAGACCGTTTAGGCGTTGCTCAATAGGCGCTTTACATTCAGATGCTACCGAGCGTCTATTATGCCTATGCGCATAGAGTCGTTCGTTCTTGTTGGCCACTAAATTTCGACGTATCTACTGTCTGTGTGCGTTGTTGACTCTCCACTCCGACATAGCCCTGAACTCAGGTTGGTCCTATTGATGTCAGTTATTGTTGGACAATTTGAATTACGGACTTCGACATACTAAAGCTCTTACCACGCCCTACTCACTGTTGATTTTGTCTTGTGATTGGTTTGCTATCAGTGAGTCTTTGTGACGAAACTTGCACAAACAGCGCTGTTGGATCAATATTATATAGCGCCGTCTTCCGAGCCCGCTTCCATCATATCCACTGATGTTAATGGTCTTCGGCCGTTACTGCACGGTGCCATTTTGGTACCTTGTACAACTGTATTTGCACTTCCCAACTTGAAAGCCACCTCTACCCGTACTTCCTCCATCCCACTTAACATTCTTGACGATCATCAACTTGTCTCCGCTGATGACGAGAACATTGCTACTCGTAAACTGGTGCACATATAACCATCAACTGCAGTCTACAAATGGTCGACATTGCTGCTTACTTCCCATGCATACATGAGAAGACGAATCGACCTTAGTTCAAAAGAGAAGTAAGGGAAAAGATGGAATTGGTTCTGCCATACTTCTTTCTAACACTGTACACTCACCACCAGGCTGGTCACACTTTCCAAACAACCAGGTAAGAGTAAAAAGTCATCTACATGACTGTATCCTCTCAACTTTTATTGCTCCACTTCATGAGAGCATAAAGACAGTGTTTATGCCACTGAATTCACTTACCACCATAATTGCTAATGTTTCTAGCCGAGAGTCAGATGCGTTACCAGGGAAGAATACATGACCTACCACCCGTATTTTCTGGTCATCATTTTCATTTTCCTCTGCTAATTCATTTGTTGGCCATCACATGTGTGCACCAATAAACCGGAGACCAGACGAAGGGTACTCGACATGACAGACGGTAGGTTAGCATTCTATGTATGTGGCCTGGCTATCTAAATATGCCCATTTTTATATTCAAGTAATTAGATTAGCTTAGTTGCCATTACTCAAAACGAGTGTTTTTACCGTCGGACCCCTCACCTGGTACCCTACTCTGAGTACGATTGAACGCGAACATGAGCGATCTCGACTTCAACATGCTTTGTCCACATCCGCGGCGACGCTATTTCACCATCGTAACTTTGAGTTGTGGTTCCATAATTTCGACTGCCAAGTTTGGATGGGACACCCTTTTGATACCAGAGGTGACTCAGGTTGGAACCCGTTGCCCTAGCCTTAGAATTGGGGTTCTGCTCACACCCATAATCTCTGAACTACAGGTTTCCCACTGGCAACGTCCACTATCCTCTCTCTGGTCGCACATTAACGCCACTGTCGCAGTATTGAAGCAATGCCTTGCACTTTGGCACACCAGCCGAATGACTAGGCTGAACAGAACAGAAGTTGTGACTCAGAATTCGTCAAACAGCAATACCTTATCATTGTCATAGGCTACACCAGTCACACTTAACGAGAAAAACGTCGTTGTATGAGTCCTACGTGTGCTGCAGCCATTTCCCCACTATTTATTTTGCAATAAAACTGTTTCGAGCTCAGAAAAGTGGTCAACTTTGACAACCATCACTTTTAGTATGGAACGTGTCCGACGGCTGCTAGTAGACTCCAGCTTGAACTGTTGCATATTAGTAGACTACTGACAGTGTTACTACATTCTGGACCAGCTTAGAACTAAGTTTAAACGATTTCAGAACTGAATATCGCTCAGCTGAGTCAAACGCACTCTGTTAACCAAGAATGCGTCTTACGACGAATTTGTCGTCCTCCCGATCCAGATTAAACAATCTGACAACATCATGTTAACCGCAGATTAGAATGCTCAACAGATGAAGAAGTTGCTGAATCGTTTGTTTAGTATGTGGGCGAAACGCACTGAGGATGGTTGCAACAATAAGCATCTCACAGTCTAAATTTCGACCACTGCATTTCAATACAGGAAGAGGCATTGTGTTCTTTCAGGATTATCCTGTTCTTCTCAAGCTTGGACACAACGCGATTATATTGCAGTCAGTTACAGTTGGCGCCACTCCGTTAAGGACTGTCGTTCATTTTGGAGCAACCACATGAACTAGGAACATGATGTTGTGCGCGCCGGTTTTGTTTTGTCACTTGCCCAGAAGACGTGCACTCGTAAATGCAAACTAACTAACTGGCAGTCTGCGAGGAGGGTGTAAAAGCGCTTCGATGAACGAGTTGCCCAGTTCGACTCAGTTGCAAGAAACTAACGAACACCGGGAACAACACGTAACAACTGTGAAAATGCATGCTCTGGCGAAGTGGTGCTGTTGTAACAGGATTAGGTTTCTGTCACGTCGATGAACCTTATGAACAGGCGTCGGTCAATTCCATCTGGTTCGGAGTATGCAGGCAATCGTCGAGAACTTAAACGCGAACCGACTAAAGGTTTACGCAAAGACCGTAGATGCCACTTGGTCGAACATTCGGAAGAGGTGGAGGGAGCTTCTTTGCCTGGGTATAGCAGAAGGCTTTTAACCCTGATTCATGGTCGTCGTACTGGCCATCGAGTTGACGTAAGTGAGAGCGTGTGCGAAAAATGCGGTCCACTTATCACCAGCCAATCGCGCCGATTTGACAGATTGCTTGAACGTTTTTGGAGAACAGTTCCGCCAGGCTCAACCGGACTATGTGGACGACGAGACCCGAATGGTCAGTTATTGCGTTCCAGACGGCTCCCCGTCGGAAGCAGAAGTGACTCTGCGCTCAAGTAATTGAATCGTGGAAGGGCACCTGGTGCAGACCTCTTCCCTCCTTCTCTTTTCAAGGATGATGGAGAGAGGTTGATATCCGAACTGACAAACACACTCAGACGGTATTGGAAAGTGAAGAGGTACCTCGTGACTGATGCTAATCATATGGAGGTTCAGAGTCAATGTAACAACCACAACAGAGACATCAGCCCGATGTCTGTTGCGTCCAAGTTACTCACTGGCATCATTTTACGTCGACTCACTAGCCCTGTAGCAAGTGATGTATGTGAGGAACAAGCAGGATTCAGATTCGGTCGGGGTGCGACGGATTTGGGGGTATCGACATTCTCATTGGCAACCGACGGTGATGGTGTTTTTAGACAGAGATTTCTTTCAATTCGGTTGTTCGTAGCGGTCCTCGGGGTAGTCTCCGCAAAGGAGTATCAATGAGATACGCGAATCTGTTGAGATCACTGTATGCCCGTTCTGCAAATAGGGTAAGGGTCTATGGACAACTGTGTCTGGCATTTGCTACGTCCAGCGATGTTCTTCGAGGATATCGGATCTCCCTCTCTTTGTTCACTTTTGTGACGAACGGTATTCTGGAAGATGTGCTTAAGTAATCCAGTGAGATTGGTGTTGGATTCCTCCTGGTTCTAGGCTGGCCGAGATGGAGCATTCGGAAGGCCCTATGTAACTTAGCCCCTCTGCCAAAACATGTAGATCACGCTAGACAAGGTGGGTGACTAGGGCGGTTTGTATGGAATGCGATTCAAACCTTCACAATGTAAAGCGGTGCTTCAAGACTGGGGCATTTTCATTTCTACTTTCTTTATTGCGGGTAATTCGCTGAAAACTGTGGATACTTTCACATACTTGGATGGCGCTATCTCGGCAGCTTGTAATGCTTCTAATGGAAGGTCGGCGAGGTTATCAGCGGAATAAGTTGCAGCTGTTTGCTTACTTCGTATGTGGTATCGGAAAAACCTTCGATTGTTGCTAAAAGGAAGGGTCTGTAGTGTTTGTGTGCGTTCCGCTTTGTCCTGTGATTGAGAAGCTTCGTCTGTCCGCGACAAAGATGTCAACAGACTTGCTATTTTTGATCAGCGTTGCCACCGCTTTTTAACCTACATCGAGTTGGATGATAGTGTGTGCGACGGGGTCTGTTACCACCGCGCATAGATTAGGACCCTTCCCAGATGCCTCTGCCTTTTCGGAATAGTGGTGAAATGAAGTCGTCCGGGCTAGTGGCTGCGGTGGTGGTGTGATACTGGACTTCGATTTGGTCATGTGGCGTTAGGGAAGTGGAGGCAGAACCTCAGCTAAACTGCTCCGTTTTATCAAATTACGTAGCCTTCTTCATGCTCTGTATCGGCCCATCACCCGTGTCTTTCACTGATAAGTGGAGAATCTGGTTCAGTTTGCCATCATCTCTGTTTGTTGGGGCCATTTTCAGTTAGCCGAGCTTCTCAGCACACACGCAAGCTACGCGTGAGATTTTTTTGAACCCTCTTTTGTAACTTGTGTGGACTGTCGGTCGAAGTTCCCCATCCTACTTCCAGTTGCCACAAGAATTTCCCCAAGTCCAAACTTTCATCACAATAACCATTCACTGTTCCTGGCAACGTATACTTCTTTCATTGTCTATGAAATCTGGACCCAACAAGGTTTGAGACCTCTAGGGATCGGATGACTGACAACATTCTGAGCCTGTCTGATTGACTTGCCGCATTGCACGCTTCTCAAATTCCAGCCGTCGCGGTCATTAGGAACGTTGTCTGAAGAACAGACGAGAGCATAGCCCGAGTCAACATGTGTACTAATGGGATGGAGCCACGCCATATATAGCCACCAGGTACGTTGTATGTTTCAGGTTAGGCTTGATCAGGAAAGAAAAATGACTTCGGGTGGTGCATGGACGCACCTTATAAAAGCTGGTCCAAGTCACAACAACCGCTGCTCTGTTCAAAGCGTTATCAGCCACCTAGCCACTATCTAACCGACCTAACCTTGACCAAAATTTACCAGCTTAGTAGGAATCGGTGCCGTTCAACCTGTTCACCTTTGTGTTCATATCTTAGAGCAATGTGACAATATCGGAGCTGCGCGTCCACTATGATGGAGTTTATAACCCTCAGTAAAATAAGAACTTTTACCTTACCATTACTGTATTCTGTAGGACCATAAGCAGTTGATACGAGTGGACATTGGACCGTTTGCCAGCAAAATCCAGGTTTGAACAGGATAGCTAAGTAGACAGTAGATAGGTCAGTACTTTGGTAAACTCACTCTATCGACATGGCTTCAGCCGCCGTGTGTAAAGCTGTATCCGTCTCAGCCTGAGCAATCTCGGTGACCAGAACGTCACTTGATGTGTACAGTCAGTCTTGTGGAGACTGAGGGTGCCCCCATCTGGAAGCCGCTTTCTTGAATTCTGGCTTCCGGAGACAAGAGTTAATTTTTGCTGCGAGTGTGAACGAAGTGGTCAGCAATCTTAGGTAAGAATGATGCGTCAACATGGCCTGTCCGTGAAGATATAAAACAGCGAGCTTTTTGCGAAGGACTAAGTGCCCTGCATCTGTGTACCATGCTCTTCTGTTTATTTGCGCAGCTTCATTCATTCAAAGGCGAGTTCATGACGACTTTCCACTCTTACCAGTCGGCGGTTATACGTGGTAGCTGGTATGTGGTCAAATCACCACGTGAGCAACGAGGCTGTCGGGAAACAGATCTTCGGAAGTTACAGTCGGAGTAAATTTCTATCCAACAGTTTATAGTCATCGATTTCATTGATCGGACATGTTGTTGGCTTGTTACCTTGTTGCTTAACTTATAAGGCCTTATTGTTGGAATCCTGGTTCAGTTTGTTATATCAATGCAACGGACGAGCAATGATCAAGGCATGCAACAAGGAACGTTGTGGTTTGTCTTTGTCTCCCCAACACGTTTTTTTGTTTGGGTACACAAATATTCGAATGAACTGTGGCTAGTGACATCGCTAAATGTGTCATAGAATAACACAATTACGCTTGTATTGGGGGATTTGTTGTATGCTGAACATATTAGTTTGTTTTCTTCTCCATTCTTTGAGTATTATGTTGCACTGTGCACTGTTACTGTACCAGGCCTTATGCTAAGCTTATGTGTACAACAGTGGTACGTTAGATTTGTCTATTGTGCTGTTGAGCTTGAAACTATTGTTTCCAAATGCGGGAGGCTATTTGAAAGTTAGTGAATAATGTTGTCGTCGGGAGTGCGTTGACTGCCGTAGCTTCTCTGTCGTTTATGTTGGGAAATAGGGTTGGATTGGGAGATCGTGCTCAGAGCAAGTGACCCATTTTTGACAGTAATGGAATCGTGTAAGTGAAAAACACAGTTTACAAAACAATAGTGTTACGCTCGAATGTTGCTGCGCGCAACAGTTATATGCAAATTCACGTCAGAATTCCGAATTATACCCATTTTTTTCAAATGTTTAGCCGATGAAAATGCCTTTTTCAAAGGTACCTTTCTAAGCTCCCTTCTGCTTCTTCATTCATTCTTAGTAATGATGAAAATATTTCTGTTGTGTATTCATACGATCATGCCATACCGCCTAGGCATTCCTATGCACTTGGTAGTGCAGCATACATTACTGTGAATGTCGTGGCTTCTGATTTCTTTGCCATCCGTTAACCAGTCTGACATGGCTATACTTGGCAGGACTGGTGTCCAGTCAAATTCGTCTTCTTGATCAAGGAAATGCTCAAGCTTAATCACCACATCAAAACGGTTGATAATGATAAGTTTTGAATTTTTTCATATGGTGTACCAGTTCATGTTTTTTCGGTGAATTTGCCGTCTCATTACAGACTCTCACCCAGTTTTTCACCTTAGAAAGTCTGAATTTCGATTCCATAACTTAGGCTTGTCTTGTGAATAGTTTTGATGACGATAGTAGTAGTTCGGTCTTCTATTTTTCATTTCACTTAAATACACTGCTTTCCCGCATGAAAATGTAGCCAGATAGCCCCAGGAGGAGGTTATCCATCCCAACACCGGACAAGGCCCATCTGGATGCGCTTTTGTACCCGGAAGGTCGCGCGGAACTTAATCGCATATTGCATTTACTACTAACTGGTTTTGATCCCAATCATACGGATCGCTTTAATTTGACGATCGCCTGCCTGAGTCGTCTGTGTAAGTTCTGTGACAATTTTTCATTTTGATAGCATCTTCATTTCATCTTTATGTGCGTTTTCTAGTTGCATCCTAAACTTGAACAGTTGAAATGCATTACCTGCCCAGAAGATGTGTAGGAATGTCGATGTGAAACAAATCCGCTTCACCGCGTTTTATTTCTCACATACCCGTTTTGCGTCAAGTTTAAGCACACTTGTCAGCATACTACTTCTGGTGTTAGCTTTGTCCTCCATAAGGTTTCGGTGTATCATGTGAGTTCTGGGTCAATTGTTCCACATGTTGATGGAACGCCTGGTGTACTGACTATCGTAAAACGAATTTCAGCCATTACCGTAGTGCAATAAGACAGTGGTGTGGTCATGGGTTGTGAACGTCTTGATCGCTTCACCTGGTACCATTAACAGATGATGTTCATCATACCGTGAATCTCGTGACTGTGCGTCTTTTGGAACACAAGTAGTCAAACGTAGCTGCTTATCGTATTTTGTTACGTACCGGTATTCTTACAGTCACTTGCTGCACATCAGTCTCCTTTCTTGGTATTTTAGATCATATTTTGTTACTGCTGAAACGAACAAAGAACCAAATCACATACTCGGCCTAAATTTGCATGTGTCTGGTAACTCTCAGTGGTCCAAACACCGGTTAACAATCGTGTGGTCACAGACTATTGTCGATTACCGTGGAAGCGATTGAGTTGCAAATGCGCGATAACGTCAGACGGATTAAACAAAACTACGTTGTTGGCTGGCGTGCATTGCAGTAGTTTACCTTCCTATGAGAAAAGAGCAACTGTCGCTGCTTCAGTTATCAAAACGTGCACGTAATAAGGTTGGGAAATACGACATTGTATCATATTATTTTACATCGGTCTCCTTTATCATCTAACTTTTTCTGACTCGTTCATAAGGCAGTTTTTGCACCAGTTCAAACACTATGGTCGCTTAACTTGGTGAAACTTCTACGTGGACTAGTAATTTCCTAAGTTAAACGAAACAGCCTATACTGTTGAAGCGGTATCAGGCGATTACATATTTAGGAGCGGCTCAGTATTATTCAGTCGCAAACAAGACATACGTGGTCGGGGTTTTCGTTCCTGCGGCCCAGCACTTGTTTACTGTCTTTCCCGGGAACTGCATCAAGCTTGAGATACAAGCCATGTTTTCATATTGACAATTTTTGTTAACGAGCCTATGTTTGCTCTGGTAAGCAAAATCTCCCACCTTTTTGATTGCCTTATTCGTGACTGTTTATTTATTGAATCATTCTAAATCACCTCTATGTTTTTCTGTTTTCACTGCAATAATTGGATGAGATGTTGTGGAATTTATGACCGCAAAAGCATTGTTTAACCACACGGTTTGTTCAGTTTTCTTCACGCGGAAAACAGTGTCCATAAGCCCAAACCCGATACTATTGTTGCAATCGAATCATCGCCTGTTTCAACTGTCCAGCTGGGTGGACTTTATTACAGTCTTTCTCTGCTTCCGTTTGGAGCATTGCGTTCACCTTTGTAAACATTGCTGAATTAGAAGTGTAATTAGTTATGCCATATAAATCACGACAAACAAAAAATCACTGACGTTTTCGTTGTCGAACTTGGCTTGCTAACAATATTTTTAAATTTTTCGTGTCTCCTACTATGAACCAAACAAAGGGGACTTAGCACTATTCATGCTACATCAAAATGATATTGTGTGACAAAAATAGGTGAACGAATTAGGTATTTACCAAATTTCACAGATAGTTCATTATAACGAAGTGATCGCCACATCAGTTTATTTTCTAGCATCGCAGCATTCGTTATAGCAGGGCTTTGCCACAGTCAAATGCGGAAGTTGTTTGATAGTGTTTTAACGAAATACGGTTAGATGTCAGTGAAAAAGAACTTCGAATTCACCGAGGCTTCTAAGTACCTTTTGGTGCTCCGAGTTCTATGTGGCACCTAGATTATTTCATCATATTACTGGGTACATCCAAACATGTTGATTACACACAGTTTCCGGAGCTTTACCATCTGATTTATTCCAATACGACATTTGTTTCCGCTACCTTCGTTATGCGCGTGTCGTGTTGGCACGTGGCTCGTTTGGATTGTCGATATCGCAATCACTCAAGTTTATTAAACCTGAACGACTTGCCTTGGTCTCACGTGCTGGACAGTCCTGTTATCGGGACGTGGTTTTAACCGCTATTCTACATGTGCTCTTCCGCCGCAAACCCCTCACTTATCACGTGACTGTGATCATGTGAGCTGTTGTCGTTTGTTAGTCGGTTTCCTAATTTTAGTGCAGTTTAGGCCTCAGGCCTATTTCACGTTCCGCTAGATCCGACCCATGTTTCCGAACATGGCAGGTTGCAGTAAACACATCATTAAACTATCTATCTGCCCTCGCGTAAATGAAGTGTTCTTTTGTTTTCAGCCATCATGTGACTAACTAAGGTGCCCTTGGGTCGCTCTGGTTAGGAAATGTTAATAATCCATACGCTTAGTTATCTTTAAACTTGTCAGCTTGTTTGCCTTTTTATTTTCTAACACAGAAAAACAGTCGCCTTGCATAATCGCTTTGTTCCCATTTTTCCCGTAACAGTCCTTTCTATGCCTGTTCAGGATTTTACGGACCCTCCTATGGATTCGTATGTTAAGGGTACAGATGATGATAATGGATTAGATCACATCGAGGAGACAGTCATGGAGATTTTCACCCGCATTCTAGAGCACTTACAATCTTTAAACGACCGCTCATATATGGCCCAGAATCTGGGTATTTGTGGATCCTCAGCACAGACAACATCCAGTGATGGTCGTGTGGTCCAACGTCCACATGCTGGTCCGGAAGGTCGTCCGCGTGGTCCTGGTGACACTGCAACACTGAGTAATCTGGCCGCTCTTACCGTGACTATTGCCATCTCCGCCGGCCCTAACCCTCACTTTCGCTGCCAATTGCTCCGATTACTGATCGAAGACATTTTTGTTGCTCAATGGGAGACCGATACCGCACGTTTATTTGCCTATCAGTTGTTTTGGCTCGCGGTCAATTCCAAACCATCCATTGCTGCCGTTGCACAGTCAGACGATGCTGGCATACCTCTGTTGGATACGGCACTATTTGCTCTAGACCTAATCTGGACACGTTTTTTGAACTTGGTGGACGAATTAAGCGCTGGTGGGTACTTTCAAACCCCGTTGTTTCAACACAGTTCCTAAAGCTATCTCCTAAAATTAACCGCCCCTTTAAAGCAACACTCGTTTTGTATTTGCTCATTGTCGACCATATCTGTCTGGCTGCACGACTGAAAACGATCTAGTGGAACCAATGTTCGATTGAATAGGATCCGCAATTCATCGTACATCCTTCAATGACACTTAATCTGCTATGCTAACTCCTTTATATTTGACTAATTTCGATGCCTCGATTCGAGCATGGACAACCTCGAAGTTATTCTACCATTTCATCGCGTGCACATGTTGCAACGGTGCTCATCCGGTAGGTATTCCTCAAAATGGCTGGCTATCATTGTCGTCCACCGCCGTTGGTGATTATGATGTGTGATCTCATTCCACACTTGACCTCGGTTTCTCCCTCTCTAATCTCGTATTCCGTAGCACACACGTAATTGTATTCACGCAAATTTATCCAGCCACAGATCATGTGCATTAACACTTCTGATTGCACCACTGAAATGTTTATCACTAACCTAGTACAGGAATGTTCAAGTATTAACATCCTAGTGGCCTATTCTAACACACAACCCGAGAAGTCACGTACCAGAAATACAGAACCCCAAATGGCTCAAATCTTTGGTTATTTAAATTATTGATTGTGGTGTAACGTACAAATCGACAGTAGAAGTAATCCAAGTATGTAAGTAGTCATGGCGCAGAAGACACTCTAAATTCAGAAGACAAATAAATGAAAATGGTCTGTGGTTTACGAATAGTTTCACGAGACTTCGTTTGATATCGAATTAACAGTAACGATTGATAAAGTAGTATTAAAAGTTTGGTTCGTAAGGAAGAAGGACGTTCTGAGGTTATCAAAGTTAAAATGCAGGTAGTCCCTCTAATTTTCGTCTCAAAAGAGAGTTTTCAAGCTGTCTTTGGAGAACGAGAGTTAGCACTTACGACACTATATTGCTCCTCTATAATGTGCCTGATGTAAAAATGTATTCTTTGGCAACTGACACTCATTCTGTTTTCCAATTCACAGAGTGAAAATCTGGTTTTCGGCATTCTGTTCGTACATAGGCTGTGTGGAATATTTTCTATTTTTGATGTATTTTTGTAGCTCGGTGATGCATACCTTCCCACCCGATCACCTTCTCTTTTGATCTCTTGTAGATCAGTGTATGGTCTATCGAGGTCGTGTGGAACCTCGACTGCTGGCATTTCTTTATATTCTCCCAGGTCCATTGTCTGCAATTCATCCAACAAGGTTAACTGAACCAGCTTTTCACAAACAGTACTTACTTCCACTCTTGGCTCTGTTGTCCAGACTGCTCTATCTTTCTACCGGTGGTACAGTCACCACTGCTGATGTTGGTCTGACTTCCAATCCATCCTGTTCTGGTGAACACTTTTGTGCGTCTCCGGCCTTAGCCGAAGCATCCTCCAGCCTTCTTGCTGTGATTTTGCGTCGTCTGACTGCTCACTCCATCGATTTATCCAACCTTGATCTGATGCAAACCGGGTCATCTCCCACTTGTCCTGAAATGTTGTTTGCAACTTCACTGTGGTGGTCTCCATTTGTAAGCGCACGCACACTTTTCAATCGATGTAAACCCTTGAGATTGTCCACCGAGGCGAACGAGGTCGCGAGTAGTCCGTCAGCTGCCACATTCTGGATTACACCTACTGAAGAAAGAAGCTCGCTCGCCCGACAACTAATACGCATGTTTCTGGCACCTGTTCTCCAGCGGTTGAATCAAATAAGTGGAGAACTCTCCAATGTTACTAACATCTCACACTTCCATGGTTTCGATCCGGATCTGCCTGTGGCTTATCAGCGCGACCAACTAAGCGCTTTGATAATATGGACAAATAATATACTCACCGGCCTTGCGGATGATTTGGCCCCGAGACTCCCTGATGTGGAATCAACCGTAGCCACTGTCTTGTCTGCTAACAACTCGCAAAGTTCACTTGTTGGTTGCACACCGTTGTTGAACGTTCCGCTGTTCGAATGCAACCTGGACAATAACGGAAAGTCAACAGGTCTCAGGGAGTTGATTTTCGATGCCGGGTTGCGATTATTAGAGGTCATTGCCAACTTGTTCAAAGAGGCTGATGACAGTCTGTACGGTGTACAGAACGATCAATCGGGAGACACAGACAATTTAGCCAGTTCAAACGGTGAGTTTTTCCATTTAGGCCTGTCTGATACGAATATCGCTTCAAAGACTGGTTTGAGTGCGATTGTACGATGTACCATAAAGTCCGCCAAGATTCTATTTCTCACACAGAAACTGCCTTGTGAGTTTTACACATGTTATCGGCCGTTTGGACTTTAAAGTTGTTTGGTCCCCAACGCTGTCATGTTTATTTGATCTCATCAAACCATGGTGTGGAGGGAAATTGCACTTAAATGGAATGTTTAAAGGTCAAACGTTATAACTCAACCGTTATGTTTGTAGTGTTCCGTGGATGAGTCACTAGGACAATGTAGGCACAGTGCGTCGGCTGTATGCCTGAATCCTAAAAGTCCATGCGACCGTTATATTTAACAGTCGCTGGCTTCCCGAGGTGCATGCAAGACTGCTCACAGTTCAACGTATCGGTTATGATTTTCTCTGAACTAATAGACGTCTTCCTCTTTTTGTGTCCTAGTATAGTTGTCGTCGAGTAAGATAGCTATTCTCTATTGTCTCTTTTTGCCCAGTGAACGCGCAGTGCACAAACGCCTCGGACACAGTGGGAATGTTATTCACTGGCAGTCAAATTGACGATCTCTTGTGCTTCATCCACACTTGTGCTTTCAATTACATGTCTTCGGAGCACTACCCTTGTTTGTTGCGGACCACCAGAGGCCCGTTGAGCCTCTGTGGCACCGACCTGGGTGCGTACACGTGCATCGGCACACCACCCACTTCGCATTCGGGAATTGTCAAAGTCATTCCATCAATGAATGATCTTTATGGACCACCATGCGCTGAGAACAGACATGATTATCTTTTCCATACTGGATGTCCCTCAGATGCACCATCCAAGGGTCGCTTCTTGCTCTCCTGGATGGCTACAATTCAAAGTCGTTACTCACGCTTGGTAGCCAGTCGACTGAAAAGCCCGCTTACTTTTGCCGGGGCTGGATACTCTACATCAGCTGGGTCATCTGGTCAAATCATGCCCACTCCGGCTATTCGTCGACTAGTGATGACCATGGGGATGTTGTGTAGCGCACCGCGACGAAACGATATACGCCTTTGTGTGGCCGGCTATCTGACATCTATGACACTGCCGGATATTGCTGAGGTATGGCGCAAGTGTTTTTTTCGTGGAACTATTGTTCCCCTTTTTGTGTATTAAGACCACCTAACTTTCCTAGACTGTTTAATCAACCATGTGTAACTTTGTGTTCATTCGGTTTTGTTGGTTCGTTACTGATAAATTGCCTTTCTCATCGATTTCTAGGTGACTGTTGATCTGGTCAGCTCTGTGATTGATCGTTTGGAGAACGCGGTTGATGATGTCGAACAGCAGTCAACGCTACCCGATTCTCGACCAGATGTGGTGGACGGAACTGCATTCAATTTGTCCGAGGCCAAATTCAAACTGGTGACTCATCGTCGCTTAACTGCATTGCATTTGTTGGCCTATGTATTTCACAGCATTAAAAGCATTACACAAGGCGATCAACTGTTGCGTTTAAACACCTCGGTACTCGCTCGTATGTGGGTCGCTGTCTCTGCTCAAGCAATTCATCCACCACTGACCTCCAAGCAAAATGTGAATGTGTTGTCTCCTGCAGAGCTTCTTTATCGTCAGACTACTCAAGATCAAGTTGAAAGGCTGGTTTTGAATGCATTCGGTAGATTGTCAACTTTCCCGATGAAGTTTGTACTGCATCCGCCCACCGATCGCCATCTAGTTCCAGAATCCAGTTGGCTTGCGCGTGTATATAAAGAAGTGGATAATACGCTATCCACGCTTAGTACAAGTTCCTTTCAAATTGATAATCCGATCGTGATTAGTGTAGTCACCAAACGTCGTGCTGCTTATCAGGACTTCCTAGCCGATCTTTTCAATCGGTGTTTTTCAAACTATGAAACCCTACTTGTCGATACGAAGGCAACCGGCAAGAAAGGTACTGCTGGTCAGGCGTTGATAGCTCTGTTACTCAAATTGCTTCCACGTCCCATTGATCCACCTTCCAGTTTGCCATGGTCAGTGGATTCCATACTACTCGCTCCTCCTCCACCATCACCCCCTTTGGCACTGTTGACAATTGCGCTACATTTAATCACCTCCCATCAACCGGATGCTGCGGAAGCAGCCTGTACTTACATTATGGACACGCTGTTTCTCTTACTGTTGCGCCATCGAGTCAATCCAATAATCGAGTTGCTTCCTGCTTCTATTGTGAAGGTGCATAGCGGGGTGGCGATCCCAACCTGTGGTCCGCCAATCCCAGCTCCGCGGCCTGATAATGCCTTTTTGATTTTTGACGAACACGCATGCGTGCTTGCCAACGAGACAAGTTATCAGAAGCATCACCATATACCCTCTCAGAGTATTGGATACATGTGAGTATGCCATACGTACGTTTGTTTTTGATCTGATTCTGCCATCAAAAATTATCCAGACATGCTTGTGTTGATTAAGTCGTGTTTCTCGGATAAAACAAACATTTATTGTGGTATGTCCTGTGTTACTGAGTAAAACCTTGACCTGAGGGAAAGCAATCTATGAGGTTAACAGCATGATTGGTGCCCGGAGTCACTAACTTTTGTCCTCGGTAATTTCGTCCTTCCGCCCTTCCATTTGTTTTCACCAGGTATCAGTTCATTTCATTAATTTCTTGCATTTCAGCTACTACCCACCTACTATTGAAGTAGAGGATCCACATCACGTAGTGCCCTACCCGATCTTCAATCCTGAAACTGGTGAATTGGATGAAACACAAACAGACTGGCTGAGCTATTTGAACAAAAGCGCACCAGATGAGGCCGGACCTACACGGTCATGCTTGCACTTGTTAGCCAGTAGATTAGCCAGTCCCCGGAACGATACTCGGGACTATTGGTTGTTGTTGGCTGATCGACTGCTGAGCCTTCATCGAAGACCCAACCGAAGATTGTTCCCACTTGCTCGATTTCTGCAGGTGTGCGCCATCAGTTTCGGTCCTTACCCGTTAATACATCATATGGAAGCGTTCTTCCGTGCCCTGCTATCTGTTCACGCTGATGGAGTTAGCAGAAAGTTCGATGGCCTTACGGAGATTGTCGGCTGCGTTTGGCTAAGACAGGGTTTGACCGGTTTGCTCCCAGCGGCTCTGAGATGGCCGCGCGAATGGAAACATTATTTTCTGGCACGCTTCCTTCCGCGGGTGCTTGCACTTGCCGAGTTAAACGCGTTGTCTGTATCGACCAGTGGACTTGCGCAGTCCATGGTTGGCAACGTGCACCCAGATCTGCTCAGCGGCCTTACTTTGCCGCTGATGTATGCAGACAATTACGGTGGCGCGGGCAATTACTTTGGAGGTACGCTCTTGCTTGTATGTATTCATCATTGACGTTCCCATTCTGCACAGCGTAACGTTTACACTTTTTCAAGCGCAAACCATAACATGTTTAAGCTAGGCATGGTCATACTTCTTGATCCTTGGTCATTTTGCCGGAGTGTAAGTTTGAAATGCAAAGCACTTGTATGTCGCTGCTTGATCCCTGAGGTACCCCAAGTGCTGACCTTTTCTACCGGTGATTTCTTTAGAGTTCTTATGGCTGTACTGGTTTGGATGCCGTTTTTACTGGATCTTGTTTGGACAGCTTGTTGGACTGCTGGGAAGGGTACTTTCAACAGTATGATACATTAAGCCAAACTTTGTAGCATCGCCATACGTATCGCCGAACAACGGTTACCGTTTTTCTCGACCATAAAGATGCGTTCGATTCCAGTTAGTCGGTCCGCACATTTAGGGTCGCTTAAATTCGGGAATGTACCAAACAATTATGTGAACATACTGTCGACGCTGCATTCCAATACTTCACCCCAGATTAGGGTCTGTCGGACTGTTTCAGCATCATGAGCAGGATATATCAGGACTGCTCAATTCCACCCTTTTTGTTTTGTTTACCGGCATGAATCTCCTATCTGATGATGGAAACGTATGGGCATATCTCTAAAGCTTAAGAGTCACGTATATGAGGCGACTTTGGGGGATGTTTTACCTTACGGCTCCGAAATTTGGCCGCTCAAGATGGAAGACGTAAACCGTCCTCAGGCATCTCACCACTGATTTCTGCGTTTGATCGCTCACATCACGTGACACCAACAGGCAAGCAAGAAAGAGGCGTTGTAGTAGATATTTGGTAGTGATGGCCAACCAAGTTCCTATGTTCAATTCTTACGTTTACACAGATTTAGACATCTCGGCCATGTACTACGGGCGCCAGCTAGTCGTTCTCCAAACCGAGCACTTCAGTCGATGTTTAGTCTATCCACACCGAATCAGTGAGGCTTGTCCATGTAACCGGGGTTCAATCTTACTGCCTTGATTGGTTGTCAACCTTGTCACCACTGTGCCCTCTGGACGCGTTACAAAATAGTATGGTCAAAACTGGCTATTCACGGAACCCCGACTCAACTTATTAGGGTTTGTTTGAAGCAGTGAAGTCCGACCTCTATCTTAACACCACCTCATCACAAACGCCACTCTCGCAACAAGCAGATAGGTGGAGCCCGTGTAAACCAACCTCCGTAATAACACAAACATACTGCTCTTTTCGCGAAGCACGAATGCTCATCGTTAACTGTACGTCTGATAGGTACGTAACGGTTAACACGTCAAAGCATGGGTCAGCTGCATGGGTTTTTGGCAATTGCTACTGATCGTCATCTTGGATGTGCTATCGATCGTTCTGGTGTATCACCTGAGTAGACAGTCAACACTGAGCGATGATGATGATGATGTTATTCGCGGATTGGCGCCACGTTAGTCTTCGCTTATCGATCTGTTGTGTACAGTCAGCTAGCCAGCATATTCATTTTGCTCGGATGTTCCGCTGAGTAAATCCAGTAAATGGGTTGATGAATATTGTGTGTACAGAAACAACGCCTAACTCATTTCTTTATTTACTGCACTACAGTAGTCTGTAATGTCTGGATTTCGTACCTTATGTATTGCAATCTCTGGTCTAGCGTACAGTTGAGCATTTTACATAGGTTACATTCATTACTCGTCTTTCGAATGGCGTTATTTAATTGGCGCTGCTGCCGAGGTTCGACTGTGCCATATTCACAGTTCTACTTTGAGTTGAATATGTCTATGCTATCCGGCCAAATGGTTTGGCTCACACTATCGTCCGCATGTTTGTCATTCCTCCACTAAATGTGTATGGACGAACAGCACGTTAAGCGCCCAAAAAATAGTCGTTTTGCGTGAATAGCCTTTGTGGATGCGATTATCGAAACCAAACTGTATCCGGCACGTATAGGTATGCATATGTAAACCATCTGCATTCATCGCTTCTATACTGACCAGTGGCTATCCACGTTAAACTAGTAACTGTGACGCCGCTTAGTTTGGTGCATTCCGTTCGTCGATCTTTTTTACAGCTGTAGATGGTACGCCGTCTTTTATGTTCGATTTTCGTATGCAGTGGCTCACAGTTAATTCTCGAAAAATTCCCGAAGAATGAACTGACAAAATGGTGTGCAAAAAGTTTCTGCTTCGCCATCTTGTCCTATTTGTAATTTTTTTACTTTTTACAATGTGAACAGTCACTGTACAATGTACAGTTTACCTATTACCTCGTCATCGATAGATTTGACTTATCCAGTGTGGTTGTGCTGAACTTACAATTTGAGCTCTGATCACCTTAATAAAGACCTTCCGGTTTCGATGGGCTTTTCGGTTGACCCACTTCGTTCATCTCACTCGCGAGGATCTAACTGCATATTCCAGTCTGAATGAGGATGGACATTACTCGTGAGCTCTAATAAGGGTGAAACTAGAGTCTAGTGCATCCTTTCGAAATGGGCCAGCCGAAGGTGATATCTGAATGCAATGGCTTTAGTCAGCTTTTGGTGATGCTCAATTTGTAATAGCCCAAATAATTAAGTGATATGTTAGTTTTCCTCACCTCGTGGCACGTAATTTATGGATGCGTGTGCATGAGCACAGTTGTTTAAACAAAACGAATTCTGTTCGAATCTTGCTAGCAAATTCAGTTATTAGTGTTGGTTTCGATGTTTATCAATGTGTTCAGTTGAGCTCGAAAAACCTCTGTCCTTGGTTATATATACTGCATACCTAATGTTATGATGTGAAACAATCACTGTGACGTGATGTTTGTTAAAGACCATGCGTTACGTTGTAAGCACTGTGGTTTTGATGAGCAAAACTCTTAGTCACTAATCAAATGAATGAACTGCTGGTTTTACTAACAATCATGATACACTCGTTGGCAATGGCAACTCATCTTAACTACTGCTTCTTATGTAAACTCCATCATCAGAGCTGACAAACTAACGAATTTCTTCACACTTGTTTGGCGATCCTGTCGAGTGAGAAATTTGTGCGCTATCCGCTTTGTTGATGCTCGTAAGAGACTGCGGTCTTCTTTCCGTTGTTTTGTATCCTTTTATTTTGTCATTCGTAGATAATCAAAGCAATAAAGTAATATGCTCTCGAAGATCCTCTTCAACTATGTCCAAGCGAAAGGTACGTAACCGTCAAAGTGTTACTGTTGCGCCGCCAACCGCTATTTCCCAGTCACAGGCCGGTGGACCGATGAATCGCCTGGCGTTTGTGTGGGATTTGCTTTTGTTTTCGATCAGCCACAACAACGAGATCGATTTCAGCATATTGCACCCTCTGTGGGAGTGGACCAAGTGTGGGATACTCGACTGTGAAAATGAAATGAAAGGGATTAGCGCCAGTCCTACAGTAAATGCCGATTCTTCCGGGTTCACAGCTTGTTCGCACACCTGTCAGTCCATCCTCTCATCCGCTTGGCTCAAAGATATCACGGATGAGTGCCCGATTTGTATGCTGAATCACTGTTTGCCGTTGGCTCATCGGCGTGTATTTTACGCTCGTCTTTGTACCACTTTCATTACTTACATGGGTTGGAAAGGTCTAAAGTTGTTTCCACATCTTTCCAATTGTATATCAAGTACCACGGACTCGACTGACTCTCATTGGTTTCAAAAGGCCTCCGATGATTCTGTGTGGATTCGCGATTTAGCCGCGACTGTGGCTGTGTTTCGGGCTGCTATACCACATGCAGATATTTTTCACATTCCTCGTGCGCCACTTCAAACAATTTGCTACTCACCAGACACAAATCAGCTCTGCGTAAGCTCGTCGCCGGCCATGACAAAAGTTTTAATAGAAAGCGAACGTTTTGTCAATGATATGCTTTCACGAATACATGACACGGAGCTAGTTGGAGCTAATTTTGTCGAAAACGTTGTAAGTACCCATTTTGATACTGGGTTTCATCAGTCCTCTCAGGGTTTTTGTTTAGTGTACATTCATCAGCTGGTTATTGGATTTTTTCCTGACCCTGTGTAGCTTAGTCTAATTTTGCTCACTTTTTACACAACACGTTACTGTTCATCGGCCTGAAAACGAGTGCATCAGAATACGCAATCCTTGTTTTCTATCTGTTTGGAACTGTCTGAACATTTCATTGGTAATAGCCTCCTCGTGTTGGCTGATCGTCAGTGTTCGGTAGCATTCATCAGGATTGCCTCATTACTAAACCACTCGTTGTTAAGCTAATCCGAACTGTCACATGTTTAGCGTATCGTATCACGTTAGGTATCTCAGTAACTTATTGTCGATTGCTTGCTTTCTCAACAGTGTAAGCTTAATCAAGCTGTTTATCAGTGTCAAGCTAATGGCTAATGGGAATTGGCCGTTTTTTCCTCATTTCCCTTATTTCAGAAATCAGTTTGATAACATGCCACCGTTCTGTCATTTTAAAGCGTGCGTTGTTTACGCTTCACATTGAAATGTCCTGTCTCCCTTTCTGTTCGGCAGTTTTTACCTTTCCTCGTTCGGGACACCGTAACGGTACTTCGATTAAAAGGCTATCAACCCTCTGAAGCTAGCCTTGCTTTGCGAATGGCTGAATCGGAACGTCTTCCACGAACCAGTTCAAGATCTGAAGGTGACCAGGTGCGTTTCTTTTTTTGGATCAGTGTGATTAAGAAAGATCATCTCTAATTTTTTTGTGTTTGTTCCGAAAATACCCCTCTAATCAGTTGACTGTGAATCTAATGTATGTTTCTACGAGCTCCATAAACACGAATTCACTCGGTCTTTTTATACCTCCGTGGTAAGTTGCCGCAAATTTGTTCGATTCATTCAAATGGGGGACTGGTGAGTAGCCTTCAACTTTTCAGAACAAGCATGCAATGTGGAGTGGCATGACCTTTTTCTGTTCCGCACAGAAATTCCCATCGTCTCCGACAGCGGCATCTCCGTAGTTGACATTTATGTTTGGCTGCCGATTCTAGGTTGTTTTTTTTTCAGCCCCTTTCTGAGTGACGTTTTGTGTAGCATTTTGACGCTTTGTAGTCCACTTGTTAATTAGTTGCTACCTGGGGGAATTTTTCTATCATGCTCTTTCTGTTTGTTATGTTATGTGAATCCAACTCGGCCCATTCACTACTTTTATCTCTTTCGTAAAGAATTTGACTAAGTGAACACCTAATTTTGTGCGCTTATTCAGTCTAATCCTGGTGACTTTCAAGATCACGAAATAATAGAAGTTTGATCGGAAAGTCATACATGTTTTAGAGCATATTGGTGGATGCAGTTTGCGCTGTTGGAGTTCTCAATAAAAGAGAAATCCTGGGATCTATGAAATCCCATCAGTAACTTAAGGTTTGCACGAAAGTCTCCATAATGCCTGCGGCAGCGCGAAATATATCGCGCCATCTAAGGCACTCGGAGACAACTAGTGTATCAACCCAGACAAGAGTGGCGGAGAATTTAAGAACTCTAAAGCTGTAGAGTGGAATTCAGTTTAAACAATTCGCTTTGTAAGTGACCATTTACCGCCGGAAATGCGAGCCGATTTCCTTTTATACCCGGTAAAACTTAATTTGAAGGGCTTAGTAATAAGCTCAGTGACCCTGCAGAGGAGTTCTCTCATTGGTTGGTAAGGAATTAAGTCCCCAACAGCTATATAAATGAACATATATATGCATATGTATGGCGTATTTTGCATATGTGTGGGTGTATGTGTGTGTGTGTGTATTTAAAGTAATAGAAAATGGGGCACACACTGATCAGTGAACGATTTATTGTGACGTTTCAAATCCACGCTAGGATCCGTTATCAAACAAATGGATGTGTCGGAATGAGACTGTATATATGTGTATATGTAAAAAAGTATACAAACATGTGCACAGATATATATATATGTATATATCACACATTTTCGTACATAAACGTGTGCAATATATGTATGTACTGATAATGTATATAAAACTGTATGCATGTATATGCATGCGCTTGTACACATTTTTATTGCGTACAAATTATATATATACATAGAAGCATATGCTTATATATGCACACATGTGCAATATGCATATATTGCATATTAATGTATGCGTTGAAAGATATATTTACGTGTGTGTATTTATACATATGTATATGTACCTGACCCTTTCTGCTACCTTGTCGTGGTGGTCAGGNTATTCCTTCGGGTTTACACTGGATATGTGGTGTGTTGGTGGAACTGCAATTGGTGCAGCGCAAGCCAGTTGCAGTGATATATAAGCGCAGGCGTCCTTTGGCTTCGGTCACTGTGACAGGCTAATCCGAATCGGATGCCGCCAACCATGTATATGTATAGTTGGGCAAACTCATATGTAGGTACATCGATCGACGCATAGGGTAACACAGTCCCTTTTAACATATGACGCGCCCAACCAGATCAACAGATCAACCAACCTTTACACGGGTACTAAAAAGCTTCTAGACTAATAGAATTCATAGCTTCCAGTCACCTGTTAAGTTGTTATACGTTTCCCGTTAATACCATGTTACGCGTCCATTGATAAATGTGTTTTCTTTGTAACGTGTCCAAGCCTATCAGGTAACCGCAGCGCCGGGAGACATCATTCATTAAATGAAAGCGGCGAAATACTGTGACACACCTGCAATAAACCTCGCAGATTGCTCACTACTGTGCAGGTAAACGATCAGTGACGAAGTTTTGAATAGTTGATGTGCAGGGCAACATCCGTTCTAAAACTGTTCGGTAACTGGCCATCGTTTCATTAGGCATCAGTGCGTAAAAGACGTCACACCCACACCAGATGCATCAACCAACATGGCATGCCACAGTGTAAATTCACTATAGTTTAACTGGTGAGTGGCGTCAGCCCAAATGGCGTCGACACAGTTGAAAGGAACCTTTGGGGACGAAAAATGCTAACTGCAAAGGCCTCTCCTTTAACAGCAAATATTACTGTCCCTCCACTTTCAGTAAATCGTGCAACCTGATAAGTTCGTTGCGAGAGTCTGCCTTACCTTGGTTCTTTCGTAGATTGCGTAAATCGCCGGAATGCATTTTAATTCCGAACTTATTTTCAACGTGTAACTTCATTTCGTGCGTACTTTTGAAGTTTTCAATTATCTCTATGACATGCTGCTCATCTGCGACCGTCAGATGTCTGCCTCTAGGATATATGCTTGGCCTTCCAACTTAGAAGTCGTGTGAGTGCTCCATGTCGGCCTTTTCAATACAACATGCACCACAACGATAGTGAATTACCCACGATACCTTGCAACTGTAACCAGCGAATCTAAAATATAACATCATGCAACTCATACAAATATGTTACTGTTTGGCAGCTACCGTCCGACGTGTACAGTATATGCATTTGTACACGACACTTCTGTATGGATAGCGTGGCGGCAGATCTATTCCCCTGTGTTTCTCTGCGCTCTTTGTAGTTTACGAACTGTTGATGAAGAAACTGGTGCATGTTTCCGGTTGAAATTTGTTCAGGTGCCCCGGGTATTCCCGGAGGTTTAAGTACTTCCCCTTGGGTATTCTCCAGAGCCATGTTTATTCGCCGTACAGGAGTGATTTGAGCCGTTTAAACACCGCCTAGTTACAATGAGTTTAGGTTCCGTGAAATGAACAGCTTTTCATATATCATTTGGGAATCTCATTCGTAACATTTTACAAAAGCTTGCCATAACGTTCGCCTCATCGAAGTTTTCCACTTATTTATGTGTGAAAGGAGACTGACTCTCGTTGTAAATCAGTGGTGACTCCCAGGCAGTAATGTCAATCGAATGAAGTGCTCAAATAAAACTGGTCTTCACTCAAACTCTTCATGATCCTTGAGGAAACTGATAAGATTGCACTCACATTACGTATATCTTTATTCTCATTCTAATGCACGTTTGTGTATATTCTCAGAAGATGCGTAGATACGAAAACGTCAATGTTCATTCGAACAAACTAATCTTATACACCAGACTACCGTGTATTTCTCCTCTAATTTACTCAAATTGTCAGTTGCATGAGATGAGATGTAAGCACATATATAAATCTGGTTTTTACGTCAACCCCATTCTCATGTATCGTACGCACCGAAATCTAAACTAGGTATCCTCTGTCTGTTTATAATTTTACAGAATCTTTTATGGCAGTTTGGAGGTTGTAGTCGTAGGTCTTGGCCTTTTCACGAGGCCTACCCGATACAGTTGCACCGGATGTGCTACTGCTGGGCTGACGCAGAGGGGGAGTAATACACTGTGTATAAGATCTTGTTGAGCGACCTTTTCGCACGTTTTCCAGATATCAGATTAGGTTGATTGTGTTATTCTATTCCCTTTCATTGAAAGGCATCATCCGAACCCAATGGCCTCACGGACGAACGTGGCACATGTGTTGAGCTGAGGCCGTTAACCAACCGATTGCGATGCATGTATGCCTGCCTGCCTACCATGCTGATTCATGCATTCCCAGTTGCTGTTCGGCTTGACAATCCAAAATCCTTTGTAGTGTCCAATCCGCCTAGCCTGGTTCAGTTTTGCGTGCAACTATCACCCCTGTTGGCTGACGTGTGTTCCACAGGCAACCTTTACAAACGCATTTCACACCAGCTCGGAATGGGTGCGTTCAGTTCCGCAGGTTTTACACGAGCTTTGATTGAGGGAACTGGGGATGAGCATTTGGACGGTTTAGAGTCCGGTGTTGGATTGGTACTCTATCGGCTTTCGCTGATCCCGTTGGCTGGACAGAACGATCCAGAGACCGCAGTCAAAGCCTGCTTGGATTTGACGCATCACTTTTTGAAACATTCTTCGTGGAAGACCCGCGGTATTGGTCTTCTTTTGCTACGCAATCTGGTTGTAATGAATTTGGCAGCGTTCTGGGAAATGGATCAGCGTAGTCGCGCAGGTCAGGTTGCGGATAATTACAGTTTACTGCTTCAACGTCTCCAACAGTCAGTGGAAGATCAGCTGACTGATCAATGGATCGAGGTGTGTCAGCTGGCCATGTTCACTCTGGCTGTTCTCATCCAGACTGGATTGCTGAAGGTGGGTCCTAAACGCTAATAGACTATCTTCAAATTGTCTCCATATTAGTTAGGCCATGTCTATATAATCAGAAGTAGCAACCAAACTGCGCTGAAACTCATGTAACGTCCGTGTATATTCCGCAAACGACTAAGCGCTGCCGCGTTTCTTCTCGGTTGCAACTCAATTCTTGCTAGTAATGAGACTCATTCTGAATGCTCACTCATTACTTTGCGAATTAATTTTCAGTTTACCACCGCTCTAACCATAGAATCCGTTCGAACAAGTAGTCAACTTCATCGTTCGGACTGCTTTATGAAAAGTGCCGATACGTCCGACGGTGCATTTTTCGAACCCGCGCGATTATTTATTGAGCTCTTCTGACTGTTGTTTGTGTGACCTCCAGAAGTGAATTATAATTTGCGCATTGTACAAATTTCCGCTAAGTAGATAACTATTCGCTTTTTCTAGCTCTTTCAAAATAAACTGGGTTGAAACCTCATTAACTAGACCACCATAATGAGTGTTCCTCAGGAGACCACATGATTTTTTAGTAGTCGACCTGGTGCATGTAAGAACGTGTGAAAAATATTATTCTCCCATCACCATTCCGTTGCTCGGATTTGATAGTTGGATCGAATATCTTACGGAACAACCTATCCGGCGTGAACATCGTATGTCATATGATGGTTTACATTAGCTTGTAGTGCATGAGCTTGAAGGCGAACGTAAGTGGTTACTGCGTTCTTGATGCCCTCTGTCCGAAGTTATGTGTAAGGATGGAACTGTTTAATTGTGAGGGGAGCTCTACGCATGTCTTCCCTTTTCCATTTTCGAGAATCCTAGAGGAAAGCTGACATCGAAACTTGCAACCATGTTAAACGATTTGGGTAACTGAAGAGGCATCCATGTATGGTGCCTATCAACAGCTATTCCTGTTTTAGAGATAGCATTATCAGTCCTCGTGACAACCACACGGGCACCAATTTTTCCACTCTGCCATCCAACTTGCTCACTGATCTGCCATTAATTCGGCTGAACTTTTTTATGGACTGCCAACGACTGAATTAAACCACGAGGCATTGCCATGAAGACCCCGATTGCCTCGTTGGACGAAGGAGATACCTCGATCTTGAGACTTCGTGGGCAACTATATTGCCGGTTCGTAACGCTATCCGGCAGACAGCATGTCACGATTACTTGTGTGCTCGCACAAACATGATCGCCAACCCTTCCAATGAACGATATTTCACGACATTTTTCATTAGCCTGTTAGGGTGAATGACCTCTGAATTCAGGGTACCGTGTGCTCTGGTTCAAACAGATTATTTATTTTCGGATCTAGAGTCAGGTGGTAGCATTAAAGCTCGGCCCGTCGATTGTTACGTTTTCGGTTAGAAACGGAGTGGCAATAAGCGGAACCTCAAATTGGCTTTTTTTACCATTTTTATTATCCTTCTGTCTTTTGGCACTTTTTTACTTAGTTGTACGCACTACTGTCTCTGTGCTCATCCATAGTTTTGTTTAGCGTTTTGCTCACTGAGTACTAATTACGGAAAGATATGTGCTCAAAATGCTCATCGTGAATACATCATCCTCATAAACTGCTGTACATCAGTGGTTTCCATGGATGCTTACCCTGAGAAAGAAGAAACCCCAATTGGGAAACAAATGAAATAATGGGATTTAATTGGTAAAATCTTGTGTCTAAACTCAAGTATTCAATCTCAAGGAGCGTAATTATGCTTGTTGTAAGTAAGGATAAGGCAGCATCTGCAAGAAAGCCTCCTTGTGGTTTTCACTGGCTCGAGTCATTAGCTGCACTTGTTTCGCGGATAACTTAGCTAGACATTCACGCTGCCGGGCTCGGTTGGCCACCGTCGACTCTGATGCCCTCATTCCCGGAAGGTTAGTGCATCTATTATTGGTTAATCTTTTGAAGGATGATTTCATTTCTCTACATTACATTTTCCTTCGTCCACCTCTTACCTTACACCAGTCAGCCGCGACACGGCAATCCATTAATTGGCATCCTCATTACATAGCTCAACCAACTCAGTTTGTGCACCCCAAAAGTTGGACAAATGAATTATTCTGACCTTCGCTACCGAACGCCCACATACTGGAATTATCATCCCCCATCCGATGATGCTGCCCGGGTACCGGCGACTGTATCTAAGTGTCGATCCCTGAGTGGTTGAAGACAGTTTTCATCCTCTACTCCAATTAGTCACGTTTCACAGCCGTAGAGTAACATCGCAGTCACATTTAACGTTCCTACTAATCCCACACTGCAGTGTTGGTTTGCAATATAAACCACGTCGTGCTATCCGCTACGTCCACCGGGGTGCATAGGTTAAGGTGTGTTACGTCTAACCCTTCTTTCACTGTCGATTCTATGTTGGCCCTTGAATCCCTTCCAACCTATCCTTCGAGTAGTCGTACTGTAGACTTATCGTAGGTTAAAATTTTTAATTCTCTTATGGTCGCTTTGAGTAGTTGTTTGTTCATTTGTAGTTTGTTGGCTGTTATTATGAAGTGCCACTCCTTTCGTACGATTGTGCGTGTCATCCTAGTTCAATGACCAATGGATCGCGCAGCTTATCTGTCGGACTAAATCGCCGTATCGTCGGAGATCCCATACACGAGCAAAGACTGCTCAAGAACTGTCCGATTATCACAACGCAATACGTGAACGCCACGCCGGTGTGCTTGGTCTGGCCGCTTTCGTATACGCTCATCCACACACTACGCCAAAATTTTTGCCGGAAATCATAACCGAACTGGCCGGTCATGTACATGACCCGCACCCGATTGAAAAAACAGTCCGCGATACATTATCAGCCTACTCACGCTCTCATCAGGATGCGTGGCACCAACAACGGGGCATGTTCACAGAGGCACAGTTGGAAGAGTACCTGTCAGTCGTATCTGCGGCCGCTTACTACGTCTGAAGGGCGTTACAGTCCCAAGCATTGACTATTTCTCGATGGTGTTTGCTCTTTCTAAATTGGTTGTATTCCATAGTTTACTCTTATCAGCCCGATTTATTTTTTTCTCCCTTCTCCACTAATGAATTTTGATTCTTTATTGAAAATATCCTCCTCAGGAACCACTGTTTTGTGTAAGTTTCTAGTGCCTTGGAACGGGTTACTCACACAACTGTTTATACATTAGCCAAAAGTCTGTGGATTATACAAAAATCTACCACACAATCTGGTTACGGGTCAGTTAACATACAGACCGACGGTCTGAGATGCATATCACCTAACACTTTATGTGCAGAGCGTATCTACCATTGCATGTGCTTGTTGTGAACCAGAACATTTCTGTATGGTGGAACTTAAGGAATCATCAGTATTGTACTATTTCTCGATCGCTGTTCGAAACTTTGTGTGTATTGTCCGTTTGGTACACATACAGACTGCACACACCCACCAATCTGCATTTGGGCATACTATCGTCAGGTTGATTATACAGGAATATCACTCTTTTGAAGTATTCACAAAACATTTTTAGACTGTTGACGGCAGTCTAGTGTAGAGTTTCGCCATCTGGCATCAATTACTTATCACGTGGATCGCACTTTTGTACTATTTGTAGCTGCCAGTTGAACATCCACCAACCCGAACTCGTATTAAGTAGGGTTGAATTTCATATCCGTTCGGTACGAATCTGAACTGTTGGCATTCGTTTCTTCGAGGGCGGAAAATGCCTCACGAGCAACAGAAACTCAGGCTTGTGTTTCACTGTGAACATTTCAAGCAATGTCTGGCTTTTACATCACAACGTGTGCGCTACCATTTCTGAAAAGGGCTATGTTTGGCCTGGACACCGTCAGGTGGCCGAAATCTGAACAGAACCGGTCGTGACCATCGGGTTGTAATCAGCAATCAAGTGACTGGCAGTCGAGCATAACTATTACATGCTCATTCCAATCTAAACTATTAGATAATTTCAGTTCTTTGTAACGATACGAGTGCTAGTTCACGTCGTTGCGTCTGAACAATCTGGAATTACCCTGTACCTATGCGTGAACATTGTAAACATGCAACCACAGTGGAGTCATCCTTCCTAGAATGCACACCCTCTGAACACTCGTCCGTTGGTAAACAAGTGATGGTTTCCAGTTTTTACACCACTTGCTATTCATTCCGTTCAATCCTAGACAGGAACAGTCACAGTAACCGGGACCCGAACCTGCGACAGTGTGATTAGTGGTAGGCGGGTATCATTGCCACTGTTGTGTCCTTCGAACGTTCGTCCGCCTGTACTGAACGTACGATTACCTTGACCTTGTGGGGCATTCAATACACAAATCCTCTTCGACCTACAGTTATTCTCAGGCTCAGTGGGTATCAAACGCTACCCTGACGTAGGTGCCCCACGGATTACATTGTCATTAGATATTGTTGCCGATCAGTAGACCTCTGTTAACTCACTCTTGTTCCCATAAATACACAAGTATTTTTGCTAACGAGTTGCGGCTGCAGTCAAATGCACGCGTTCCACACTGGTGCGCTAGGTAGTTCGGTTGTATAAATGCTTGCTTAACTGTGCGGCAATGTTCTTAACTTGAGTGAATTTTTTTATATACTGGGGACATTATCATGCCTCAATGAAGCAGAAGCTCGAGCTGATTAGACAAGAAAAGCAGCATCATTGTAGGTGATTGGCGTCTGCTCGTTTAATCATTCCCAGTTGGCTTTAAGAAATGCCGTCGTGCCACACTTTCCGAGGATCAAAGGCACACCGAGCAATTCTTGTCAAACAATTCAAGCACGATTCTCTCTGCGGATTACTAAATGAACCGATAGGCATGATCGCTTAACACTGGGCCAGTTGCGGTGGCGACAAAGAAACATTCACAACACGTCTCAGGCATTAAGCAATTTGTCTTTGCAGTAACACCATTGCCATAAAATCCAGCAATAATGCTGATGTGCCTGGTCAGCCTAACTTACAACACAGCTTCCAGTGGTTTCTATCTTTGGTTCCACCTTGGAGCACTTGCGGCGCCACCGAATATCGATGATAAATGTCATTTGTCAGTGTACATGGGACCGCAGTGCCTACGTGTCACCTGCCGTAGTTAACGCGGAGGATAGGAATTCTCTGAATGGCTAGACGAGTTTCCCACTTTAAAAATCTGAAAAAGCCCCTTTCATAAGTTAGGATGGTATCATTCTTCATGTTCTAACTTCTCTCACATTTCGGAGAGCCAAACCTCGTCGAAGAGTAGTTTGTGAGCACCCCGTTTTCTCTGTTCCAGAAGTGCAGTCGTCTACTTCCACGTGGAAAGTATTTGTCTCAATATCTTTTGTTACCCGTTTTCGATGCGCAATTGCTACGACCGGTCCGTTCGATCGAGTGAGCTCGAACAAAGTCGACCAGGAACCTTTGAAATACTTGCAAATGCTAGGTCATTCCATAAAGTGGCGGATCTTTTAAGTTGATTATTTTAAACTGTTGCTACTTATCATCGTTCCGACTCTCTGCACAACTCCTATCAACTCGGTGATGTGACTGATTTTCCATATAAACAGTTTAACGGATATTAGGGATCATGATCTTGGACATCTTCAGCTTTTACGGGGCGTTCGATCTTCGGTAGCACAACCTATTCGCAGAAACCAGAAGCATGTCAATAATGGTTGGTGTCACCTAAGACTGTTTATTTCGCTGATATTCGTAATCAATCAATGATTCCCACAAAGTAATCTCCGGCATTCCGCATCTGTTCATGAGCGATCCAAACACCAAAAGGCTGCATGTGGTTCTCGGTTGAAAATTTCTGATCTTCATACACCACAGTCATCCATTTTCCCGAAGACTTCACTGGGCAGTTCGTCTTTGTGGGTCGAAACAACTCGCAGTACCACAACACAGCTGCACAATTTAAAATATTGTGTTCATAAGAATCAGATTACTGAAGTGTTATTGTTTAATCCGAATGAGAAGCTAATTCGGTTCGTTTATCACCTCTTGGCCCCATTCTGATACCGTAATTCCACCGAACCTTGCCACAATCGGTTTTCTTCGTCACTTGTTGAAGAACTGACTCGATGGAGATAGTTGGTTAGGAAATGTATTAACCTTAATGATTCGGGCATCTGACTGAGTGCCGTTTACTAGTCTGCCATTTTGTCATTTATTTGTCGCTGCATGGTACTGTGATGAAGACCAATTCCATTCAACGCTTATCCGAACCCCAACAATGTGGCAATAAACTAACTCAGCTTCGCCTTGGTGCACAACATGAGGATTGGACAAGCAGTTTCAATGCTATATCCATTATTTGCAAAGTTCCTTGTTCTGTATTGCACCAATCAGACTGCAGCCTGTGACGTTGTATGTGCATTTGATATCAGCCAATGGCTCTGGTCTCTAATACTGATGTCCACCTATGAATCCGGGTTCTTGTCTGATTAATAGCAACTGCTTATTTCAACTAGACCTAGGTCTGCTCCTTATTACTTATGCGAGAGGTTTCAATTCAGGTACGATTCCTAGGACTATTTGAGGACCATAAGCCCGAGTATCACGGATACCCGCGATACTTACCCCCACACACACCAAGGTATTACTCATGCAGATGCATTTCCTTCGATTTTGTCGTCATCTGGTCTTTGTTTTGGTTGGCAGCGCTCGTGTACAGACTGGCTTAACGCAATGGTCGAAGTGGAAGCCTTTGTAGCAATGCTGATCAAAGCTAATTAGCTCGATCATAGTGTAGAGTGAAGTCTGTCTTGGAAACAAAGATGAGGGACTAACGATGGGATCCGAGCTAGGCACACAAACAACTATTACGAGCTGCTCGTAAAACTACGCACTATGTTGAAGCCCAGTGTGTATAGTGTCTGTGCACTTAACATCTCTGGTCCGTAGGTTGCATTTGCTCGAACACAGGTCGCAGCTGATGTGCACTTCGCCCTAAGATTTGCATATAAGGTTCGAACATTGGCAAACGCTTCTATTCTCAGTCAGACACATCGTTTATTCAGCAATCCCGAGACTCCACTGAAGGTGCACTGCGTGACTGGATCCCATTCAATAGCCGACCCTGTATCGTCGGTCGTAAAGGTCATTCGTCATCTCCGCCTGCATCCCCAACAGCTTTTGCTCACATGCAACAAAATATCCGTTATATCAACCAGTTCATGAAGTAAAATCAGACTGCTGCATTCAACGGTAAGGTTAATAATCAAGTCGACTGTTCAGAGGCAGATACTATTCTCCAGGTGTTCTTTATTAGACCTCATAGACACACTACTTCACCCCCAGAAGAGTCCACTGGTTACTACGTTACGAAAGGTCGCCGTTAGACAAGCTGCCCCAGTTGGAATTTCCTCGACGCCTCCAAGTTGGCAAAGGGAATAAAGCTATTTGTAAGCGTTTCGGATAACACGTTTGGAACCGAAATGGTCGTAACTCCGGGTGACTGCCGGGAGCTCATACAATTTACTTTAACCGTGAACGGGGAAAGCCCGACTTTAGGTAATAAAGTTGTGAAGGAGACATTAATAGAACGTGTGGTAATTACTGACCCAACCTTCACGAAAGAACACCGTAAAATACGTCAAATCCTTGAGCCCAATTAAGCCTCGGTGAGAATTCTGCGGGTTTTCTTCGAAATAGAGTTGTCGCATCCAACCAACCTGAATCATGTTCTCACAAAGTCTTGTGCGCATTTACCGTCATTTCTGTTCACAAAACGTTAACCTAATGTTTGTTTCAATCATTCGGGACCAAATCTGACTTACATCGTATCAAAGACTTCTGTTGTACTGATTCGTCGTAGATCTAGAATTCGAGAAAGTCAAATTAGGAGACCTCGGTTTCTGTATCGATCGGTCTTGCGTTCTTTGTCAAACAATACAACGTCCACATCGATGCCGGAGGCCATCTGACTTTCACCTATATTGACGTGGTATTCGATTCTAACAGCAGAGCTGCTTACTGTGTGCCTAAAAATCCGCATACCCGATGAATATTCAGTGCAACCAGATACCGGGGCACGCACAGTTCCAAGGGACTTCAGCAGACCCAACTCCGATCAGCAGCGGCGTTCATAAAATTGCCACTGTCACCTGCCTGATTAATTTTGTTATTGAATAAGGCAATGAGAAAACGTAAATCATGTGGTGTTCTCCGGAGTAACATTACGCACATTCTGATCACACATGGACATATAACTAATTTTAAACATTAAAATAAGGTTCCGTAAGGCGAAAATAATGTTATGGATGGCAAGCCACAGACGGCACTAGAAAGTGAGTATCTCAGGGGAGTCGAATTTCGAACGTTGGATTATATCAACATCTCCAATCCACGGCCCAAAAACATCTCGAAATGCGCTAAATAAGTTGGCAATATTCGTTTCTCAATATGGAATGTACCTTACCCCCTAGAAACCCATAGTACTAACTCACGATTGAATAAGTTCGTCAACCTGGGAAGTCGTGTTGATAGAGGTGCGCCTGCAGCGATCATTGATCCCATTTTAAAGGCTAGGAGAACTTTTCTCGGCTCACACTATCCAATGACAAAAGGACCAACCCTTCCACGAAATGGAGACCATACTCACCATTCGTATCTTCTGTTCTCACATGGCTATGAAACTTGTTCTATTTGGGCGAAAGATATCTAGATATGTATCTGTCGTTGACAGACACCACTTGCGCATGATTGTCCGTGTTTGGCAGAATCATCAAGTGAGCTACCAGATTGCAGGACAACTAGTATCTAAGGTCAACTCCTTGCACATCGCCATACTTTGTGCGGTCCATCATCGATCTCGTTAGCGCGGACACCTGCTTCGCGTGTCACATCACTGCCTGGCCAAGCCTTTCGTGTGAGAACAATGATCGGTATGCACGGACAGCATGGCCGTCGAAAAATGACTCGATGCAAATGCGCGGGAGGAGGGACACTGACGCTTCCTTCCGTTGAACTGACTCAAATGTTCCGAATATCAGTTACTAGGACAGCTGTTGGATGTTACAAAATCATGATCAGTAACTACTAATTGAGGAATATATTTTGAAATAGTGGTCAGCTTTTCTATATTCCTTCTGCATTGCGTCATATCACGTCCATACTATCTGTGGAATCCACGGTATACAAATTTATCATGGACTATTCTATACGTATATTGCCTTGCTCTCGAAACTATCCATCATCAGTGGCCGCTTGAGAAAATGGATTGAATCACTTGGAACATAGCAAGGTAAAGGGATCCATCTACCTAACAATCCCCACCATCAGCGTGTGGTCGAACGGTTGCAAACTTGACTATAGGTCCTATCGAAAACTCTTAGGGATGGCTCTTGGGTACGCGCAATGCTCTGTGGAATGCGCTGAGCCGACGGTAGTTACTCCATCCACCAAGAATTTCCCAGTGTGATTAGCATTCCGGTTAGTTTAACTGCGGGAAGTCGCACGTCGTCATGGAGTGCGAGTAAAAGATTCAAATTAGCGAAGCAGAAAAATCATCCTGCGGGATACGGCGTTAGACCTGTCGTCCAATTAAGCCGATCGTTTCAGTCCCCGTTTTTTGAAAAGCCACGGGTGGAAGGTTGACTCATTCTTGAGACAGATGCCCTACCCAACGGTATTTGCCTCATAAATCCAGAGAATAACTAAGTCAAATTCTTGTTGGAATGTGATTCAAATCCGGTAAATTCAAGCGATGCGCTTCTGAGAACCGAGAAATACGAGAGGATCAGCTTGCCAGGATGCTACAAATGTAGTATGCAACGTCAATTCACTTCACCGCACTTTATTTCCGTCAGAACCTGCTGAAGTGCGGGTTGGCAATGATGAGTTCGAACTACAAATTTGAAGACGATGAAGGAGGAATGACATTTTCTTTGCCGAAGTTAGTTTTCATGAACACAATTACGACTTCAGCCCACTATAAGAAAAATGAAGTATCCTTATTGAGTTTCTGCACACCAACAGCGTTAGCAACAACAGATAGGACAAGGAATTAGCAAAAATTAAGACAGGGGAGGAGTTGACACTTTGGACGAATTTGCTGTAATGTAAGGCGTTAAACGAAAGACAACTTAGGCACATTAAGTGCAGCTCCACGACAAACGTAACCCTTCGGCAATTTCGACAAACACATACAGATTGGAACGCCGAAAAACAATAAAAGCGGATGATTTTCACTCTCAACATTATAACGCTCATAGGCTTAATCAGAATGCGTTGCAGCACGGGTCGCCGCTCACATCAACAGTGACGTGAAGTACCCTAGAAGGAGACGCTACTAAGAAGGTTGGAAACCAATAAAATAAGATCGAGCGGATGAACAGGAAATGAAATGGAAGCAAATACGCCATTGGCTGAGGCACACAGCCATCTCGGATAGCGTTCCTAATCAGAGATTGAAGTGGTCACTATGACCCCAGCCGGGCAAATGACACCTACCCACTCTGTTCAGTGGGGCACTCAGAGCCTTCACATTTCGTGACCATGATGTTGCTCGACCACCACCTGGTTTCATCAAACTGCTGGTGGTTTCAGTGTACAATGGCTGATACGACGAACGCTCAGCTGGCATTCGGAGTATGTGACCCAACAATCGCAGGCTGTACGGCGCGGTCAGTTGACTAATTGACCACGCGTCCACAGCGTTCCAAGATGTGGGTCGGCGAACGACCATGCTGTTCACGTGATCAGTCCACTTAATTTGGGCTAGTCGGCGGAGACAACTATGGTCGACCGCAGAAAGTCTGTTGACATGTTCGTTGCGAACAGGCCACGTTCGCGAACCACAGAGCAAAGCGGAACGCGCACAAACATTACATATCTTTCCTTTTGATAACAACCGAACGTCCTTTCGACGCCAGATATGACGCAGGTTGGCAAAGCCAACTCATGTCTTTGTATCCTCGCTGATATCTCATCAGCAATATTACAAGTTGACGAGATAGCGCCATCCAAGTATGTGAACGTATCCACAGTTTCCATCGAATTACCTGCAATGAAGAAAGTAGAAGCACCGCTTTACACTGTGGAAATGTGAATCGCATTCCATACAAACCGGCCTGGTCACCCACCTTGTCTAGCATGATCTACATGTTTTTGGCAGAGGGGCTAAGTTACATAAGGCCTTCCGAATGCTCCATCTCGGCCAGCCTAGAACCAGGAGGAATCCAACACCAATCTCACTGGATTACTTAAGCACATCTTCCAGAATACCGTTCGTCACAAAAGTGAACAAAGAGAGGGAGATCCGATATCCTCGAAGAACATCGCTGGACGTAGCAAATGCCAGACACAGTTGTCCATAGACCCTTACCCTATTTGCAGAACGGGCATACAGTGATCTCAACAGATTCGCGTATTTCATTGATACTCATTTGCGGAGACTACCCCGAGGACCGCTACGAACAACCGAATTGAAAGAAATCTCTGTCTAAAAACACCATCACCGTCGGTTGCCAATGAGAGTGTCGATACCCCCAAATCCGTCGCACCCCGACCGCATCTGAATCCTGCTTGTTCCTCACATACCTCACTTGCTGCTTGTACTACGGAAGGATAAACAGTGTTACAAGGATGACCGTTGCACAGAGACAAATGCTCAAGCTGTTTTGTGCTTTTGAACCGAGATGTTGTCGGGCAGACATAAAAACCTCGTAACTCATGGGTTCCATTTACCATACCGTACTGGCGCAAAAAAAGTGCATGAAGCAACGATGGTAACCGTGTTCGGAAATGCAGTGTCATTGTTGGGAAGACGGTAGCGGCCAGCGCATCGAGCAAGGTCCACAATGGTATTCATCACAGCCGCAGTCTAGTGGGGAAGCAATATATCGCCAGCGCTAACCCGCACGGTAAATGGAATTATTGTTAGTGAGTAGCACGACACATCTGTCAAGTACGTTGCGAACGATATGTAAAACATTGTGTTCCTGCGGAATTCAAACCGGTGAAAGTAACTGTATGCGTCCACGTGGCTGAGCTAATAAACCACGCCATGGGTCTGAACATTTCGCATTAAAACCTAACTACTCAACAACCCCAGTGTGCAGTCGGTTTCCTACAATCATCCAAAGAATGGACTGTTATAATAAATTTGTTTCGTGCAGACAGCATCGGTACTCACTAAAGCAGCTGTTGAGCATCATAATTATATTACCAGTTGGTGGTACGGCAAATTTTAAAAATGATCATAGTACGTCAGTTAAAAAAATATCACTTTCGACGTTTTCAGCTGAGACTCAAATGGAGCGGACCTTCGAATACTAGAACCACTATCACGTGCTCACAGAAACGAAAACTTTATCCGACGTTTTCACAGGCCAAAACTAACACCGTTGCAAGCATCAGCTGCGCAACGCCGTGTGCTGCAAGCAGCAAACAGACGGTGAAACCAGCATCCTTAAGGCACAACGCGTCTCACCAGCGAAGGTTTGTCATTCTGTTCTACACATGAAAGTTGTGTGCAAAACCACTCAGAGAGAAAAAGATAAAAGTCAGAATCACAAAACCAAACTAGCTGAAGGGTCAACAGCTTGCAGTCAAAGACTACCTCTGTGTACAACACTTCACCACATACTTAACGTGCATTACCAAATTTCACAGAAAACTATACCGAAGGTTTCTTCAGACAGCTATTAGGGTTGGGAGTAGAACATTAAACCGAAAACCGAATCGCAACGGCCAGACGGTGAGAAAACGGATGCTTGTAGGGACGAAAACCGTCCACAAAGGTGGTAATACGATGGGATAGAGGATTACAAGAAAACCAACGGTAGGATAAAATAAGCGAAAGTGGTAATCCATACGTTTCTACGCCTGAGGGACTAAAATCAAGCTGGATCGAATAGGAAACAAAATACTCCATTCTCTGCCGTTTCCGAAATAAGCTAGGACATGTCGGTGGAGCTGTGGTGAGAACGGTTTCACACAACCTTGGCTGAAAACCCAGGATGGTGTACTAGTGGAGAGGTGTTATCTGAAGAGGGACGTTGGATGGTTCAGGTAGTGGAAGCACTCTCAACGACAACAACGTCAGACATGCAAGGACAGGCGACCTGCATAGGTCGTAAAACATACAGACTCTAGGCTGTGAGCTTCACTCCAGGAACGCAACAAGTTTCACGCGTGTACAAGAGCCCACAAGTCACGGAATATGACCACTGCCCGTGGGTCTATAGCTTATACTACCGTTGATCATGTCAGCATTCAACGAAATAACTTAGTGATAAATGAGTATAGCCGTGCGAAGAATTAAACAAAAACAGTGGGGATTCATTAAAAGAAGACTTAATAATCTTACGGACATAGGCTCATCAATAACAGCAATACGGTACCATGTCCAAATTTGTTTCCAACCAGCAGAATGGTCAAACCTTTTGTAGTCCTTGACCACGCTAGCATCTGGGTGCGTACTGGTTTCCTGTAACTATTAGCAGTCATGTTCAACAACGGACGATGCGCCAAACGTACCGTCAACATGCGGACTATGCAACTCAGGCAGTGAAGACTGCGCACTTTATTATACAAGGCAGCAATAGTAAGCCTGCAGACTTTTTAGTACACTCCGAGGGAAGGCCGCGTCGTTCACACAGCTAGCCCATCCGATACAGGTTAACTGGCCGATAAAATGATAATGAGATTCAGAGCCAACATGTACCTTCCACGCGAACAGGTCAGGCAACTGATCGGTGGAATAGAACGGAACGCAATAAACACACTCCCTACTCTCGTGAACACCTCTTCAGCAATATTGTAGGCTGTAATGGAACGAAGTGTTGGTACAGCAGTACTACAAGGCAAATACAAGGACTCAGTAGCTGTCCGCAATAGATTTCACCACACTAAATCTGCTGCGTATCGCAGGGAGATTCTCCCCTTTAACAACAAAGAGACTACAGCGAATTCGATTCCTTTGGCGTGCTAAAAGAACGTTGCCACGGTTAACCCACGACCGCCTGAAAGCAGGAGGCGAAATGCGCAGGGACGAAGAGTGTATTGATTCAAACAACGGACAAGTAGTTAGTACGTACAATGAACATATCAGGTATGCAGAATAGTGCGTAACAAGACAACAAAAGGGTAACAGACTTTATATAACTCCCCCCTAGAGCGTCAGAGAAAAGAAAACGCTCGACAGTTAAAGAATCAGACAGTGAGTCAACGATGATAATCCTTATAGATTGTCGGCCATCTAACGGTTCGGTCAGAACGAGTGTGTGATTTGTATTTTGGGTTGAGAGGCAGGAAAAGGGGTATGATCACTAGTGTCAAACATAGGTTGGGTAGACTGAGAAGGGTTTTGTGGGTCGATAGACGGATCTAGGGGACGCTGGCTGAAATCATCGGCATGTTTAATGCCTGACGGACGAGACGAGGACGTTGAATCGCAGTCGACATGAGCAACTTTTAGTTTGACAATGTTCACCGAGTGACGTGTTCCGTTTCTGTCAATGGCAAAATACTTGTCTTTACGATCAAGCACTGAAAGAACCATCATACGGCGGCTACAGGTGTCTTAAGTGCGTCAACGCAAATGAAAACAAAAAGGCAAGTGCGCAGATCACGATGAATTTGTTCTCGGCGCAGCTTTCTCCGTGGGGGTGAAGGGTGAATATGCCACGTGTGATTCTTCAGACGCGTGACGTAACTAGTGTCAGGACTCAGATGCACCAGGAAATTAGAGAAAAACTCTCCAGGAATACGTAATGTACAACCGTGCACGAGTACTGCCGGGATGCCTCCAACATCTTCCAAGCCGAGGAGAATAAGAGGTAAGCGATCAGACCGTTTGCCACCCGCAGATGTTATTAAAGACGATTTTAGCTGACGGTGAAACCTTTCGACCATACCGTTTGATGAGGGATTGTACGCATTGGTCGTTATATGTTCGCATCCAAGAACATGATTCAAATCACGAAAGACGGCTGAAGTAAACTGAGATCCACGGTCAGTGGTGATGGTGGCCGGCACGCCAAAATTCGAAATCCAAGAATCGATAAAACTACATACGAGAGTTTCCGTTGACGTGTTGTTCAAAGGGACGGTAATGGGCCATCTCGTGAATCGGTCCACACTGGTTAGATGTGTATAACCGTTGGAAGGAGAAAGGGGACCAACGATATCGAGGTGGACGTGTTTAAAGCGTCCTTCAGGTAAGGCAAAAGTTCCCGGAGTAGTGATGGTGTGACGATAAACTTTACTACGTTGGCATTCCAAGTACTGTTTGGCCCAGTTGCGAACATCCTTACGAATTCCTGGCCAAATGTAACGCTCGGTGATTAGCTTTGTTGAGGCGCGTATGCTTGGATGTGATAAAGAATGGAGGCAGCTAAAAACATCAAACCGGTGTGTAAAAAGAACCAACGGTCGCGATATACCGGTAGACATATCGCATGTAAGTGAATATTCTGACTGGGCTAAGGGAATATCATATAGTTTTAGGAAGGGGTTGGCACGAAGTTGGCGAAGTTCTAGGTTATTAACCTCAGACGTCGCAAGGGAGAGAAAATCGATGACACCTGCAGACATTTGACTAACATCCGGACGAGACAAGGCGTCGGTAACGAAATTGCCGGGACCGTCCATACAACGGATGTTAGTGGTGAACTGACAGATGAATTCCAGGTGTCTTGTTTATCTAGGGGAGTACCGATCTGGAGAGAAACGGAAGGCGAACGCAAGCGGCTTGTGTTCAGTAAAAACAATGAGGTTGCGACCCTCCAAATGGTTTCGAAAATGTTTAATGGCAAAATAAATAGCCAGTAACTCACGACCAAAGTTACTGCAACGCGATTTGGACGTCGTGTTTAACATGTTATTGATAAACAGATTGGGAATAACAACGTTACGAGCACTCTTGAGGAAGGCCACCCGAGGTGGTTGAAACGTAGAGTATTACAACTTGCTCGCAACGTTGTGTTATTCCCAATCTGTTTATCAATTACTGCAACGCGCTTGCGCTGGTTGGAGTTTTCGGGTCTGGTGTAAAACAGCGCCAGCAGCCGGCTGAGACGCGTCAGTCTTCAAAATCAGCGGCGAGCGTTCATCTACTCTTAAATGCGTTAATGTAGTTGCTTTGGACGAGGCTTCTTTGGCTGCAGGAAACGCAGTATTAGCTTCATGAGACAGGACGAAGTGCTTGGGATTGGCTTTCAAAACGTCTGTGAGGGGTTTTAAAAGCTCTGAACATCGTGGAATAAAACGACAATAATAAGTGGCAATACCTAGGAAGCGTCGAAGACCTTTGAGGGACTGTGGCTGTGGATAGTCCTTGACAGCACTAACTTTCTCTGGCAAAGGCCGGATACCGTTACTGTCGATTCGATGTCCAAGAAAATCTATGGAAGTAACTCCGAAGATGCACTTCATAAGGTGTAGCGTTACACCGTATTTGGTAAAACGTTCGAACAGCTTTCGAAGATGTGACTCGTATTGTCGAGTGCATTCACTCGCGACTAAAACTTCGTCAATACAAACGTACACGAAACCAAGACCACGAAGCACTTGGTCCATGAACCTTTGCAAAGTCTGTGCGGCGTTCCATAAGCCAAATGGCATGCGGACGAATTCATAGAGGCCAAAGGAAGTGATAACGGTGGTTTTTGGGACATCTTGTGGGGCCACGGGAATTTGGCGGTAAGCTTGAACCAAATCTATTGTGGAAAAAATAGTCTTCCTGTTTAACTCGATTGAAAAGTCGTGAATGTGAAGGATAGGGTATCGGTCTGGAACGGTGACGTTGTTCATGGCATGGTAATCGCCACACGGGCGCCAGTCACCTGGTAATGTTTTAGGAACCATATGGAGGGATGAGGCTCACGGGCTATTGGAAGGCTGGATAACACCAAGTCGCAAGAGGTGTTTATACTCTGCTTTGGCCACTCGGAGTTTATGCGGTGGCAAACGTCTGGGGCGTGCGAACGTAGGTGGACCTTTGGTGACGATGTGATGAAAAACGTCGGGTTTAGATGGCCATGTTAGAGCAGACGGTTGATTAGTTGTGGAAACTGTCGAAGGACGGCTGCGAAGCCGTTATCTGGTAAGACCGACCGCAGTCCAGTCGAATTGATTGATGTGACCTTGCCATGTACGTAAAGGGTGGTTGTGCTGTCGATCAATTTCCGGCTGCCGACGTCCACTATAAGTCTAAAGAATGATGAAAAATCAGTTCCGACGATCGGGTGTTGTACATCTGCCACAGTAAATCTCCAAGAGAACTGACGTCTGAGGCCGAGATCCAAAGTGAGCAGCTTCTCACCATAGGTTGGAATTGTTGAACGATTGGCTGCTTGTAGTGTGTACGATACCGATTGGAGATTGCGTCTGTCACCTCTCGGTGGGGCAACACTAACCTCTGCGCCCGTATCAATGAGAAAATTCAGCACAATTGAACGGTCGAACACATAAAATAGGCGATAATTTGAAGAGCCACGAACAGCCATCGCCATTGCTGTCCAACCTCCGCGTTTCCCGAATGAAGGTTATCTTGAGCAAAACTGCATGGTCTAGTACAACGGACAGCTTTAGAGCCAAATCGACGATGATAATAGCACAAGTTTTGATCAACTCGTCGTCTGCTTGAACGACGTCTGGACTGGTGGCGATAGAAGCAGCCTCTTGACTGGGATGCCAGTTGGTTAGTGATTGCAGAGAGCTGCACGGTCATATTGGAAAATTGCTGCTTCACCGCATCCAGTTGCGTCTGCCAACTATGGTTCGACGACACCTCTGGTGAATGCACATTGGATACTGTGCGGCTTTGATAACTTTCGTATACCTGGTCAGCAAGCTCTGCAAGTTTATGAAGTGGTGTGTTCTTATCGAGTACAGACAATACTTTCCGAATATCGTCTGGCAAATTTTTGTGCCACAATTCACGTAAAATTGGTTTGTTTACCGTATGTTTGCTCTAAAGCTGTGTCATGTGACGTAGGAGTTGTGAAGGAGTTCTGCCACCCAACTCTACTCCTGCCAGAAGTTTGCGCAGGTTCTGCTCGTCGGTTGCCACAGTTCATCCGATGATTGCGGGCTTTAAAGTGTCGTACGGGCTAATGCTGAGCCGAGTGTAGATAAGGTCGGCGACCTCGGTAGCGACTTGCGTGGAAAGGTTGGTATAAACATAAACTGCATTCTCCGAGGCAGTTGGATCTGGTTCAGAATCCGCTATGTTGAAGGGAAAAAAAACACTCAGAAAAAATGAACCGATCGACGAAGAGAAAAATAAACTTTCTGAGAGTTACGTAGTTATGTTGAAAAATAAGCAAATAAACAAGTGAAGCGACTGTCATATTTTGTTCCTACACCGTATACCCCTCTTCCCTATCCAACTTAGTCGCTCACATATATCGTTATTCTAAAATGACCCTTCGGTTCGTTACATTACAGACCATATGCCACGTTTTCTGGTTGATTAAAGCCTTCCTATCCGGCGTTGTCTTTTCACTCTCTCGGTTATTCTTATCAGAACTATTCGTTACAATTTAATCAACCAGAAAATAATGGACCTCCTGCTACGACCGGATCGATTTGATGCTGATCCAAACGCTATGGATAGTGATGACGTCTGGGAACATTGGTTGTATACTTTTTCAAATTTTCTCGAATTAATTGCCTCTCATACCACTGACAAGCTAAAAAACACTTAAACATTTTGTGTCTCCCGCCGTATACAAATTCATCTCTCACTGTACCGATTATGATTCTATCACCACTCTCCACTCTCTCTACCTACAATAAGAGAATGAATTTTTTGCACGCCACATTTTAACAAGTTGTAAACAAACTCCCAGTGAAACTCTCGACCAGTTTATGAAAAAACTCCGCAATCTTGCTAAAGATTGCAATTTCAAAGCTGTCAGCGCAGAGAGAAATCAAGAGGACGACATCCACAATGCGTTCATAAGTGGACTCTTATCTAACTCGATTCGCCAAAGATTGCTCAAACACAAAACCTTAGACGAGAAAACCGCCTACAACCAAGCAAAAGCTTTAGACCTGGCCCAGCAACAATCGCATTCGTTCGCCCAATCTCAGTCTCCGATTTACAATACAGCTGCTACCGACATCTCACAACATACTGCCGAGAAATCCAACAGTCACTGCGAAATTACACCAGCTGCAGCCCGAACTAACTGTTTTTTCTGTGGCTAAGACCGACACCCTCGCCACAAATGCCCAGCCAGAGATTCGGTCTGTAAATCATGCGGAAAACGGGACCACTACCAAAATGTTTGCCGCTCGGCTACACATTCGAAACACACGACATCAATTCCTCCGTCCCTCACCTCCTCTGTCATCTCTGTTGCAGCTCCAAGCAGCCTTACCAAGGCTATCACTGAAGTGGTAATCAATGGGATAACCTTACAAGCACTGGTTGACACAGGGAGCCCAGAACGCTATGTTTCTGAAGCGGTCATACTCCAAAATCAATGGACCAGACTGCCGTCAAGCAACCAAATTGTCCTGGCTTCCACACAAATAACCAGTAGCACCAAAGGCCATTGTATTGTTTCATTATTCCATAACGGTACATTTTACAAAGGTGTTAAATTGTCCGTTCTTCCCAATTTGTTCGCTGACGTGTTATTAAGGCATGACTTCTTACAGCGACACAGACCTGTGGAAATAACTTTTCAGGGTGTACAGCCCCCATTTTCGCTATGTGGTCTAGCTGCTGCTACTCTTCCAACTCCCTTTCTTTTCACTCAGCTCGATCTCTCTTACCATCCAATCCGTACTAAGTCGAGACGACACAGTCACCACGATGAGGTTTTCATTCAGGCCGAGATCGAAAGAATGTTAAAAGACGGCATCATCGAACCTTCGCGATCACCGTGGCGTGCACAAGTCTTGATCACTACCAACGATCGCCACAAACGTCGCATGGTCGTCGACTATAGCCAGACTATTAATCGATTCACCCACCTGGATGCCTATCCCCTCCCTCGTATCGATGATATGGTAGAAAAAATTTCGCAGTTCTCTGTTTTCAGTACGCTGGACCTCCAGAGCGCTTATCACCAAATCCCCATAAACAAAAGCGAAAGACAATATACCGCATTTGAAGCGTGCAACGGTCTATACCAATTCTGCCGCATACCTTTTGGAGTGACCAATGGTGTTGCATGCTTCCAGCGAGCGATGGACGAGCTGATCCGTCGAGAAACGCTCATGGGAGCCTTTGTCTATGTTGACAATATTACTGTATGCGGGAAAGACGCAGTTGATCACGAAACTAATCTCAGTCGGTTCCTGCAAGTAGCTGATAAATACGGACTGACATTAAATCGAAGCAAATGTGTTTTCGCTGCCAAAGAAATTCGTCTGTTAGGTTACGAAATATCCAAAGGATCCGCGAGGCCAGATCCCGACCGGTTCGAGGCGCTAATCAAGCTGCCTGCACCTGGAAACTTGAAAGCACAGCAAAGAGTGGTTGGAATGTTCTCATACTATTCCCAGTGGTTTTCCCACTTTTCAGATAAAATCCACCCGCTGATTAGCAACAAAAGCTTTCCCTTACCCAACGATGTACTTACTGCCTACGAATCTCTCAAATCCGAACTAGTTCAAGCCTCACTCTTTTCCATCTCCAGAGATATTCCCCTTATCGTTGAAACGGATGCCTCAGATATAACCATCTCCGTTACACTAAATCGGAGTGGCCGCTCCGTGGCATTTTTCTCACGCACTCTCTCTGCAACCGAACGAAATCATTCCGCCGTTGAAAATGAAGCTTACGCAATTATTGAAGCCATTCGGAAATGGCGACATTACCTGATTGGAACACACCTCAAGCTGCTAACCGAAGAACGTTCTGTTGCCTTTATGTATGACACTAAAATTGCCAGTAAGATCAAAAATGACAAAATTCAACGTTGGCGGATCGAACTATCTCAATTATTTTATCATGTTGTCTATCGCCCTGGTACTGATAATCCTGCGGCCAATACTCTATCTCGAGCCTTTTGTGCATCATCTCTTTCTATCGACCATCTTAAAAAACTCCATGATCCTCTCTGTCATCCTGGAATTACTCGTTTGTTTCACTTCGTTCGAACAAACAATGTCTCTAAACAATGTCAAATCTGTTCTTCAACGATGTTCTGTGTTCCCAATTAAAACCGAAGTTCCACACCTCCTCTAATAGTCATTTAATTAAAGCGACACAGCCTTTTGAACGTCTTAGTATTGATTTCAAAGGACCGATTCCTTCTTCCACTTGCGATCACTATATACTAACTGTAATTGACGAATTTTCCCGCTTCCCATTCGCTTTTCCCTGTCCAGATATGTCTGCATCCACCGTCATTACCCGATTAACTGACCTCTTTTCCATGTTTGGAATGCCCTTATTCATTCACTCCAATCGGGGATCTATGTTTATGTCGCAGGAGTTGAGACAATCCCTTCATGACCGCGGTGTGGCCACCAGCAGAACCACCAGTTACAACCCACAAGGCAACGGCCAAATTGAAAGACTCAATAGAACACTATGGAAAACTGTTTCTCTCTGCCTGCAGTCCAAAGCACTGAACATTGATCAGTGGGAATACGTGCTTCCGGACGCGTTGCACGCCATCAGGTCGTTGCTATGTACTTCTGCCAATGCCACTCCTCACGAACGCACGTTTCTACATAATCGGAAATCGTCCGAAGGAACTAGTCTGTCTCACTGGCTCGTTACGCCCAGACCAGTACTATATCGGAAGAATGTCCGGACCTCCAAATACGATCCTTTAGTAGAAGTTGAACTGTGGGAAAGTAACCCCGAATACGCACACATTCGTCTTCCAGATAGCCGTGAGGAAACTGTATCCCTTCGCCAACTGGCTCCTTTCAGAAACACATCTGAACTACCACAAACCATTTTGCCAGACCCATTACAAACCCTTCTATTGTCGACACATCCTCCGTCATATCAGACACGATAGAAACTATTACCATACCAGAAACAAGCGTTGAAGATCTTAACTCCAAGCAACGAAGAGTTAGACCTTATTCACTTCGAAATCGTGAGGCCTAAACTTGCTTCACAGTTTTGCTATTATCGTTGTTCTAAGATGACCCACTTCATACGTTGGACATTTAACTCCTAGTAATCCACCTTTACTTTAAATAATTTTTTTTTCATGGCGGGGGGAAATGTCATATTTTCCTCATACACCGTATCCACCTCTTCCCTATCCAACTGAGTCGCTCACATATGTCGTTATTCTAATCGACCCTTCCGTTCGTTACATTACAGACCACATGCCACGTTTTCTGGTTGATTAAAGCTTTCCCATCCGGCGTTGTCCTTTCATTCTCCCGGTTATTCTTATCGGAACTATTCGTTACAGTGACCAACAGTCTCAAGTGGCATGTCTACAATAACGAAGACAGACTCAATGCCAACCCGATTTTGCAGTAACACTTTCAAACTTGAAAGTGAAGTTTGCATACAAGACAGACCAACTGTATCATTTAATCGATATGGTGCGGTCTGCATGAGTTCCACAGAAGGACTAGCCACAGCAATGTTGTCCGCATAGTCAATATCAGTTGGCTAGCTACCAGGTAGAAGCTCTACCCCAACATACTCAGAATTTCCGACTGCTCCTTCCAGAATATCATCCACTGCACAACCGACAAGAATGGAGAGATCGGATATCCCAGAAAAATGCCGCTTGGAGTGGTAAACGCTCAAATTATGCTTTCATAAGTGTGAACTTTGCGCTCAGTGTGGGCGTACAACTTTAACAGACTGTCACGTTTCAATGAGACAGCTCTGCAAAGAAAAAGGCCTCAGAATGTGTCGGGCAACTGAGTTAAAAGCAGATTTTACATCCAAAAAATATTACGATCGTTGGCCGAAAACAAAAGTGTTGATGGCTCAGCGTTTTGCAAGGTGAGGATACGGTCGACATACCCGCGAACAGGCCACAATCCGTATGTTTGCTTTTGCCCATTTGTGTGAAAGATATATTTATAGGCCCTCAGTATTTGATCATTCTTTTCTCTGCCAGTTAGCCTGCATCAAATGGATAGATTGCGTGAGCAACTTGACGATGTGTCGGTGTGTATTTGGAAAAGGTACAAATTCCCGATCGATAACCGAGATGGTGGAGACGTCCAGTATTCACCGATTAAGCCATGTATTCCATATGCCGACGGAACCTCTCTCACCCCGTATTATTCAGTATGTCTGCAGATTGTTGAAAGAAACTCTAAGGTGACCAGGCGGTGACATGGCTGGTAGACGCCGTGTGCTACGTTAGAGAGTTCACGATCATCAGCAAGGCTTGTTGGGAACACCCTCCGACACAACACTGTGTCGCAGTCAGTGGCGAACCTGTATCCGCAAGTTTGTGATTTCTCTTTTCATAAACCTCAAGTGTTCTTGTTTGTTTGATTCCTTTTCTTTCCTTCGCTGTACATTTGTACTTACCTACTACTTCGCTACTTCGCGAATCATTTTCAGGACCAACGGCAGCCCCAGCGGCGCCCACGGGTAAGGTTCAAAGCTTAAACAAAGAAGACAGCTACATAGAGTATGTCGAATAGTCGAATTGAAGGTAGCTCAGTTTCAAAATCACTGCGGCCGTTGGCTAACAATAGGAGTGCCAATGCCCCAGCGTCTATCGTAAGTTGAAGATATCGTAGAGCTAAACTCAACCAGGCAAAAACCTTGCATACCCCTCTTTGGTCTCAAAAGACTTTGCACTATGCAAAGCGCGTGCATCTCTGATGCCAAAGAGAGAAAGCTATTGCCTCCGTGATTAGCACATAGTGTCCTGATACTTTTTTCAAACTGGGAATGAAGGTCGATAAGCCCCGGTCGCCAAGAACCTTTTCATTCGGTCCTATGGAACGGAGTGTAGTCAGCTAAGACAATCATGTATCTTAACCACTTCTGAAAAGAGCTGGAAAACAGTGACTAGCTGAAAATGGCTGTCATCATTTGATGCCACTAAAAATGATATATCATTGAAAGGTTAGTCAGAACAAGGTGGTAAACCACACAGAACTATCGAAAGACGAAAGTCCTCAAGGACTGTGCAGCTGTCCCAGAAAAATTTGAGCCAACAAGGAAGGTAGAAAACATGCGTTATCGGAAACCGCCGTTGAACGGTGAAGCATAGAAACCCACAGCAACTTGCGCATGGGCATGATTCCTTTATTGCAAAAAAAATATTTCAGCAACAAGCCACAGGTTTCAGTGGTGGAGACGAAACGAGACTATTAAAGCCGTTAAGTTATTAGAAAGAGAACATAACCAAGATAACTATGATAAAACGAAAACGTCACAGGCCATTTTCAATTGAGGGATTGTATGCGTGAAGTATGGAAACTCCATGCTATCGCAAACGCAACTTTATAATAAAATGGTCAGATAACACAGGTTCAATCAAAATACCATTGATTGATGCGCGGATGGGGCACAGGAATACTAGTGTTCAGCATGTCCCACATGTTGCCATCAGGCGGAGTTATGGAGTACGCCATTCAGGAGAGGACGGGATGAGAGCTTACATTAACCAGGACTGATAAGATAATAAGGACCGAGTGGCGCCTACCCGGAAATGTTAGAAGCGATTATCAGGGTCATCACGCAGCCATTTTTCAGAATATTCAACGATGCAGTAAATGTTTTTTTCCAGATTATTTGTGGACTGCTACAACCGCCCGACCATATCGGAAAAGTAACCGTGGCAAAATAGGAATCTACCGTTGGTTAGCTCAAGTAATATATCGCGAAAGCTTCTGGACGGTATTTTGGGAAGTTACACATGCAGCTACCCAGTCGAGTTGTTGAATGCGTAAGAATACCCATTTTCGTGGCAGTGTCCGCGTGCGCCCTTCTCTGTGTAGTTGGAAGTGATCGACTATCCAGTACCACAGGCATATCTGTCTAAATGTCTGCCCATCGCGCTTTTCGCCTCACTTCCTGTGTGTACTAGTGCTAGCACAGTGTAGAAGTCACTTGTCCACCAGCCTCAAATGCTTCCGTTCAAACAACTCCACCATAGAGAACCTAGCTACGGGTTGGATTCTTGTATGCACGGCTTGGAATTATGTTTGTGAATACTGTAGCGAGAAGGCGTCCAANATTCGGCCGAGCGTTCGAAAACTCGCACCTCCGACCTGACAATCCACCACAATACGACGGTTTGTGACAGGCATTAAGTGCCCACGTCATTTCCGCAACTACTCAAACACTCGTCATCTGAGTTGCGTATGAGGCCGTCTCTCTCTGCTTAGTGACCGTGAGAACAAACCATTTGATTATTTGGAACTATTCGCCGTCTTACATCCTGTAATACAGCAAACAGAATGATAACAGGTAAAAATTCTACGGCAGCAACATTGTACCGAAGTTCGCAGATATTTTGGGCTCATCGACAAGAAAACTTCCGTTTTAAATGACCGCATGGTTCTTAGCGAACTATGTTGTGAGAAATGTCGAATTGATTGTTCAAATCCCGACGGTGACAAGGTCATGCATAAGTGGCGTGCTCCAATGAAAGCAAACCCACAGTCGCCGGCTAGAAAACCCACCTGGATGCGAAGAGCCGCGATCGGACGTCGGCTACTTTCAACCTAAAATCCAAAGAAGTCGAAATACTTATTGTGGACGCACTGTTTCATACACTCCTAAGTGTGACACATTCGCAGAGCACCGTAGTCAATCCACACACGGCCCAGCTGTATGGTAAAGACCAGTTAAGCGCAGTGGAAATCGACAGACTTGTCCGTTGAACTGATAGTCATCGGGCATTTGCCCCATCGGTCACCATTGACGCCGTCACATACAACTCTACAAGTCCACAAAAGATAAATAAGTTCTGTGCGTAGCATTTGCAAAGTTCAGCTGGGACGCAGAACTAACAACCCCAAGCCCCTTTTGTTCACCAGCTCGAATAATGGTGTCAACCTACTGGGATGGGAATGAACGGAGCAGCTGCCTTACCTTCTACAAGAGATCAGGCGGATAGACAGTTAGCTGCGGCCGAATAACCCACTAGGAAAGCAGGCTAACACAGTTGATGACATATCTCTGAAAGTTAGCGGATTCTCAAGGTGGCTTGAGAGTTAAACTAATTACTCAAAGATCTGTGTAGCCCAGTTCTCAGTTTGTTTCGCATGAACTGGAACATGTTTAATCAGGAAGTATCATCAGAACTATTCGACTTTTCGACTAAACAGCACCCACTGTTCCCACTCAAAAACCCGACGAAACCTTACGCATGTGTGGCGAGTACAAGCTCACGACAAGTCAGGCATTTACTGACGAACATTACCTCATACTCCGGATTTGAGTGCCAAAATTGGCGATAACGAAAAGTTGATGAAAGTGAACCTAAAACACCCTGATTCAAAAATCGAACCACATGGGTCCTCAGTAATTCGTGCGAGGACCAACACGCATGTGGGACTATTTCAACACGACCTGTTGCTCGCGCTACTTGCGGGAACCGCTTTTTCCAACGTACCATAGACGATGTTGTTAAAGGCATGTCAAGCATGTGTACTCATCTTGATGGCATTCAGCCCACCAGGCTTACTCAGTCTGACCGTTTGAAAACACCTCATCTAGCCCCTAGTCTGAATAACGTAGCAGCCTGTTATTTAGACCAGGAGCGGAAAAATCGAAGCTTAAGAATCGGAGTCCACCTTTTCTACAGATAGCACGCAGCAACTTAGATTCTTATTGTGCAAGCATAAACTGCGTGTAGTACACGACAAAATTAAAGCAGGTCTGCAGCACAGAAAACCTTCACTGAGAAGCAAACCAGATAGCTCACCGTACACCATCAGCTACAAAAAAAGTTCCACTGAGTTGATGTTGGGGCGTTGCCGACGAACGAGATGAATACAACTACCGCTCGAACACCTACATAAGCTAAAGCGATAGATAAAATGCGAGCGGTATGTCTGTAAATTAGTTGGAGGCTGTCCTACAGGATGACCAGGCCATCGACAAACTGCTCCCATAGCCAACTCTGGTAGCCGAGATGGACTGGTGATACTACCATACGGGTAGCCGACGTTAAACTACCTGATGGATGATTGATCAGATGTAACAACGATTATTCGTACTTTCATTCCTTTCAGTTGCCAAAAAATAGCCTGAGCACTGACGTGAACCCAACCTCCATACAATGAACTCCCCAACAAATTGACCAACCGTAATTTGGGCAGCCATCTCACTTGACACCTGAAAGAAAACCGGCCGGGTTGTTTCAGAAGAGATAATGCAATTCTCACTGACGTGCACGAGAATATGACGGAGCCGACAAACACCTCACCCGCGTGCTCGCAGGTGATCGATTAGGCATTAATGCACTCGCACGTGGTATTTACTGTCGTCTGCCCGCACTAATCCGTGATGTTAGCACATTGCAGATCTTAGTCATTCATTGAAATTAGTTCCATTTACGTGTTCCCCCATATTGAAGCTATGATCGGTCTACTCACGTGCGGGGCACCTATTTACACCCAGGAATACGAGAAAAACAATGGTCAAACATACTCGTACATAAACGAAATCGCGGAAGCCCCTGGTGAGACGGTGGGCAGAAATTGATGTCGAATTCCAGAAAGCCCTTGATTTTGTAGATCACCACTTACTGTCCACAGAAATGAAAACCCACAAAACCGCATCCAAAGTGGTTACATGGACAGGATTGTTCCTTGTGAGAATGAAAAAACAATCGTGTATCCGAAAAGCCTTATTTACAATCAGCTACTCTTTAAGCGGTACATTTCATAACAACGTTATCTTCTGTTCTTCATATAAGTAATTTGGACACATTCGAAGTGCTCACTGCTTGTGAATGAGGGATGTTTAATAGGCTCTGCAGTAAAGGGATCAACTTCAGTGGGGAAGTTGGGGCAGAAGAACAGTCGTCCCAATGGAAACCCTCCCCACCCCGCATAATGCAGAAAAATGACATCAATGTGGCGCAGAAGCAGACGCATCTGCAGGAATGACACCACTAGACAGACCTATGCGGAGTTCATCCGGCTAGATATTGAGGTATGTTAGTTGTGTTCTCTTCGTCAAAGACAGTAATATACCAGTAGTTCGCGCTGACGCCTTACTGCCGAGAACAAAAGATCAAGTTCTTGCCAAGAATTGAAAGAGCAGGAGAGGGAACCTAACCACCAAAAGCAACTGTGTGCTCAAATACACATGCTCCAGGCAGACAACCGGGTTATAGTAAAAATAAAGCATCTACGGGAAACACTGTTCGGCATGCAGACAACTAGTTGGCATTCATCGTATATCGCATCACAACTTTGTTGAATCAGAATAGCAGACCGGTGGCATCTTCCTCGAGAAGGCTACCATCAGCAGAACGAAAGCACGCCGCCGCTGAGAGACGATTAAGCCATCGTGGAGGCGTTAAAGAAGTGACATTTTCTAATATGAAATCAGCGGAAATTGCTGGCGGCCCAACAACCTGCTGCATTCGTGTTTGATGACGAACTGAAATGGAGAACGCAGAATGAGATATCCAATAATGCGAACCGAACATTCCGACTTCAAACACATCATTTATCGTCATGGCCGTCCGCCATGTCTCTCTTGGATTCGTCATTCACTTGAACTTGGAGGCGCTGCACGATCCTGTACCGTTCCGGTAATAACATGAATTATTTGAAGCGAATAAAACTCTCCTAGTGCTGAAATCAAACTAAAATTTTGCGACCCACCACGCTTATTTGGGTAAAGCCACGCAACCGTTCGAGCCACTGGGAGTAGAGTTCGAGCAACCCTTAACAAAAAAACCCGGAAACAAAATTCTTCCTAATGCTGTGGACGAAGTTTCACCTGTCACACTTGCGCATGCGCGTTCTGATATGTGGGCCTCCGCGGTGACCGATTGTTTGTCTAGCTCTTTCTCGAGCATCGAAGTGCTTTCGTAGATGCAGTCCGACCAAGAACATTCATTTCTCTCCGATAAGTTGCGGTCCTTTCCCCACAACAAAGGTAACAACTAAACGTACAGAAGCATCTATCCTGCAACGTAATGGAGAGGTCAAACGTATGAATGGAAGCATTTGGAAAGCTGCCACGTTTTCGCCCCAATCAAGAAAACTCGGTATCCAAAAATAAAATGTTCTTTTTGACGCACTCCATTCTCTTCGTTCTCAACGTTTTGCGGCGGCCAATACAACATATTCTCCAACGAATGCCACAACGCAACAACAAAACAACTGCAAGCAAGTTGCTGTCTTGCTGATTTCTAAACTCAAGCCGAATTTTAATTCGGAAAATGTGCTGAACCACTAAATATGACTTGTGGGTTGAAGAGGTCGAGCTGATGGAGTAAAATCCGAATTACACTCATACCGGTTTTCCAGATGGTCCAGAGGATATGGTGTCGCTTGTACACCTCACTTCTGCTGCGCAGCATACTGGAAAAGCTACCGAAAACAGTGAAGTCGGTTCGGTCGACAAGACATGTAGATTGTGCCCCGTCGTTGATGCATCCGGGTGCCTATCAACCCCGCCGGATTCAACTAGCTTTCCTTTTGCTACTGAGGATGAACACGTTATGGAAAATAAATCTAAGTGTTATTCAACGGAGAACCTTGGGAGGTTACAACAGACAGCGTGCCCTTATTACCCAAGGAGTAGGGAGGCGCAAGCCACGGACTGCCATGCTTCGTGATTCATGTTCCCACTATTTCACTAACCTCAACTCACCCAAATATACCCTCTCCGTTCCCTACTTATCATGCTCTGTACCTCCAACTCCTTTATAGGCAAGGTGAATGTAGTATAAGTAGAACGTTTGTGTCATCACACCTATTTTTACTACCACACCCACATGTTCAGTTCATTAGTCTTTATTACCACTCTAATCGCCAACCACAGTCTCTACTTCTATTTGTAGCTTCTCAACAGAAACTTATCTGTTCGCCGAGTTACCACACCTTCCTTCAAACCCCAACTCGTACGACCTGGAGACTGGTTCACCAAGTCCCAACTACTAAACTACTTGGCATAAATGATTCTGTGGTGTGGTCACATCACCCAGTTTAGGTGTGTGGATTGTCTAAATAGCTAAGACTTAACAAAAGAAAGATACATGGCTGATACACATTATCGGACTAGAAACAATAGTGGAAACGATAAGACCAGCATATGGGACTCACGTGCAATCTAATGTGAGGCCTGGGTGGCAAACGTATCGCCAATATACAGATGTACGCGACGTGCGCCAAGAATGCTGAAGGGCCAGGATCGTGGTGCGGAGCCGTGGGGCTGTGCCTCAGCTCACGTCCTCGCATTCGTTGCTGTTGGCCTGTTGCTGAAACATTCGCCTTTCGAGGCGCGGTGTTGGAAGTTGTGTTGCGTTACACGTTCACGGGTTCAACCACGTATGTTTGGATATCACATGCTTGAAGGTTAACGCGTGAGGATCATTCAGAGAATGCGCGTGTGACACTGACAACCACAGTGTTGACAGAAAAGGACTCGTTCCCAGTCAGATGAGTTAAATTAAGAATCGCTCGGTGGAGACCGTGTGTGCGGTCTGGACTGGGATTGCCGGACAAGGACACAGCCCGTGATGCTCGTATATGACCATGGGTACTCGTAGAAGCATGCGTGCAGGTGATACAGATAGAGTTTAGTCTATTGGTGAAATATGAGGCGAACGAATGAGATTCGGCCACCAGGTTTGGCAGACGGTAACAGGCAATTGCAAGCACAATGAGTCATCGAGATAAGTAAGCCGTCGCACCGCGTCAAAATCCAGCCTTTTTCTGTACCCAGCCTCTCCGTTGTCACAATGTATGGCTACGGCGAAGTGATTGACAGCAGCATCGTTCACGCTTAAGGGAGCAAATCAGAGTATGAAAGAAGCGAACATTCCTATTTGCGCACTCTTACGTCATTTGAAGTTGTGTTTAGGCGTGGACGTCGTACACTAACAAGGACCTAAAGCACCTTAAAGTGGCGTACAGACTGACGACCAATTGGGTTCATGAAATGTGGTATGAAGAGACCTGAGATTTGGTCTGTTCTCACTGGAGCTCAGACACCAGGGAGGCGACTGTAGATAACTAGACTGCACACGGGATAATCAGTTAAGTGTAGGTAACCTTGACGGATAAAAACGTTCGACCGTCGGACGGAACCAACAAAAGATCTCTTCTCTCAGTGAGTAGCTACTTTTTAGAACAAGCCGTCCAACGAGGTTGTAGGGTCATAAACACTGTGCTTCGTTAAGAAGCGCCAGCTTCTCAAAACTGACGTAAATGACTGCGAACCAAACAGAGCTCTCCCACACTTTCTGTTCCCTTACACTCTGGGATGCTTGCTTTGTTTGAAGATCGTTTGCCTTTCTTTGAGTTTGTAATTTCTGACTGAAATCGTCTAGGTATCTACTATAATTCTCCGTAATGCATGACTTACTACTTTCCCCACTCGAAACCATGAGAAACGCAGAAAGGTTGCTGTATGATACACTAGATGCAGTTGTCCGCCATTTCCTTTCCGTCAGCTTTAACACGTCATGAGAGCACTTCGGATCACGTTCGTCGTATAAAGTGATATGGGCATGAAGAACCATGTCAATCAGACTGGGAGTTGTGGATTATAAATCGAACGCGATGTCCCTTCCCCTTCGAGTAGACGTGCATAACTGTACGTTCCAGATGTCTTCCGATTCGATTTCTGCCTGTAATCCTGTTTCGCCACCCCAGACCATACCTAGAATGGAACGGTAAACTAAACGAACCCATCGAATGCTAACAGCGGTACAGTCAGGTCAATCGGTTACGCTGATTTCGGCGAGAAAATAATGAAAACAGGCCAAACATGGCAAAGTAACAAGATCAATTTAGTTAGCGGTGACAATCGTCACCTGCAGATGTTTGCATTCATTGTTAGACAAAATACCACACATAGAGCAGAAGAGGAACAAGAGTAACTACACTGAAGAATGCAATCAGGCGTGTTAACCCAAGTTGTCTTCCCGGACGATTTTTAACTGGAACGGGAGAACCAGGATTTTCATAACACCTCCGTAGTCTTGTGGAAGTAACCTTCATTTCGTCATCCTTAGAATCTTCATCACTCCAAACCCTTTGCAATTAGTGCACTATAGAATCAACCACCACATTTACTTTTCTTCAAAAGTTATGGAAGCTTTGGAAGTTTAGGTGAACCAGCAGATATACATGAACTTACGATCAATAAAACGAATAAGTTTTTTTCTGAGTATTTTCCGTGTTATATCGTCTTTGAAGTTCAATCCAAATTCACGATCACAACATACCTTGAATGGGAGGAGGGTTATATCCGAAATCCTTTAACTTCGAGCGGATTTCATCATCGGACAGATTGGAGACACCAGATACAACTGAAGAGACACTCATAGAAGAAGAAACCGTAGCTGACGCGCCCTAATGGTAGAACGACATTCCAGAAGTGACCATTAACACAAAGAATTTACCAAGTGCTCAGCTTTCTCTTCTTGATTTCCACTGCGGGAACTTGAATGAGCAAAATCTGTACGGTCGCCGCATGACTTTTTGTTTTAACCACCCGTTGGTTCAAACCCGCAATAGGTTGAATGAGTTGGTGACGGGAGTAGAAAGTGGTGCTTTTGGGTGTTCTAGATCCCGGAAAGGTATATTATGGACCGATAATAATAGGCCTGGACGCTAAAATAGGTTCAGTTTTTTGAATGCGAAGGGAAAAACCGATCCAAACGAACATTTCGTACCCACATCGCGACCTACCTGACAGTATTTCTAACAGCGCTCTTTCACACACTTATGACCTAACAATCTGCTATGTCATTGGCCTCAGTGCGCGACTGACTGATTTTGATCTGAGCAAGCAGTGGTCGGAGGACTGGAGCCTCCCACTAAATGTAGGTGTACACATACCGCTCGGTGGGGATTCTGGCAATACCTTCGTGATTCACAGTTCGTCTGGCACATTATTCGTCACAAAAATGGACATGAGGAAAGATATAGACATCTGAATACACCCTAATTTACCCATCGCGCATTAACACGTGGTGGTGATAAAAGAGATTCGTCACTCTCCGAATGAATAGATACACTTGTGGTGACCACCGATCGTGTGGCTTCTCTAAAGATCCTGGCCTCAACCGTGTTTTATTGACTGTCTGTTCTGTACATGTGCTTTTGCGTACGCTCGTTATAGAATCTCTGATATGAACTCATTGCCACTGTCTTCAGCCGTGCAACTAATTGCACGCAGCGAATACTTGCTCCTCTCCTAATAACTCATCTATTCTTTCGTTAGTCAAGGTCGTTCAACTTGGACATTTTCGCGGGTTGTTTAACGCTCTCGAAGTTTCCACGGGCTTCTCGATTAGCGCGTTTTGAGTGCGGCCAAGTGGACTGAAATCAACCACGCGCTTCTCTTCCTTCTTCTCATGGTTGCTGCCGTTGGTCCCATATTAGGCTAGAGCTAACTGCTTATAATACTTACCAACACTGCTGGAAATAAACGGTTTGTTTCCAAACCCTAACGCGTTCCTTTATTTTGATGCTGCGACCGCTCTTCAGGAATGGCGTTTCAAATTGTTAGTGGGCGAGGGTCTAGCGCGTACTCACTTGCCGACTATACACCGTTCCACTCGCAGTTATGAAAATATTTCGAACGCTTTACGGGGTTTATGTAAGGCCGCTAATTAGGCTGTGTGCCAGCCTGAAGAACGACACACTCGCTGTTCAGCCTATCCAGTGCATCGCTACAGAAGCAGCCACTGACTCTAGAGATATCGCGCACGAGTTTTGGCGTGCAAATCATGATCTCTCTCTCAATTTGAACTTCTACAACTTTGTAAAGACTCAAATCTCGCAAATTCCTCAGTCAGAATATGCCCAGGAGAACATTTCTTCGTGGTAGCGAATGACGGTGGCTGAAAGGGACATGACAGGAAGCCTTACAACCTACATCTCCGGACATTCTACAGACAACAGTTCCCTTCTATGTTCATGGAGCAATGGAACAGCCTTCTTTACGAAGTCGTCAGCTGCACTTACACAGATCGTTTCAAAGGACTGCTAGACACTTTTTTACTTAAAAAAAATTGTATTCCTACTTTTTTATCTACACTGATTGCAATTTTTGAGAGCGGCACTGCATTCTGTCCTCAAAGTCTACATTTCAGGTTAGCAGATGCCCGCTTCATATTGAACATAATAAACTGGCTGGATCTGAGGAATGCGGGCCCCCTGCCTAGAACCCACGTACCATCCGCTGATACGATGACCATTCAATGTATACAGAAGCCTGCAAATTTAGCTGCCTCTGCAAATGTTTACACTGTCGGGTAACGCTTTCCAAATAATGCGAACTAGTAACGAGGAAAAACTACGCCGGTATCCCAACCCACTGTGCTGAACCTGCAGCTTGAAGAGGAGCATCCAAAAGAACAGTATTCGTGGAGATGCTGGGCAGGTCACTATACGGGTGCTTGGGAGTATTAGGTATCAAAGGAGTGAGCAGCAACTAACCCCATAATTTTCAAACCTTCACCGAGCACACAATAACTCTATCAACTCTTTCTTTTGTTCCCCCCCATTGAACACACTCGAGTAGGGTCTGGCCCTTCCGGAAATGAGCAACCTTCGGAAGATCCGAGCGCTGTACAGAGCTTAAGAACAACAAGATCACACATGTGGTAGCCAAGAACTTGACAATAATTTCCGGCGCCTCGGGTCGCTGCTCACCTCAACAGTGACGTGAAGTACCCTAGAAGGAGACGCTACTAAGAAGGTTGGAAACCAATAAAATAAGATCGAGCGGATGAACAGGAAATGAAATGGAAGCAAATACGCCATTGGCTGAGGCACACAGCCATCTCGGATAGCGTTCCTAATCAGAGATTGAAGTGGTCACTATGACCCCAGCCGGGCAAATGACACCTACCCACTCTGTTCAGTGGGGCACTCAGAGCCTTCACATTTCGTGACCATGATGTTGCTCGACCACCACCTGGTTTCATCAAACTGCTGGTGGTTTCAGTGTACAATGGCTGATACGACGAACGCTCAGCTGGCATTCGGAGTATGTGACCCAACAATCGCAGGCTGTACGGCGCGGTCAGTTGACTAATTGACCACGCGTCCACAGCGTTCCAAGATGTGGGTCGGCGAACGACCATGCTGTTCACGTGATCAGTCCACTTAATTTGGGCTAGTCGGCGGAGACAACTATGGTCGACCGCAGAAAGTCTGTTGACATGTTCGTTGCGAACAGGCCACGTTCGCGAACCACAGAGCAAAGCGGAACGCGCACAAACATTACATATCTTTCCTTTTGATAACAACCGAACGTCCTTTCGACGCCAGATATGACGCAGGTTGGCAAAGCCAACTCATGTCTTTGTATCCTCGCTGATATCTCATCAGCAATATTACAAGTTGACGAGATAGCGCCATCCAAGTATGTGAACGTATCCACAGTTTCCATCGAATTACCTGCAATGAAGAAAGTAGAAGCACCGCTTTACACTGTGGAAATGTGAATCGCATTCCATACAAACCGGCCTGGTCACCCACCTTGTCTAGCATGATCTACATGTTTTTGGCAGAGGGGCTAAGTTACATAAGGCCTTCCGAATGCTCCATCTCGGCCAGCCTAGAACCAGGAGGAATCCAACACCAATCTCACTGGATTACTTAAGCACATCTTCCAGAATACCGTTCGTCACAAAAGTGAACAAAGAGAGGGAGATCCGATATCCTCGAAGAACATCGCTGGACGTAGCAAATGCCAGACACAGTTGTCCATAGACCCTTACCCTATTTGCAGAACGGGCATACAGTGATCTCAACAGATTCGCGTATTTCATTGATACTCATTTGCGGAGACTACCCCGAGGACCGCTACGAACAACCGAATTGAAAGAAATCTCTGTCTAAAAACACCATCACCGTCGGTTGCCAATGAGAGTGTCGATACCCCCAAATCCGTCGCACCCCGACCGCATCTGAATCCTGCTTGTTCCTCACATACATCACTTGCTACAGGGCTAGTGAGTCGACGTAAAATGATGCCAGTGAGTAACTTGGACGCAACAGACATCGGGCTGATGTCTCTGTTGTGGTTGTTACATTGACTCTGAACCTCCATATGATTAGCATCAGTCACGAGGTACCTCTTCACTTTCCAATACCGTCTGAGTGTGTTTGTCAGTTCGGATATCAACCTCTCTCCATCATCCTTGAAAAGAGAAGGAGGGAAGAGGTCTGCACCAGGTGCCCTTCCACGATTCAATTACTTGAGCGCAGAGTCACTTCTGCTTCCGACGGGGAGCCGTCTGGAACGCAATAACTGGCCATTCGGGTCTCGTCGTCCACATAGTCCGGTTGAGCCTGGCGGAACTGTTCTCCAAAAACGTTCAAGCAATCTGTCAAATCGGCGCGATTGGCTGGTGATAAGTGGACCGCATTTTTCGCACACGCTCTCACTTACGTCAACTCGATGGCCAGTACGACGACCATGAATCAGGGTTAAAAGCCTTCTGCTATACCCAGGCAAAGAAGCTCCCTCCACCTCTTCCGAATGTTCGACCAAGTGGCATCTACGGTCTTTGCGTAAACCTTTAGTCGGTTCGCGTTTAAGTTCTCGACGATTGCCTGCATACTCCGAACCAGATGGAATTGACCGACGCCTGTTCATAAGGTTCATCGACGTGACAGAAACCTAATCCTGTCACAACAGCACCACTTCGCCAGGGCATGCATTTCCACAGTGAGTTTTCATGGTTGTTGCGTTTTGTTCCCGGTGTTCGTTAGTTTCTTGCAACTGAGTCGAACTGGGCAACTCGTTCATCGAAGCGCTTTTACACCCTCCTCGCAGACTGCCAGTTAGTTAGTTTGCATTTACGAGTGCACGTCTTCTGGGCAAGTGACAAAACAAAACCGGCGCGCACAACATCATGTTCCTAGTTCATGTGGTTGTTCCACAATGAACGACGGTCTTTAACGGAGTGGCGCGAACTGTGTCCGTCTGCATGCGATCCAAGCTTGTCCATGTTTGAAGTGCACACAGCTACCTCATTTTGATATAGACGAATGATTCAATTATCTTAATTGCTTGCTAATTTGATAATGTTCTAGTGTTTGTCCGTCTGATCATATGGTCACATACTATCGTTGGTGGCATCCGAACAGCCGTCCGTTCGGGCGTGAGCTGACATAGTGAAAACACAACGCTTTCCTGATTTGCATATACCAATTTTGCCTTATGTGTTGAGCCTCACAGCGCGCAGGCCACTGATCACTGAGATTGAATCAACCAAACACTGCCTAACTCTAAAACTCAGTGTGATTGCCTCCTCCAACTGCAATGCGTGTTTCAGCCTTGAAGTCACCATAGGCGCTTGAACCACCACTTTTCTAGAGCTGAGCTCAAATGAATAACGGTGCTAGGATCGTAGACTCGCATCCGCGATATGCGTTGCGGATAATGCTCCAGACTTGATGCAGTACTTGCCACGTCAGCTTGCTTACCGACTTTTTAGACAGTGCAAACATTTGGGGCGCCAATGTTTACCAGTTGTCTTGGCCTTAGATAACAATCACCGCCCGAAGGCACATGGAATGCAAAATCTTCCGGGGCAAAATAGTGGTGAAAGGTCGTGATGGGTACCAATGTCACTGTCAAATGAACCATAAATCCTGATGTTCCCCGGTAGTTTGTGCCGCGGTGGGTTGTAAGCTTGAGGGACCTTACTCCGAGTTTCCGGCCGAAATGTCTGGCCTACAAGACAACAGGATACAGGCTATCTCAGAGATTCCAACCCGGAACCAGTGCTTCAACAGTCTGGTTCGCTTGGTAGTGAAGAGCTCGTCTGGCACGGGGCACAGTGAATAAAGCGTTAGTGTCGGATTGCTACCATTGCTGCGCGCAGTGTGTGTACTCGAAGCTACGTCAGGCCTCTGGGTGACACGGGATGATTTTGGCCGTATTGGGCGGTACGCCTGCGGTCATTGTCAGCCGCTGAGCCATCAAAATACTCTTTCTTTGAAGGCACGTTTTTACCTCCTTTCTTTCTGACAAGAGTGACATCAATGACGCATGTCTAGAAATAGTTTTGCCCTAAGCCCATGCGCTTGTACTTCTCTGTCTAAGCACTCCTGGGTGATCAGCAGCGCGACGCACAATCCTACGAGTGCAACTGCCATCCGTCCGTCTGCTTCCTGAAAGGACCGTGGTTCAAGTCATCAAATGCCGCCAGGCAAAAACAGTTCACAAGTCCGACCGCCACGTCAAGGCAACAGTGCAGTGGGGTGAACTGATTATAGAAATCATTCTCGACTTCGTCTAGAATACGTCCTGTTGAGGCATATGCCGCAACAACGAAACGGGCAACGTTTGTGATGGGTACCTATCGATGTCTTATCGTACCTTCGAGGTTGACAGCGCAAAGCGGCCGTTGACTGGAATCCATTCGTGCACTAGTTCCTCTGCGCACGCGCTCACAAATTTGAACACCGGCCAGTGGTTTAAGTAACAGCGTATCCAGAGAATAACCAACCACACTCGCGAGGTGGAACGTTCCGTAATTTGAGCTGGTAGACAAATACATTGTTCACCCGGCCATCCCAATTTGTTTCTCTTGGTCTTGTTTACTCCCGCTTTGTTCTTCTCAGAATGTTTCTTCGTTAGGCTATCTCGCATCACTACTGTGGTGAGTGGTACTGCGAATCACACTACACTTTTGCCAAGCCCACTACTGTTGTCAGTGCGCGAGTTCATAAAAGGTAACTGTTCGAGTCCATAATGAAATCTGTCAACACACCTGCCCTTTTTCGCTTCAAACTTTGCGTGAACTTCGAAAAGTTCGGGTGTTTCTGAGGTGATATTACCACTGCCTCCGTAGCTGCTGTTGCGGTCTGCTTATCGGGATGTCGGCGCATACCGGCATAGAAGGTGGATTTAATGACGCCTCCAAAACTCACCGTAACTGCACTTTTAAAAACAGTGCTTGTCTTTGGGTCTTTTGGTTGGTTAAAATCCACCTTTGGTCATTGGTTAGGCGATTTTTAACAAACGGACCTGTGAAGGTGAATGAACAATTTTGTCTTCACCGGGCTAAGAGCCGTACAGCGCCCGGCCCTGGGAAATACTCGGGTGCGATTTATGTCGTAATACGCACACATACTAAGCCAAATAGTGGGTGACCCCGCGTCACGACTTCGTTCGCATCCAGTCTGGAAGATTTGTTGGGTAATTACGTAATCGCAGCGGACGGTCACCGCCTTCATCAGCTGCAGAAATGCCTTAGCTCAATTGGGGGTGCCACTTAAATATTGCAGTGGATCGGTCCATCGCAGACGGTGTAGTGCAGGGTTCCGGCGATCCAGAGCTGCGTTGATCCAATGGCGGACTGTCTGGATACAAAGCATCACGAGATTGTCTCAAGTTGACCTGGGGAACTTTATACGAAGCCTACAGGACAAAAAGGCGGGGAATTCTGAAGGGCAGCCCTAACCGGAACATCTGATTTGGATGCCTGGCCCAAAAACCAACACTACTTTCCGGGTGACCCCATCCAAAGTCAACGATTCCAAAGTGAGACACATGATATTGGAGAGCCAAACATGCTCAGCAGTGCACGGAACAGAACAGGCAAGTTCCGCTACGACCATTGCTGCGTGCAGCAGATGCATTGAAAGCCACATTATGCCTCTGATAGTTATGTGTCACTAGATCGCACAACGGTCATTACTCCCGGCTTGGAAATCAGAATACACTGTTTTGGAGGTGCCTTCCTTTGCCCTCTTTTTGTATGTGGGTGGGGCAACAGTTATGAAAACTACAAACAAAGTTCACAGATCCACGCATAGGGCCCTTCCTAACCACTCAAGTGTATTTACGTTGTCAGAAGTGCAGAAATCAACCCCATGAGTGTAACTGCTCTGTATGATTTCTTACATGTGGTTTATTAGAAAAGAATGAGCTTGATATCATTGACGTCTTAAACGGTCAAGCGGCTTTTAGCCAAAGCGCAGTCCAGAACGATGGGGATGAGGGAGCAGCTGGCCATGCAAGGTCACATAGCTTACAGTGGTTAAGCCACGTTTTCCGCATGTCAAATGAGCGCTTATCGTAAGGTACATTTGCCAGTTAGCAACAGTCAGGAAGAACAACAGGGTGATTGAGGAACGATAAGGGTAAGGAACTTTCGTCGGCAGCGTGGATTGCGGTTGCTTGTCCTGTTAGGGACCTAGTGGCCATCCAACTCATGTCCAAAACCAATCGCCAGCTACGCAGTCGGTTCCAATTTGATGTGTTCGTAGAAATACTCTTTCAAAACTACGAGCTTCATGGTCAATTTCAAGGTCGCCCACGAAAATTAGGCTTGGCGTATTACCAAATCTTGATATTGTTTACTTGTGGAGACTATGTGGGCGTATTTTCATCCTTGTCACTACCCAATGCTAGACTTTTGTTAGTGTGTACCTTGGTCCTGTTTGCAATTGATCGCTCCGTCGTTACGCAACTGTTGCATTCGGTCGTATTCACATGAAGTTTTAGTCTCGGGATTTGCATATTTGATGGATTCCCTATCGAGGTTCGCTGGTATCATGTTCTACTTAGATTTTAGTAAATTCTTTTTATCTTAGAACCTTGTTAATAAGAAACCCGTCTGTATGACCGTCTTCAGTTTCGGATCCATGTCAGTTTCTCATCAGGTTTGGAATTTACAGACGCTTGCTACATTACAGACGTGACTATTCTAGATCCTGCCTATTGGCGGACGATGCAAATAGACTGAGCGTAGTTCGAAGAACCACTAGGTGTACGGGAATAATAGTGGTGCTTGTGAAACAATTTTTACGTTGTACGGAGTCCAGGATTTTCGGGATGTCGAAGACAACCTCAACACATGCGTTCCATTATGACGGAAATATATATACCCCTCTAAACACGTCACTGGGCAGACGGTATGACAAAGGTTGAGTGCATACGTGCACTAAATTAACGCTTCCAGTCATACGCAACTAACGTCAGGCGCGAAATAAGAATACAGGTAACTAATAAACACAATGTATATTTACGATAATTACAATAAGCTTTGACCGGTGCTAAACAACGTCGACACGCAAAAGCAGCTAGGTAGGTTATGGACGCGACCGTCGAGGCGCGAGCAAGCCGGAAGTGCATGCGGCACCACTCGCGTGAATAGGCCGGTGAAAATGCAGAAAGCAAACAAATGCGATCGCATGCGGCAAGCAGACAACATACAAAGATTCTTGCGAATCTACCTAGTGTGTGAGCCAGGATTTTGGGAAGAACTTTGTGCATCGCACGGCAGGCAGACCAGGATTATTTCCTAGTTGCTGCACAGCACCTCTTCAAGTGGATACAGCGAACGCGACCCTCCGATCTACACGAGGACGAACTATGGTCAGCCAATCTTGGCCTAGTCTGGCCCACGCTACACCAGCTTACGGTTGGTGAAGCTGCAGGTGGAGGGGTACCGATGCCAACAGTTCATAAAGGGCTGCTACCCGAGTGTCTTCTCCTGCGGCGTTCAAACGAAGGGGGAAGTGAAAAACCTGTCTATTCAGGTCTTGGGCGAACACGCGGGTTGCATGACGGTGGTTGAGTTGTTGATTTCGATCGTGCCGGGACGTGGGTGCATGGACGTTAGCGGGGAGCAAAAGGGATGAGTTGAGGCGCATATATATCAACGTTAAGCTCACCTGGAGAGCGCAGATTACGTGGACATGAAAGAAAATGCTCTTTCGTATTTTCAAAAAGGCTTGTGATCGTTTTTTGGTTTGTAAAACTCTCGCTACGTCTTGTTTTGTTACAGCTGAAGCGGAGAAAGACGTAACGAATGCTAGTCCTCTATAGGACGTTCAGCCAGTGCACCCCATGATTGAAACGTGTTGCGGTGGATGGTAGTGTCGACGAAGCTGTGGCATCGGCTGATGACGATTAGCCACGGTGAGCCTGTTTAGAAGCAGTTGCCGACGAGGACACGGGATGCGGAGGAGTAGTAAGAGTGCCTTCAGTCTTTCTAAAACAGACAGGTTTAGGCTGTTAGTGCCAACCGTATCTCGAATATCCTGACACTCGAGTAGGTAGAAGCGGTCATTCCGCTGAGCTGATTAGAAGCGACCTTCGTGAGGCCGCTCGGGCGCGCATCGTGAGCCATCCACGAGGAAAAACATATGCATGCAGTCGTAAATGTCTTTGGGTATGAATGCCCTGCGGCCCTGTTCTCGTGCTTCCGCTACACGGAGGCAAAGTATGGAAAGTATCACATCGGAGTGCATCTGTGGCAGACGGGAATCAATCGCCAGGAAGATGTAGCAGCTTGCCGCACAGGAGTTCGGCGCTGAAAACGTGGAGGTCGGCCGTGAGGGCCGAGCAGATGCGAGGCACACCTATTAACAGCAACGGCAGAAACAACACTGTAACTTCCGGAGAAGGGTCATGCGTCTTTGTAAACCGATAAATGAAATCAGGGTTACGCACTTCGTGAGACGCGTGGCGCTCGAAACAATCACGGAAGGCGTATGCCAGCGGTTTGTGGTCAGCGAAAGTCAATTTGGCCACCTTTAAGATCATGCCTAAAGTGACGGCCGGCCGAATAGACATCCAGTAACTCACGACCGAACGTGCTGCACCTAGTTTCTGCGGATGATAGACGTCTACAGAAAAGGTCCCCTCCAGATTCCATCGACGAACTTTTGCAGTAAGCAACTAGCAGCTGTGTCTCACGAGTCAACCGCTACACTGGTGGTGGCGTTGGTGTCGAAATGGCGCAGCATCACCGCATTTTTGTGAGGTCGAAGAAGTCGACACGTGTTTTCGACAACTCAACGTTGCCGCGGGAACGGCTGCGAAGAAAGCCGATCAGGGTTTGCATGAGTTGCGCTCAATGCAGGTAGATGTGTCCAAAATGTACTGTATTACACACACTGAATCCATCACAAGATTATTTCTACCACTTAGTGACTTCACTACTGAACGTACGCATAAAGTAAGTGATTCGTGAGTAACCTTCATCCATTACTGTTGCTGCTGGGGAGTAATATGTCTAGCGTCTCAAGTTTTTCAAAAGTCAGCAAACTTCGTGCACCGCATTAGTGACCTTTAGGTTTGGGATACGACTATTTTGCTCTAGAATAAATTTTTATCCGCATGCATGTTTTCTATTTTCCATGACGCTGGCCACCACGTGTTCACAAGCTCGCTGCTACCCACCATAAATGGAATACTAAACTCTGACTGATTCGTGGGGCATTCACGCAGCTCTGAAAGGTTTTCAGTGTTCCATGGATTTCAATGGGCCACAGTTTATTGTCTATCATTAAGTGCTCCGCTTAATCCCAGAACCTGTGTTTTATGCTCAGCCTTCTGCTATCATTTGGCAATACATATTAATCGAAAACGAGCAACCGTTCATGCGCTTCAGGAACCAGTACTTTTTGTCAATTCTGCGCATATAACTTGGTATACCAATCTAGGTGGGTCAACCTCTTGTGTTGCAGTCGTTAACTAACAGGCTGAATCATATCTGCACTTGAGTGTACTTGAAAAGTACATTCGTAAAAAGAAGTAAAGATTGTAGAGGAACTAGGCTGAACAAAAGCATCTATACGAAGTCAACCAGCGATTCGCAGAGGGCTACGGCCAATTAGAGTCGAAAACGCAAAAAGACTGGTATGTCAGCGCAGGGACCCGTCAGCATTGCACCCTGCTCCTGCATCGGATTTTGTTATAATGAGCGCCGTAGTAAAGCAGGTTGTTTGAGTGCATCACGCGTTAAAGCAAACATGCTGCAAGCAGAATCGAACCGACCAACGGGTGAGCTGAAGCGCCAGAACCGATTGTAATTCTTCATTTTGCTGATGCGTCTTGTCTATGAAATAGCCAATGGGAACTCGATAAACGGAGATTTGCCTCGTGCCACGAAGGCTGACTTCTGCTTTCGTTCCGGAGGGTAACGAGTTTCAACAAAAATGATACCTTCAGACATGATGGGGTTAGCGAAATCTCTGCTACTGGTGATAACAAACCTTTTAGAAAGGATTTGTTTGTTCCAACTACCTGAACGTTCCAACCGAGTGTTCGACGGCCAAGATTTTGCAATAGGTATCTTCTGGGAGCACCGACGGAATGAAAAACACAGAAGGGCATAACAATTGGTTGATGCACTCCAGCAAAACTCCCTGTGCGGGTACTTGAACCGTCACTTCCACATTTTCCGCAAAATGGCCGCTAAGACTTATTACTGCTTTGGGATAAGTAGTACAATTTGAGTGCATAAGTCGGGTGACTAGAAATATTGGATGCCTACCGCATTTGCTGATTACAGCCAACCCACTGGGCACTGAGGATTTGCGATTAGACCGATTGCACGAAATAATACTATATCACGCCGTTTGGTTTTATTCGACGCCGTGAAGTTTACAGAATACAGCCTGCTTGAAACGGTTCGCTAAATGGTTCACTCACACGATCATTTAGCGTTTGGCCAACTGCACGCTCGCTATACCGTTTACAACTGAACATTGTTTTATTGATATGTGTTCGTTCATATTGCTAGGAAAAGCAAAAATTGACGCTCATTAATACATCCATCAGAACGACGTCATGTGAGCCTCAGTTATCACGTGCACATTTCATGCGGCCCTCCAAACCGTCAACTCAATTCCCCGTTTGCCTGAATAAATCCCCAGTGTACAGGAAAATACTACAACAACCATTAGACAATGTTATATATTCCAACAATCACAGCAGAAATAATATCGCATAGATTCTTTGTCGGAAACTTTCGCATGAATATTGTTTGTCATACTAAATGTAATCACCCCAACTTTTCTCACGTAACGTGTGGAAATACATTCCTTTCTTGATCCCCATAAATATCCATTGTGTGAGGAAATTTTTCTACAACAGATGGATACACGTATCCCCGTCTCGGTTGAACAGTTTGCGAGATGGTTAACTTTTTGACGTCTTCGTGCAACCGACGAAATCCTGCGTAGTGGTCTGCCCAATCGTTTGCCGGATTTCGGGGCTTTCCGCCCTGCCTCGCTAAAGCCGACCTAACTTGACATTTTCTGGACGCTAATTTCATCCCCGAATGGCGAAATACTCCAGAGATGCATTCGGACCCTTTCGAGAGTCGGTTTCCTTTCATACAAAAATGTCTGAAAATTCAGTGAAATGGAAGTTATAATGAGTTTCCTTAAACTGGTACAAATAATCTTGCCAGAAAATATTTAAAATAACACACACCGTAGTTTGTCTCCCGAAACAGTGGTCGCACTTAAATGAATGACACGTGCTATGAAGGCACACTCGAGGGTGCACAGGAGTTTGCTCGCCTAGCAGCCTATATACGAGCCACATATGCGGACAGATGTGCAATAAAATGCGAACAGGCTTCTATGAATACATATATATGCTTACAAATACAGGATTAAAAATGGCCAGTTAATAACTATACACATCTACCCATAATTACGTGGATTTCGGTCAATGAAATCAGATATGCACATGTATGTGCATATAGATAAACATATACAATTGTCACCACACAAATAAACGCATTTACGTTGTTTTTCTGTGTAAACCTGCAACTCAATATCGAAAAATTCACAATTTTTCGCCGTTTACATGCACGCAAACCCCAGTATTAATCAATCCGCCAACGGATTTATCTAACGACCGATCAGAAAATTCAACCGTTCAAATTATTTCTTCCCGATTATAAAAGGAAAACGGCTCGCGACCCTCTCTTCAGAGTTACCTTGAACTATTTAAGAAATTGTGCAACATGCAGGCCAGCCGACTCTAATCTGGATGCCCGTGACTTCGCGGACCAACCTTCGGGCAACGTGGACGCACCAGGGGACAACGCTCTTCCGAAGTAGGGGTTCGTACAACAGTTCTGAAAAGAGAAACAATACGAACGAACATGAGCCGAAGGCCCAGTAAGCCATGCACACGACTTACACAAACGACAGCTAAAACGGCACCGACAACACAGCAGCACGCCCCGTTACACAACTCAAATTCAATCCGTGCGCGCTCGCTGGTTTCGGTTGCGCGTTACAGTTGTCCCCCACAACCTTGTAAAAAGTAAATTAATGTAACATCCCATTTCCCGGACAAAATCTGTGAAGCGTGCGAACTATCTTCTTTCTTGTTGCGTGCGTCAAGGTTTCGTGAACTACAATCGTTTGCATTTTGACCACATCCTTTTTGACAACAGGATTCACGTTTATGCTGCTGTTTAATTATTCGTTCTGTATCGCTTGTAATTAGCTGCACAGATCGCGCCTAACCCAGCGTGATTTTCACATAGGCGTTGAGAAATATACTTTATTTATTTATTTATTTAGTATTACAGCGCTACTATGTCTGGTGCAGTTTCTTTCAAGGTTAATCACATGGGACAAGTGAATATGCGTTTGTCGCCCTTCGTTAACGAAGCTAAATTCCTATCCTGGAAAACAGTCTGTTTTTGATCCCAATGGACTAGGGAGTAAAATAACGTGGTAGGTTTTGGAAGGCGATGACATATTTTTACTAGCGCTTGGAAGTGTGGTAAGTAGTTTGCCCCAGGTTAATTTGAAACTAACGAGAGCAACCAAAGGACAAAAAGAAGAGTGTGAGGTGGGTTCATGTCCAGTCTGCGACACTCAGAGGCCTGTCGAGCGAAAAGCTGGATGTCTTCGAGTACTCTGAATAACACTCGGATAGATCCAAGCGGGACCACCGTGAACACTGGACAGTCATCCGCTGCGTGCAATCAGTTGCACGACGGAAAAATGATATTGGGTTTATACCAGTCCTCCCATGACAAACATATGGAGAATCACGCTGCCGGAGTAGAATAGTGCGGAAGCGCTTTGCAGCCGACATTCTTAGAAGTCACAATACTGTTTGTGACTACAAATGGGCTTCAGGGTATATGGACTCGCGATAATGTGAGAAGAGGTCGATCAGGTCGGGAACCTTCTTATTCGTTTTACTGCAATATTCGGTCTGTCAAACTCTGCACCATTAAGCACTCTGCGTAGAAGTCATTACGGTTTTAGAAGAGGTTTCTTCACGTAACCCATGTTTATTCGAAAGCCAATTACATACAAACAGAGAATGCTTCACGGTTAGCTAATCCATGTTCGTTTATTGACTTCAATAGTAATGGCGTAACTGGAGGGGATACAAAACTCTTACTTGTTTATCAACAACATGTTGTGGAATCATGTGGAAACATACGACGCGAACCCCAAAACCCATGGTGCTGACTGTGAAGATACCCCGGTGGTCACAATACTTATAGAATAGGACTTGCAGTGCTAGTTCCTGAATTCGTACGCTCAGATTTTCCCCAACCTTATGTTGCCGTGAATCGGAAGTCGCAAGGAGAATACGGCGAATCTGCAAACAAACTTTACTGATTTACTCACCGTTCACAACAGACATCAACGTAACAATTAAGGGGTGCTAGGGAGCTGGACATGAGAGCACCTTGAGCACAACCGCACGGCAGCCGCCAGAGTGGGAGAGTGCGTCGTCGGAAATTCCAGTCGACCTTCAGAATTCAAACAAGCGTAAGACTGGTTGAGCGGCGTTCCTAACGGTAATAGCTCAACATTGTTATCCTAGTGAATGTAACCTACAGCAGTAGAGATGATGTGGATTCATTATACAGCTACGAGCAAAACTGCAATACTTATGCCGGCCCAGTAACTTTGATGCTAGTGGTTTGTAGTAAATTTACATTCACAAGGCAATGTGAACCGGTGCGGTGGTACTGGCAAGGCAACTCTCACGTCGCGCGGAGTTTGGAATTTTGGGGACGTCGAAGATGATCTCACTACACATCCATGCCCCAGCTAGTTCTCTGATGATCACAATTTACGAAACGATTTTTGACGTGTTTTAAAATGTTCCGATATGGTTTTTTGAATGATCCGGTATAAATAACCTCAATTGGTACCATCTTAAGCAAATGTTTCATTCTTTTTCCGATATACTTTGCTAGAAAATGTTTGATTCAAGTGGTGAGCACAGTATTTCCAACACACGTGCGCGTGCATATCCTAATTTCAGATTCCGATTTATTCGTTATTATCCTCCTACAGTATCCGGGTCTTGTTTACACAACAATCGCTATGCCTCCTGCGCGTCTCCACGTCACTCAGTACATCTGCCTCAGAAACGTTACCGTCTCAGTCTTGTTCATATGCCGAAATCGCAACTTATTGCAACTCATCATGGCAGTGTTCAAACGAATGCATACACCTCAAATAACACGTCCTCCTGAATGTGTAATGATTTCGTTATTAAACGAAGCTTTGTCCGTTAGATAAGTGGAGTTTCATGATTATTGCCAACAAGTCCTCGAAGTATCCCATAACGGCAAATGCCGAATCTCTTGCGCAAGAAAGCTCAGATCTTAGTAAAGAAGATAATCGAAAACAGTGCGACAAACAAGCTCGTTTCTGGCTATTCATCAAAAGGCCAAATAAATGTCATTTAGAAGAAAAAACAGTACTGACAAAGCTAAACAAACGAAACAGGTAGTACTTCCAACTAAGGTCAATCACAACACGGACACAAATGGAATAGAGTTTCGCTGACATTTGCGTCACGGTTATGACACAGGTGAGATCGTGACAGTTTGATTAAATGTAGTGTGCGTCGTGAGCTGCGGCAACCATAATGTCTGAACGAGGAGCTTCTGTGAGCAAATGGTTGGATTACTCAACCGAATTTCAACCGTCTCATAGGTGGTCACACTTCGGCATCACACGTCTTCCAGTTGACTGCTCTTAACTCGGCAAAGCGCAAAAAACGACCGAGCTGATGATATGAGGCGAACCGGCAAGGTTACCACAGCTATGCCGGAAATTGTCACAAGGATTTCTCTATTGACCCAGGCTGGATGATGCCCGCGGGTACGTTCGGATAGGCGACCGTTCGTGCGGCCCAGATAACCAGTTCTACAGGAACAAGTAAAAGAGTATATTAGTAACAGATGCGTTGGAAATTTGATTATATCTAATTGGAAACCACGCACACCTGGTCGCAGCCTTCTCATTCAGGTAAGCCATTCAGGTGGACCATTCCCATATGAAGAACCACAATCGAGTTTCGCTCTTATTAGAGCTCACCAGTAACAAATATCCTGGCACGGGCAAGAGTTCCCACTACGGCCCTAGTATGTGAGATACTGGAATGTTAACCACAACCCCATTAGCCATATAACAGGCACGAACGTATAAATATGTCCAAAAGTTCAACCATACGATATTGGCTTTATCCCAACTGACAAATTTCCATCATGAGGTTACCGATTGAGTTGAACGAAACAATTCTGCTTTTTCTTCTTCCGAAATGACATGGCAAGCTGAACACTGTTCACTTAAGTTTATGGTGGGGCGTTTGGTTATAATTATTTCTGTAAGGTTATTGGTGCTGTTATCAACAAGCTGATCTCTCAAACACGAAGGCCGGAGTGCAAATTCCTGCTCGGACAAGGATATACACTAATGATGGGCTCTACCAAGAGCGGAACTTCGGTTTAATTCTTCATTTCGAGGTGGGCCAGACTGAAAGTTTATCCGAAAGGGAGTGCTGCGATCAGGTGAAGATAGTGTTTAATTCGACATAAACGAATGCACGCAGAAAGAGGCCTCAGAACTACACGGTCTTCTTTAGCCATAGGCTCACCGCCCCTTTCTCGTGCAGTTCGTTTGGAGTTAGTCAGTTCTTCTGCCAAATAAAAAGCCCAACTTTTATTGTTTGCACTCACCATAAACCATCAACTGGATCATTAGACGGACATTTCCCGTGAACACTCAAGCAATCGGATCATAATACTCACTTTGGATGATATACCTTTCAAACACTACGTTACAATGGACGTTTTTTACTCGATCATCATCTTAGTCTATTAACTGACAATAACAGCTCTGGCTGTTGCACGATTTGATTTCCTAAATATTAGGCACCATCACGGAGACATCGCCCCGAGGAATTCGTTTTCATCCTTTCTATAATGCAATTCTTTAACTTGAATAAAAAACCCAACAATTAACTCTACTGTGCATTTTTTATGGCACACGTCAGCGATGCGATAGCCTAGCACACCTTTGTAAAACATTGGGTTCCTGCATGCTCATGGTCGGTTACTGTAAGGGCTCATCACAAGAGACAATTTGAAAACTACTGGTTAACGGAATCCAAATACATAGGGGTGCCGTCAGTTGTGCGTTACAAATGCAATCGCACTGAGAAGTCTAAACAATTTTCTGTGCAGTGATAATTTATTGAACGTAATTGCTATCCTGTGGGTCAACACGACCGTCTCCACTGAATCACCCCCGACTTCAAGTTACAGATATTTGCTACGCCCGAAGAACGATGTCCAGTAAAACTCTGTATTACGGAGCAGTTTGCACACTGGTGTTTGACAGGCAATCTTGAAAGGTACCACTAATTAATTCTGAGAGAACTACATCATTCCAAACGTGTTTCTTTTCCCGGGATGAATAGACTGTTTCCTAAAACGTTACTGAGAGAAACACTTTAAAATTAATCAATTTTTACGTGACTTTCTAATTCCGTGCGGTGTGAAAACTGTAAAATTTTCTTTCGCATACACTTGTAGTGACTGTCCTCTCTTCCTACTGTATTTCATCATCAGGGGCACCAGCAGCAGCGCAATAATGATAATAGTAATCAAAGACAGCAGTGCTGCCGCACAACGAAGAAAGAAAAAAGCAAGTTGTCGGCAACAGTTAAAAGCAGAAGAAAAGAAGAGATCTTATTGTTAAAAGCAACTGTGGATGAACTCAGAAATTTTAACAAGTTGTTTTCACCTTGCAAACAAACAACGAAGCTGTAAGTGAGATTACAGCGTCATCAGCAAAACAGTTTCACTACGGCTTTCACTACCCCGTATTATTAAGCGCATCTAGTGTGCAGAAAATTCGTGAAAACAACGGTAGCATTCACATTCAGCTAACCGTGAGCCCACCTATAGGCTACGGTCAGCTACATGGGCGTCACGAAGGTCTTAATCCGGGAGACAATCCTTACCTGCGAAGATCACTTTCTTGTTGAAGGATTTTATTTCTTTAAACCAGGTCACCATTATCCTCATGGTGACACAGCCATCACAGTCAACTTACATACATGACAGGGATGCTAGTTTGTCACTAATGATGCTGTATGTTCACAAATACTGCCCTGACATAAAAGATACGACTTGCATTTCATTCTCTGCAATTCCTAAGTATGCAAATCGGTCGGCCATCTGTGTAAATTTATTACCAACTATTAAATCTACGTAATCGCAGTCGTCTTGAAGAAGCGTTTTTTTGTTTTGAGGCCATTCCCTAGTGTTTAGCACAACGCGGAATGATGTCTAGCAGTGTATGCGCCGGCTGAAAATTACCGAACGAGAGCACCTTTTCGTCAGCGTAATCAAAATCAGTCTTTCACCATGTGAGAGGTCCCCACCAACGTTTTGTGCGCTGGATGCATTTAGTATGTCTCGTGTTACACATCAGGTTAAGTTGAGTAAATTCTGCAGCCCTCTACACATCTCGGTTAAATAACTACTCCTTTTAAATGCAAAAGTTTCTTAAACAAAACATACGTTATCACTACAGAATCTACCTGCATATCCAGGACTGCCTACTATAAGAAACCTCGAACTCAAATTTCACTCATTTCCATACATATCCATGCTGCGGTCTAGATGTAAGCTCTAGTCCATGTTCGAAAGAAGCAGCGCTGCTCCTCCTTTTCCAAAGAGTCCGGTTTGACAGTATACGGAAATGACGAATCCGAGAGAAGGGATTCATGATAGTCCACTCATATCTGCGAATTGCAGATTGCTCAGCGGTATGTCTTCTGCAAAACAAAACGGTTTTAAAAATTCGGATTCGGAAAACACTGAAAATACGCTAATTTGATCTACACTTTCTACTAGTCGTCTATTTCTTTCATCTCTGGTTGTAAGGTATTTACATTTGTTCTCATTACTTGAATAGTTCGCTCGCATTTTGAGAGGAATGGTATAGTAGAATGAAACATTGCCCGGTGGATTTATGTCACCGGAGGCCCAACCTGGTTTCTCCCGTTTAATCGGTTTTGGTGCAACCGGGCGAAATTCAGAAAGCACCCGTACTAGAACTGTGTGTGTGTGTGTGCGACTTCGATATTCACACAATGCTGTCGACCAGGAACGATGCTCACTGCAGGTAAAATGCTCAAGATATACGCCGTCGCACAATTGAAGTGTCACTGACGGCCGCCATTTTGCATGTACACGCAGATTTTTTCAGCTGGTCCGACTGTAGTTGCACGCTCTCCTCCTTGCCCAAGGTGCAGATTGTCACTAATTCCAACCCATGCCAAAAAGTATGAGAAACCGACGCTAAATGACGTAGAATAAGTAGCACTTCTGGTGATATAACCTCGAATCACTGTTGGTCAGCTTCATTTAAGCCCTTATCACAACTTTTTGTTAGTGCTCAATCATATCGGATCCTTCTAATCTACGTAACGCTCGAAGTTTCTTATGTAAAGCACTTCGAAGGCGATAGTGTAGTGAGCCAAGAGCTCGGGTGGCGAAAGGGTTGTTTAGTCAGAAAACCAATACACTTACAAATGACTACAAACAAAAACAGTCATCTGCGCATAACGCTCATCTCAGAACATCACGGTTGTCACGGACGCCAGAGCCCAGTTCCTTTATGTAGCGAGAACCATTTCACACCACGCTGCACCCCAATGCTTCTTCTTGTATTTCCACCCGGCTATTTCGATGGCAAAATCCATCCGGCTGTTGCACTACTGAATAGTAGTGGTGTGAGTAGTCTAGCGCGATCGCTCGTCCTCACTAAAATAGTTGTACTATTGGCATTTGCTGTTGCAACACTTCAACTTCATTAAATTTCCATTCAGACTATGATTAAACTGGCAAGTTATAATTTCTAAAAATTAGCTTGTGGTCGGACGGACGTGCGCTGTTCAATTTGTAGCTTCCAACCACGGCCGACAGGTAATCAGTGGTTCATTAGTTGGAGTTAACAGAACAGTTATTATGTGTTCATTCGGGGCGATCGGGCAGTCTGGAATCAGAATCGTACATACTATTAACGGCTAAATGCAGGCAATTCGATTAGCCTTCGTATTATGTTTGTCATAATTATAATTGCGACGATAATTTCACTCCTGTCCGTAAATGCAGTATGCTTGTTGAAAGAGGACTGATTGGAAGGCGTATTTCATGATGAACACTGTACAATGAAATTAACATAGTGAATGAAGGTCAATCAATAAAACTGATTAGGAATGTTCACTGATTGCACTGATAGCGCTCTAACTGAAATGTTCTGATTTAGGTTTCCAGCACTTTCCTTTCCAACACAAATTTCCCCAATACGACGACTGATACTCTGAAGGCTCGTCATCTGTCTGGTAGAGGTGATTGATTTATTCATCCGAAAACTTTTGCTTAGACAGTTGTCATATCAGTGCCCATTTCCGATCGGTTGGTACGATTGGTCTACATGTTGACACATGCGATCGTTTTCAAGTCTTCTCTGTGTGTATGCCGAATAAATGAAGTTATCTTCCTTAGTGCTGGCTTTCCCGTTTTCTACTAGTCCATTTCAACAGTGACCCAAATTACTTTCCGATGAGGATGTTGGTAAATGCGCCAATTCGGTGCTAACACATGCAAACTGAGGACATAATAGGCATGCATGACGGTAGTGACTACACAGTGTAAAGATTGTAAGGGGGGTCACCTCTCATAGAGTAGATAAGTGACTCGCGGTTGTTATTACCTACGTGTGTCAACTCAAAAATGTAGCCTAATTTAACGTCCAAGATCTCACGAAAGTACTGTTATAGGGTAATTCGCTCGCACAGGGAACACTGACAATGCACCTGCAATTTCACTGTGTTTGTGAGGCTCGTTCTGGTGACAATGTACGAAGTTGGCAATGAAAACCATTTTCGAAACGCTTCCTTGCATTTCGAAGAGTTGAATTTACACTAGAAAGTATAAGGACGGCAACTCTGACAAGAAGACCATCTGAGTGGTCTGCTTGAACTAGTGTGGTGAGGATAGACGGTCGCATCATACTACTCACACCACTATTAAGTAGCCGCTTGGTTCGAAATGATCGCGGGATAAATACGGGAGACATATGGGAAGGATCGTTGGAAAGCAGAGTGACATTTAATGGCTGTCGCCACATGACGGAACTGAGACATAGTGTCCAAAGTGACTGGAGCGTCCTCAGAAGAGTGCGGTGTGCAAATGAGTGTTTTTGTTCTTAGTCCCGTTGAGAGGCTCAAGTAGTGTGTTGGTTTCCCCAATAAAACAGCCTTTGTGTTGTCCGCTTTCTGGATTCACAACACTAGTAGTAGTAATCGACAGGTCAGTCCGAATCTTTAGTGGAACACAATATTTCTTGATCGGAAAGTCAGTTTTTCATGTCTGCCAAGGTGAGTTTGGCTTTCTGTGGTGTACACTATCAATTGGGATGACATCTTGTCTACTGGAGTTCCGATCAGCAGCGAATTGCTCTAGAAAAAAAGTCGAAGACGCGAGTGACAGCCTTCCCGAACCAGTTAAATAATGAAGGCGTAGCAATAAGGAAAATTAGTTGACACCGATGAGAAATGTTAAGACGAAGATCAGCAACGATGAGTTGAAGGCTCTAAGCAGGACGACTTCGATGATAAGTCATACGAAAATTTGTAGCACTCTGTGACTAGAATATCGGACACTTGTCCTACCATCAACAATGTGCCTGGGCCCGGCCGAAAATGCATGACTCACTACAGATGGGTTGAACGTTATCGAAGTACCTGTCTGCATGACGTTACTTGACGATTTGTGGATCTACTAATTTAACAGGGATACTTCATACGAATAAATCTTGAAAAACTGGATGTATATTGTGCTTGGGTTTTTCAGAATGTATGACGATCAGTTGTGATATTAGTTGTTTGTTCTTATGTTGGCCACCACTTATTGAGCCCAGATCTTGTTCGCCCACCCTCCGTTGGTGCTGCTTGACAGAGTCCATTGTCTAGGTTACCAGTAATCATTTAGTTGCTCATATTTACTGTGTTTTTATTACGTTAGGTTCAACGGAATCAATGACATCTATGTGTGATCGACGATTAGTGATGTTATAATTGGTGCATAATTAGCTCTGGATGCAATCGTGCATTTAAAAAATCTGTGAGGGTGTTGCTGAGTGAACTTTTATATTATGTCGGTTTAAATTCCGTCATAATGGAATGCGAACTTGCAATCACAAGCATGAAAATCTCTGACTACGGTATGTAGATCTGTTGGTTTTGATTAACCCTAGTTGTTACGTTTGTGTTGAACAATCTTTTGTGAAGACTCGATAATGAATCACTGTATCATCTGTTCCGTGTGTTTATTCTCAAGTGCGTTCATTCGATGATGGCAACTGATCACTCTGCGATAAATTGTTGCCAGCTTATGTCATCAGTTAAGTGACGCGAAGTGAATAAGCGGCAACATTTCACTGTAGTTTACGAAAACAGTTGATGAGTAAGCGAAACAGCCAAGCAAAAATTATCCAATTACTGGCGAACGTCGGCCAATGAGCTTCTTAATATTACTATATGTTTTAAGGACTTCAATAAGATTGTGTTATCGCATATAGCATGTTGATCTAATGTGTGGGTTTCCGAGTTCTACCAGAAACACTTTTGACAAATAACTGTGCTCATGAAGACAAATCGATTGATAGGATTAATCCTAACATGCATTTTTAGTCTGATGACACTTGTCTCCTCCTTTCGGTGCAATCCACTACTGAAGACAAAATCTTACTTGATAGCTGCAGTCAACTACTTTTTGTCTCCATTCGAATTTATCAGCCAGTTTGCTAAATCACAGGAAATGCTCCCAGTTTTAAGGCCGACGCAAACTGATCGTGTAAAATAGTCCCTGAGTTAAGTAACCCCAAAATAATTGCTTCGGTCGTTGCTCAAATTCACTGCCTGAGTACACTGGATTAATCGAATCGAACCAGATAGAAAACGCGAAATATCTTTGACTGACCTACTTGACTGTCCACGCTAAAATGAAACACGAGTGCACTCGTGGTTGATACCGACACCCAAATTCCGACACAGTTAATCCACTCAAACAGGCATACAGTAGTTTTGCCCGTATGCCCTGCATTGCAAAATGAAAACACTCATGTGATGTGCCCGGTCATGGGCGCGTAACGTCCCGTAGTATCAGTTGTGTGTGCAGGTTTGAATGTGTGCATAATCCTCAAGCTAATGGGTCCAAGGCACTCTGGCAGCGTATTCTGGCATTGGTAGGCTTAGTCGATTTGAGTTCATGTAGTTTGGTGCCTTCGCGCGACAACGGTTTGGTCAGGTCTTACAACTCTCGCACCCTTGAGTGAACCACACTAGCCTCTCATCCTCCCCAACACAGAAAATTCCTCCCAGCCGCGCGACGTAAACCCACTTTATGCCCAAAACAGCAGGTGGGGACCTGCAAGGTCTGGTTTTCTTGACTTCGGTCAGTTAGCTAGGTTCCTTTTTAATAGTTTTTATAATTGTGTTGTTCGGACGGTGACTTTCCGCACAATTAAGTCCGTCAGAGCGGAACCTAGACATATGTTGAAGTGTGTCAACTTTTCGTTTTCTCTCCACAATCACAAACATAAAACGTGCAAATTATATTTACTAGACATCTATGAGTAATCTGACTGGACGCACTAAGTATTGTGAAATCAAGCCGTAGGCAATCCGATAGATAGCTCCTGCAGTTTTTGTGCACACAACGCTGCCCGATAAGTTCAGATGGGCATCACTCCGTTAAAAGGCAGGAACTCCTGGTATGGACTGACCGACAGCAACTTGAATGAGTTAACTGGGTCAACCTAGTGACTTGCCATCATGGGGAGTTTGGTAATCGATGTCGTGTGACTTCGACCAGCCAGTTAACAGCGTTTAGAATGATGCGCAGCCTGTTTCTACAGCTTCGGGTTGGGCCCAGCCGCTCCTTCTGATAGCGTCGATCTGATCAGATCATCGCCACCGCAACCGAAAGTGAGCTGTCTCGCAACACGAGTGACAGAGCACAAACCGTCCCACCAGCATGAATCCGGACCCAAAATCCGGGGCTTACCCAACAAACAGGCCTTAAAGTAGAGTCCGGTTGGCGAACGGGCACAACACACCGCTGGGACCACAGCAAGGTTAGCCGGCTCTGAGTTGCGTAGGTGGGGTCCTGACGTCTCAGCAATAAATCGCTCGGCCCTATCGACCCAGTGCATTGACCACCACGGTGCACGATCGATAACATCTGGTGGCTGACTCATCTCTGTGGTCGTTTCGGCGCTTGCGAGGCAATACTAGCCTGGGAAACAGTATCATGCATCGGTGAGTGCAAGTGGACGAACTGAAAGTGTGATAGTTGCCTAACTGATTGTGCTGTTACGATAATTATTTCACTAATCGATGGATATTAAAAGCTGCATTCATGAACGATGGATTTATAGATTACTAGGTTGATCGAAAGCTGACAATTTTTCCACACAATCTGAAACAATTCATGTTGTGTTTTTCAGTTTGTCGCTTCATTTGTGGAATCTGACGTGACGTTTTCTAACCATGTTCTCAAAACATTACGGGGCTCATAGAATTTCCCAGTACTGTGGTCTCGTCCTTGAGGCGTATCGTTCTGCTTCCTGTCAGTGTCATATATGACAAGACTGTCCGCAGGGAAGGCAACTTGTTACGTTTACGAGATCGGTGTGGACATGTCGTCTAAAAATATTGTACAGATTGAGGTTACCTGCTCTCTGGAAAACTGTATTGTCTTGAGAAATGTCAAACGCAAATTTAACTGGGCTGACTATCACGTAGGTATCAGATCAAACTGATGGACCGCGGCTGAAAAAATAATGTCATTTTGAGAAAACTACCGGTACTGAGACCATTTTTGCAATTTACAGATGAACCACACGCAGATGTATATATTGCTGTATACCATTACCCATAACTGGCTACATCTCTTAGCTGTGAACTTGTTGATGCCGTTTACATCGTAATACGAAACAAAGTGTACATTCCGTGCAATCACTACCTGGTCTCCACTCTTAACGGCTTTTTATATAGTATATCCGGTTATCTGTGTATACTAACTGAATACGTCGCACGCCAAAATATTTATTCTATATTACTTCACTATACATGAACCAAAGTAGTACTTTAGTGAGACAATAATCAACTAGGTGTACGAATCCTCTAATCACCGCTAGAGGTATGCTGTTCTATTGACGAGTCGACATTGTCGACACGCAAAGATGGAAAGAAAAGAGACCATCAATACACAAACCATGAATTCGCAAAGCATGCGCAAAATGTTTTTAGCGAATTTGCTTACACAACAGCATTCTTCCTAGATATAACGACATCGCAAGTTGCAAATTAGTCTGGGAGATTGCACTGCTTTTTGTGATTATGGCCGCTTCGAGTTCCTCCAATGTTTTTGGACGTTCTTTGTACACTGCGTGTTTGAAGTAGCCTTAAGAAAGAATATCCAGTGTGACTAATATCCGACGACCTTGAAGGCCGCCGCGACAGATACATCGTCGCCCAATTGTTCCATCCAGATAATTTCGGACACATAGGGCATAGTGTGGTGCTGCGCTATCCTGTCGAAACCAAATGTTTTCAAATACTCCCAGTTGTTCGAGCTATGATACACCATTCTGCTCCACTCTTTTAAGACAGGGATGTCCTAGTCTGCGGTCGACTATGTGAGTAGTAAGATTTTCACTAAAAATGAAATGTCCGGTAATATGTGTTCCAAAAAACATTGCCCAAACCCTAAGCTATGGCCTGTGTTGACGCCAGACTGAAGCAAACCGACGTATCAAAAATGTTGTCTTCGCACGAAGCTATTCAGGCAGAATATTGCTTTGTCAGTGAATGTTAACCAATATATACTTCTTTCCAATAAATACGACATGCAAAATTACTCAGTTTTGTCTGCGTCCGACTGCTGAAGCTCTTGTGATCGGGACTCCCACTATGGTCGGTACTTGTAAAATTTTGAGTATCCTGTGTACAATGCATTTCAAAGTGTTGCATTCTTGAACGGGCAGGCGAACACGAGGTTGATGGCCGTTTTTACACTCCGCACAGCATCACTGAGAAGACAACCGTCTGTTGGTGCCGATCACCTCTTTGCAGGCCCTGAACGCTGCTTATTGTAACAAACGTCCTCAGCTTTCGAATTGATTTACAGACACGTGCCTTGCATTACGCTTGCTAATGGTCTTCTCCACACTACCGTCACAAGCCGCATAAATAACGGGCAGTTCAGTACTCCATTCAGCTGTCAAATTACCGTCACGTAGTTCGCTTACTTGTGCCCCAGTTGTGTGGTCTGGTGTCATAATAACTTCGTCCAGACCAAGCTGTGTGCGGCCGCTCTCCGTCAAACTAAGCAGAGAAAAGCGTGATGATAGAGAACACCACATAAGATCAGACAGAAGGACACGCAGAACGAACTAGTCATTCCAGGACCCACGCGTTCGACGTGCCTTTGTCGAAATGAAATCGTCAATCCTGGACCGTCATCTGTCATTTACACGTGCAGTCTGTACGGTTGGCTTTCAATCAACCTAGTAATGTGCAAATCTGTCGTTCGTGAATGCAGCTTTTGATATCTAACGAAAAATATAAAGGAAGCAGACTTGGAGTGGTCAGTACATTCACACTTTGACAGTTTCGTCCCGTTCAATCAAAAACGTAACCTCATGCGATGTCAGACAGGTAGGGTGTTAAAGACCTGCACCCCTGACACTACAAGCTGAGCTAGGTTTTCCACAATAGATGATCATACAGAATGGTTACCCAGTGAGTTTCCTCCTGAAGGCGATGTAGGTGGTAGAGTCGAAGCTTGAATCGCCGTCTGTAAATAGGGAATCTGTGTTTATTAGTTTCCCTTTCAAGGGAGACCAGATGGCCGAAGTTAACGCAAGAAAACTAAGAAAATGAGTCAAAACAACCTACCATGCCCATCAACTCTGCGTGAGTTTCCGCTCAGCATCCGTTAGCATGTCATCGTCAGTATGTCATCATCATCATCATCAACAACGACTGAAAGACAAACTTCCATGTTCTACAACCACCTGTTGTGCCACCTGGTTGTGGCAAGTTCACGCACTATCGATGAGTTCTGACGACATTGAAACTCGAGTCGGGTGCTTCTTTTCGAAACAGGCTGGCTGGAACGTCCATCCACATGGGAAGGCTGCAATCAGATTGTCTACCGTGTGGCGATGAATCGATCAAAAATGGCGAGAGTCCGAATGTTGACCGCTGCCGAAGTTATTAGCATCCGACTGCACAAACGTGATCCCTGCGCTCAGAAGCTCATGCGGAGAGTCAATCCTCCTGACCCACAACTAATCAAGCCCAAGAGTTGGGACACAGCGTTTGCGTAACTGATACCGAACAAGCAGTCCATAACAATTATTGCTCGTTTTTCTGACTCACCCCAGTTACTGTTTTTACACTCGTGTTGTAATTGGCCTGATGATCAAACACAGAAAACGAAACGTGTTCGCTACTTTTCATATCCATCGATTAGTGAAATAATTATCGTAACAGCACAATCAGTTAGGCAACTATCACACTTTCAGTTCGTCCACCTGCACTCACCGATGCATGATACTGTTTCCCAGGCTAGTGTTGCCTCGCAAGCACCGAAACGACCACAGAGATGAGTCAGCCACCAGAGGTTATTGATCGTGCACCGTGGTAATCAGTGCACTGGGTCGATAGGGCCGAGCGATTTATTGCTGAGACGTCAGGACCCCACCTACGCAACTCAGAGCAGGCTAATCTAGCTGTGGTCCCAGTAGTGTGTTGTGCCCGTTCGCCAACCGGACTCTACTGTAAGGCCTGTTTGTTGGGTAAGCCCCGGATTTTGGGTCCGGATTCACACTGGTGGAATGACCTCCCGTTTATCAGAATTACAGGTAATCCTGGCTCTGTGACACAGGGGTTTGGCCAAATCACGTCTCTATACAGTTGAAACCAAACTGGAAAACAGAAGATTGTGAACACCCAGTATTGCTTTGCGACGAACGGAACGCTGAAACGTGCCGTATGTACGTCTCGTAATAAATGCATCTATATTAACCTCATTAATCTTAGCATTTTGGAAATGATGTCGCGTTCAAGCTATGGCAGAAGCTTTAGGAACACATATTTTTGGTGAAAAAGTTCTGGTTGACACGCAGAATGTTCGATTGTTGGGACGAAAGCCTAAGACTGCCTGTTCCTACATGATATTGTAGGTTTATTCTGTTGCAGATTCAGAGCAACTTAAACTTGCAAGCAAAGAGTGTATCGAGTAGATATCCTTTGAATTAGACTCCTTTTTACGTATAACTGATTGGGGTCAGCTTTACAAAATGCCATGATCTACACCGGACGAATAAAAAAATCTGTGAATCTTTTGCTGGTGAAATTTGTAAATGACAACTATCAATCACCCATTTACGTTGCGTGTCCGATCGTGTGGAACAATTTTTCTCCCTTATCAATTACAATAATGCAGAAAGAACATAAATTTTCCGAGATACCTACATTTCGTATACTCTTTTCAATCACAAGCATGGAACACATGAATTAAGTCAGCAAATGATTAAATGAATGCAAATATACAGTTGAACCTGTTTCTCTAAAACTAATTTGATTTTGTTCAGGAAAACTAAATCAAGCGTAATGTAACTGTTAGGCAAGTAACAGTGGCTTGTAGCGAGTAACTAACTGGGCATCACGTAACCTGAACGGTTTCGCTAGGTTGCAAGCTGTGATCACACGGAAGGATGAACACATTTCGGCTGTGCGTGCGATCAGAGCTAAAGGCTTAGCGACCGGTGACGCCGGGCTTCAGCTATTTCAGGCATGGCGGTTGTCCGGTTGAAGTAGCCACTCTGGTAGATTGTTCTTGACTCGTTTCTCCAATCGTCTGTCAGTCCTCCAAATATGTCATCACAGTTACAGGCTAACAGATGGATACTACGATCGGTCGACAGAACAGTCTAGAGCCTCTTGATTGGTAGCTAGGGCATGCTCCGGGTGCGTCCAATGGGACGCAGCTGGACGGCGTCACAGGTTCGATGTAAAGCCAATCCGTGGCTTCGTTTTAACCTTACCCTTAAGTCCCAGCCTTCTTAGCGTAATCTGGTGGAAACCGTCTTCTTCGTTACAGTAGGTCGGGTCTCGCTTTGGACGATGTGATGCTCGATCGACGTGTCCGCATAGATAGTCGGATTCAACACATCTTTCAGTAATCGTAATTCTTCCTCTAGTGTTTCGATCGTGTAAATTATCCTCACATTGTAGAACAGTGTTTGAACTACAATACTGTTGTGTCCCATCAGCGAGAAGATGAAGAGGTTAGGATACTGTCTAGTCCATGTGAGCTTCCAGTGTGCTTGATGCCTAATCATTCTATCAGATTATCTGATAAGTAATTGTGATACTCGGAATTAGGGACTTCGAATAGCCCTAGAAATCGTACTTGAGTTGAAGTCTCCCACGCAATTAATGAGGAGAAAACCTGATGCTGATAGCAGTAAACAGTTGTTATTCACGAGTTGAGAAGCCGAATTTATGGATGGACAACAGTATTAAAGGAATCACAGTCTGTCATTGGCTGATCGTATTAGCACATGCAAAGTCACAAACTGTATGTCAATTGGTATAATACGGACCAAACAAATTGGCGAGTACCGGAAGGTACAACGCTGAGACCGTTCGTCCAATTCTGATGTTGTATCTTTCACGCGACGTTTGGATTGGTCGCTTGTCAGATCTTCTGTTTTGTCGGGGTTTGGATAAGCGGTGAATCGCGTAGATTTTCACCACATTAACACGCCGTGAAAAGTAGCCGAATTGCTGTTATGTTTACGCGTGAAATGAATGACGGTATTGACTGAGTTAAATGTACTCAGAATATTTTTAATATGATCGTCGTCTTTCGCGATCATCAGCACATCGTCTGGACAGCTCTTGTAAAGAACAACGCTTTTTGTTCCAGTTTCACCATTAAAATATCAGTAACCGATGGATCCAGTGGCCTCCAATTGTTACTCCATCGAATTCTTTAAAAGCCATCCTCATTAGAATAATACTCAAAATTCGGTGTGTACAAAAGTATCAGATCTTTGAGAATCGGGACTAATGCGCATGTAGTCATGAAAAATCGGCTGTTCCAATCGGGGGTACGTTAGTGAACAACGATTGCGCATCAAAGGAGCAAATTTTTGTGTCATTCACGTTGACCGCCTCAAGAACCGGTAGCAGCTCATGAGTGTCCCGGAGGCTGTGTTTTGACACTTCAGAAATCCAACAGCAGTTGTTTGGAGAGCTACTAGGCGACACCACTGGTCAAAGGACACGCCGGAGAGGCAAAAATCAGGTTCAATAGAGACGATCAAACACCATCGAGAGTACGTCAATCAAAAAGCAGAATGACGGTTGGCGACTCACCTCGAGTTAATCTTCATCCAAGCACGTAGGAGCAACGATCCCACAGTAGAAGTTTTAGGAGACGCACCTCCCAAAGAAGCAGGCAAGACGAGTCGCGTGACAGTCGCTCGATCCCTCTTCAGAGGTAGCATCATCTGTGAGATCGCGCAAACTTACTGGTGGAATCGAACAACAGCTGTCTGAAGTTAAACTGGAACCATTCGGTCCACACTACCTAAAACCGGCTAAGTGTCAAATGGATGGATCTGTATCATTCTAGTTAGCCAGTCAGATGACAGCCGTGATATCGGATTTTTGTACGCTTTAACTCTATGTGAGCTGTTTTTTTTCGTTCGCATGCTGATACCCGTAACTCATGTTGTTCCTGTACTACGGCTGATATATAGGGCCCTCCTGTTCGATTCGCGTTGTGCCCAGAATACCTTGTGTGGTGATTGCCCGCCATATTTATTCAGAGCATGTGTGGTCTAGATTTCGACTCGTTTTCAACAAACGGTGCCACTCACGTCTTCTCCTTTGGACACGTATTAGAAGGTACAATCCAACAGTATACCAATCTGTCAAATTCCTAAAATCCCTTTTTTCTGACCCTAAACAAAACTATGCGGTCTATGTATAAGACTCAACAAACCAACGATATTTACAAAAAAGTCCTATGTGTTTTAAACTTACGTTTATTTCATTCATCAACGAGTGGTCGTATGCTTCACTGATGAAAAAAGCAATCGTGTCAGGCTTGATGAATGGTGATACTGTTTGCATGATATCCAGAGACAGAAAGTATGCTAACGTTAAGAAGGAAAGATGTCCATTAGTCGTTTTAGGAACATGTTCGCTATTTTGTCTGAGTTCACAGGTCACTTCACATAGGAGTCAAAACAATGACTCGCACAAATGTCCAAACACCTTCGGTTGCAACTTGGATAATGTACTGTAATGTTCAACACCAACAACGCACACATGCCACCTATTGAAAGGGTGAAGCTAAGTTTAGTCTGGTCGACCTACTGATCTGACTTCAACCTACAGAATATCTGTTCAGCTTTTTGTTTCAGCTTTCTCAAAAATGTAACAATTGCAAAACGTACAATTTGACAACACTGGAATGGGCGATTGATTCGACACAAATATCGGAGTGTATGTGTTCAAATGTAGTACAGCCTCTGATCAATAGCGTGTCCAATCAGTACACCGAAGTGTGTGAAACACAGATGGCAAAAGCAACGAATGCCAATCCTTCGCAGAATTAATACAAAATAGGTACACCGAATATTTTTTTTACAGTGGTTATTATTTAAGGTATTCCTCATGACCCATAATCTGTAAAGTGCCCTCAAACTGAATTCAGCTTAAACTTTTATACTACGATCTATTGGCTGTTTTATTTACTGACTGAGGCCTGTGATACCAAATCGAAGGAAATGATCTTTTTATCGCGGGCTGTTGGTACTAATTGGCAACTATAGATACCACTCTTCCTGAACACTTGATGAACTTGAGGATGATTAGATATCACATTTAACTTACCATTATTTTTTTAGAGAACTCTCGTAATGTTTGCTTTTTAAACATTTAAAACAGTTTCCTCCATTATAATCGATCACCTGATTAGCCTAACATCAAGAGACTGCGTTATCGGTATTTCCGTCCGCATATGTATTTGTATGTGTCTTAATGTATGCATGTGTATGTTAGCAACGCCTGCGTACGTGTGCGTGCGCCTGCATGTACTAACAGACCGGATATTCCAAGGTTGCTTTAATGAGCGCCGCATCTTACAAACCATATCAGCATGGCGATGTACCCAATTCTGGACCGCACTCATTCCGGAGCAGAGTGTTAGTCCCGGCTCAGAAGGAATGCCACACTAGTGTGATGGCATCGTGAATTCAGTTCTTATGAAGCGACGCTTGTTTCACGTCGAATACGATCAATATCTTTTGATCGATACCTTTTGACCCACAAATAGACCTCCAGTTTGATGTTCTTTCATATAATGTACTCGAGTTCGGTTGATTAGGGAGGAACACGGTGTGATGTTCTCATTTGGGTTGCTATGCCACTCCCACGAGCAACAGAGTTGGATTGAACATAGAACGATTACCAGCTTAGGCTAATAAAAGGGTAGCGGGCAAAAAATACCAAGTAGATTGAAGGTATTCTAAAACTCAACTCCATAATTACAGAGGCAGAAATTCGATCATGCACAACTTTTTTAGGCGCCTGACCTGTGCAGCAAATCATTAGTGCACGGCTGTATTTGAGAACTCATGTTTAGACATGTTTCAAGACGTCTACTTATGCAACACATCAAGGAACCTACCGCTGGTAGTGACGGAGGTAAACGATACGATGTTAACCTCACCCAGTTGCTCACCTGTTAGCACAACAATCGAAAATGGAGGATAACTCGGTGCTGCTAAATTGACGCAACGTGATAATCACTGGATAATCCATCAGAAGTCACACATATCGTCTGGTAATAAGAAGACAATCCACAAACGGTTACGACTCAACAGCCAGACGTAGAGATCCGGTGAACCTTAAGTAAACACTGACCAGCGCCGTCATTTTCAAAATAACAACATATTTGATGCACAAAGTCCCACTGAAAAAATGCATAGTGTACGTAGTGAAGTAAATTTAACTGTTAGTAAACACGAATGAATTTTGTCCAACAGTTTTCTTTCAAATGCGCACTATCATATAGCTGCTCAGGGTAGCCCTCCAACCCCTCATCGTCTTAGATAGAGAATATATTCCGACAGATCTGGAACACAGTGTACATACTAACATACCGTGGGACATACTGAGGATTAAATCTCAGAATGCAATAGAGTGAGGGCGTTCAGAAACGTTCATTGAATTAAGCTGCACTACAATTCACCTAGTCGTTGTATATGGTGCGAGTTTGGGGTGTTTTAGTTCTACCTGAGGTTTATTCTCGCCTGGTCTAATTCTGGGTGTGCGTGAACTGTTTCTCACCACAACAGTATTGTTCCTATGTGAACGTGTTCAACTGATAGATGTGTGGTCCTCGAGCCTGTGCACAGCTATTGCAATGTGGTCACTGCTGGTGGTCAATATTGTTACGATTGTGTGTGTTCATATGTGTGTAACTTATTGCAACCGTTTTGGAAGAGAATGTTTCCGAGAAGCAGTGTGGATTCCGGTCGAGTCGCAGTACGATCGACCTGGTGTTTGCTGCTTCACAGCTTCAGGAAAAGTGCCGGGAACGGAACCATCCCCTCTATGCTCTGTTCGTGGACTTCACAAAGGCCTCCGATTCCGTGAGCCGCGAGGCGCTGTGGACGGTGCTTGGTAAATTTGGATGTCCAGGTAAGTTCGTCAATATGGTTAGGTTGTTGCATGTGGGCATAAAGGCGAAAGTGCAATCGTGTGGATCGACCTCTGATGATTTCGACATCGTCACTGGCGTGAAGCAGGGTTGTGTTCTAGCCCCAGCCCTATTTAGTTTATATTTGACTGCGATGGTAACAGTTGCTTTTC
>QNGE01000091.1:208529-227067 GCA_008508345.1 Paragonimus westermani | reverse complement strand
TGAGTGGTCTGTCTGGCTTTTTGTAGTTCAATGGGAATTTTGCTTTTCAGCCCTATCTTCTCTGGGATGCACTAACCTGCACTCCCATACTGCAATGCTTCTTGCATTACACTTCACAAATCTTTCTTCTTCGTTTAGATCTCCTCATTGCAGCCTCTCTCTGTTTAGTTTCCGAGAGATAAGAGTTTCCTTTCCTCATTAGCCAATCAAGTGGCTAACCAGCATTGGCCGGCTGGACAGAATGGCCCCACTGTCACACCTCGTTGTCTTTTCCCTTCAGGTTTACACTGGATATGTGGTGTGTTGGTGGAACTGCAATTGGTGCAGCGCAAGCCAATTGCAGTGATGGCTAAGCGCAGGCGTCCTTTGGCTTTGGTCACCGTGACAGGCTAATACGAATCGGATGCCGCCAACCGTAACTCATTGCCTTGCGGTACAGGCTTCCGAGCCAAAGACTTTGACCGAGAGTGCTAATTGCTGTTCTGTCTAGGTCCGGGCGTCCTGACAGTGTGCATAGCCCACGCAAATCACGATATCACAACGTGAACCGAATAACATACTGTATCGACCGTCCCATAGGATGAGCTGGCGTTATGAGCAGAGAACGCCTGATGTGATGTGCGATGTGGACAGATAATGACGTGGCATGGAGGAATGCAGTGGTTCACCAAGGGGCTGGCCGCCATGGATTGGGTTCGTTTGTGTGGCTGGTGATCTCGCGACTCACAGAGTCGGTGGTTGGTGGCCTTAGTTGCGATAGTGATTTAGTGGGTTGAGTGGCGTAAGTGATGTTCTTGGTTGGTCGAGTTATCTATGGGGTGAGTACACCTACTGACGTGGGATGATGGGAGTCGTGAGGGCACCGTCTCTTTGATTGTGCCTCACTCTACATTATGGCTAGGTTGTTTGTCTGCACGGTGTGGGCAGTTTGATGTTGACTGTTTGATTCTGGGCGTATCGGTTTTTGGTGTTTGGATCCCTTCTCCTCCACTTCTTTTTTCTTCTCTCTTATTTTGCGGGTTTTGCTTTTTACTACATGGTTGTGTATCAATTGAGCATCAGTGATATCGACTGATTGACTAGTGTCTATGACCCTTTGATTGGTTGACTAGTTTTAACAATTCCCGTGCAGCGGTACTGCACTGAACTGAGAGTAGTTCACCAAAACCTATTAGTGCGTCACTTAGGGCTCCTGAACGGATGAGATCCAAAAATCCGGTGAAACAGAATGTCACAATACCTCTTTAAAAGTTGCATTGGTTCGTCAATACACGCTGACTTCATCCACCATATTCACCGATTTCATCGGCAACATTTTTGTTATTCTCTTCTCAGTTATTGATAATTCTTTGAGGAGAATAGATCTATCGAAAAAGTGGCTTCGAAAAATTTAAAGCGCTGGGAAGTGCACTCCTGTATGCTGGAGGATTGTGGTTTCTTCAGCTTGTTGGTGACAAGTTTTTGTACAAATCTGAATATCAAGTGAAACACCTGTTTATATGTCTGATTTTCCAAAAGTATGGCACATTTCAGGATGAATTAACAGTAACTTATGGTAAGTCAGTCAGACTCACCTACCTATATTTACTAAGACTAAATTGTGAGTTTCATGGGATACAACTTGAGATCTTCCTAGCCCTCGAAAGTTAATTATTTTCACACAAAACCATGCAAAAAAGTGCTCTGTTTTGCCCACTTACACTACTAGGACGACATCCTTATGAACTGTTTTCTGATTACAGAGATACGTAGACGTACCGCTACTTAACAGGGTCAAAGGTCTTGAATCGGTTGCGCGTAAGTTATGGTAGCTTGATAATGACCTGAAGGTTACAAGTAGCTCTCTCGGCATACGTCATTCGGTTTTTAACAGACAACGGCTTTTGTCGAAATTTTCGGTTGTGCTTGTAACTGTTGTCTCCGAGCTTGCCAGCCGCATTTGTGATAACATTTCAGGCTCCATGTATTGTGTTGCGTGCACACGCAAGTACTCAGGTTTGTATGTACAAACATTTTCGCGCGGATCAATAAAGTTCACTTGTCACCTTCTGCATTGAACTGGACAATTAGTAGGCCTTAAGGGCCTGTTGCAGCAGTGTTGTATCTGAGTTTGAATTACAAATTCCAGATTGCAACACATTTGCCATTTGAATCTAGAATGTCTTGACAGGCGCATTGGATGATGCTAGCTAGAGTGACAGAACAGGAGCATGCACATCTTTTTTCGCTCGTCACACTGTGATCTACCTACCACCCATTTGTTTGCACAGATGCATGCTCACACGACTCATTCAAACGCGCACGTCGTACTAACTCATCACGTTCCAACTGTGAGGGCAGGCAGTGAAGAGAGTTTAGATATATAGTGCTCGGAAACGGCTTGTGACAAAACCCACTGATACATCTAACTCCGCGACAACATTTTGAGAAGCGACCGATGGATGCTGACCAAGATGAACACGCTCTCACGAATGAGCAATATGATGAGCTGTGCAAACGATTTGAATATCTGGCAGGATCACATTGTTTGGCTTGGAATGACTTGAAGCCTGCATTGGAACTGCTCAACGTGACCTTGGCAGGTCATGAATTTCGTGAATTGACAGGTACCCCTAAGCAATGGGTAACCATGGATGAATTTTCCGATCTATACGCCCGAGCGCGAGAAATGAAAGATAACACAAAAATGATTCGAAAGGCTTTGTTATTGAGAGCGGTCAAAGATGTCAAGGTAAAAACATTGGTTTTTGTGTCTGAATTCAATAGGGATGTATCATAGATTGTCAGTCCTAATGCTCATCTGTAATCAAACGACTTTCGAGTAAATCTTCTTTTCAAAAGAATCATTGTATTTGAATGTTTGGAACTAAATAATCACTTCATGGTACAGCAGCAAGCAAGTGAAAGTGATCTTCAAATTGCTGATATGTTGTTTTGTGTAACATCAAAATCTGGAGAGTAAACACAAATTCGAGGTTTTACAGGAATACTTCTTAGTTTGGGTTACTGATTATTTTTCTACACAGGCTTTCACAAGCAACAAGGACAGCGATGTACGTCATTCAGTCAGCAAAGCAGAAGAGCGTGGTTTCACTTTGTGGATCAATAAACACTTGGAGAATGATCCGGACCTTGTACCCGGCATACTGCCTGTGGATCCCAATGTGGATGGCCAATTGTACGATCGGTGTAAAAATGGAATTTTACTCTGCAAGCTAATCAATATTGCCAGTCCAAACACAATAGACGAGCGCAGTATCAACAAGGGACCGGCATTGAAACATGTGTTTAATGTGAGTATGCAACCGAGCTGATTATTTTGCAATTCCGCAGAAAAGGTCGCTAGAACTGCTGCTATATGGTTAACCCTTGCTAGGCCAATTGAGCGTCGAAAGTATCTAATTTGTCGTTGAACAATAAGCGTTTTTCATTTGCTCAATTGCACTCTGGCTTGCTGTCATAACGATTCTATTTAAATGATAGTTATTCAGGCTGAGTTGATTTAGCCTAAAATTATGCTTTTTTCGTTGAATCCCTTGAAGATTACGACGAAAACAGTCGATGTAAGAGTTTTAACTAGTCAAACGAAACCGTTCAACGGCATTTAATGAGTATATTTACTAGGAACCTTTATCGAAAAGCTGATGCTGACTTGTTGAATAAATCAATTTGATGAAATAACGAGATCCTGCACTGAGTAAAGTGTCCAAACTCGATTGAATTAATATAGCTGACATTGTCATTTAGGTCTTGAGTGACGGCAATAAACAAGACTTACATACTCTTAAAAGATCTGCTAATATCTATCCGTTTCGCATTCCTAAATGCTACAAGTTGTCTAAGAGCTGTGTGCTCAACTTTTTGGGATCAAGAGTTTGATATATAGTTCAGTTCCAAAAGATACCTAAAATTTGAGTTTACCTTATTTGTCCTGTCATGTGCACATGGTTGTGATGTGTTTATTTGCCCGTTTTTATTGTAACTTTGTTGTAGGTGCACGAAAACCTCACGTTGGCAATTAACTCTGCTGCAGCTATTGGCTGCTGTGTGGTCAATATGGGCCCAGACGATATAGAGAAAAAGAAGAGACATATTGTTCTCGGTCTCATATGGCAATTGATCCGTAAGGGATTAGTGGACACAATCACATTGACGCAGCATGGCGAACTGATCTGTTTGCTGCAGGAAGGCGAGTCTCCGGATGATTTGTTGCGTCTTAAACCAGAGGAAGTGCTGATCCGATGGGTCAACTATCATATGATGCGAGCTGGTTGCGGTCGCCGAATGACCAATTATAACCAAGATGTGCAAGATAGTGAAATTTACACTTATCTGCTTGATCAGATCGCGCCTGTCGAGAAACGTGGGAAAATGAAAAGTCCGGCTGAAATTTTAGCCTCCCTTAATGATCGTGAACGAGCCGCGAACGTTTTGAACAACGCCGAAGTTTTAGGCGCAAGAAGTTTCCTATCGCCAGAGGATATTTATTTAGCCAATGAAAGCCGTGATCGTCTTCATCTAGCATTCTTGGCTACCCTATTTAATTTATATCCTGCCCTTGATGTACAAAATGACTGGAAAATCGAAGGCGAGACATTGGAGGAACGTACCTACAGAAATTGGATGAATTCACTGGGAGTGCGGCCATTTGTCAGTTTTTTAGACATCGACCTGAGCAACGGTCTCATTCTACTTCAACTGGTCGATATAATTCAACCCGGTACGGTAGACTGGACTCAGGTTGTGACCAACTTTGATCCAATGAAACGACTGTTTCAAGAACAAGGAAACTGTAATCTGGTTGTCACGTCAGCTCGATCGATCAACATTATATTTGTGAACGTCAGCGGTGAAGACATCCGTGAACGAAACAAGAAACTCATTCTGGGTGTGGTGTTTCAGCTTATGCACGCGTACACTTACAAGTTATTGAACGAGGTAGGCGAAAATTTGTCTACTGATGTTCACCATGTGATCGATGTGTTTTGTAGACGAAGTTTATGTGTACTGCGAATTGCTTTGGTTGGGGCCTGGTAAATAAACAACCATGAGAACCACTGTGAACGGTGCACCTTTCAAAAACCCTGCACTAAAAACAGTCTGTTGAACTGCACGTGTATGCGGGTACCTGTAAGTTAGGATACCTCCAGCACACATTTTGACAACCAGAACTAATCAATTATTGCCGATCATAGTATCAATATGTTTGAGTTCATGTGATTATTGTTACTGAATGGCTTAAGTGATATGGACCAGGAATTTACATTTAGAACGTAGAAAATTTAGTCTACATTTTGCACACCATCCCTTGACTAATACAGTGATTTCAAAGATTTTAAAACTATCTCGTACATTTCTGCTGATGCTCTATACTGTTTGTTTCGCTTAATCAGCTAGAAAAACTCACACAACGCGAGAGATTTTAACTGAGTGTTAAGCTTAAAATCTCGCATCGAACAACCGTTTCAGGCTTCTGGTGGTTCACTTATGCCTCGTGATGACAAGGAAGTACTCGAATGGGCCAACGAACAACTGATAGCGGCCAAAGCACGAACACTAAAAGGCTTCCGTGACCCCGCGTTCGCCACTGGCGTGCCAATTCTTCAGCTTTTGGAACAAATTCGACCTGGTTCAACCAACCGTGAAGTATGGCTTGAGAGCACCAACGATGATTTCTCGTTATGCACCTACGCAATTTCCTGTTGCCGTAAAGCTGGTGCTCGTATCTATGCTCTACCGGAACACTTGAGAGATTTGAACGGGAAAATGATTCAGACCATACTGGTCAGTCTTCAGGCTTTGGATTACAGTATTCGACGTCGTGCCGAACAGTCCAAGAAGAAGATGAAAAAAACCAAACTCACTTGGCTCAGGGTGGATGATCCAGAAAAATCGCCTTCCGATTCTGAGTAGACTAGAGACAAACAATTGAGCGGTTGTCTAGTGTATTTTTGCAACGTACGCAAATCAAGGTCATACGTTTTACACAACACTGTACACCTATGTGTCTGTTTCGAAGCTCATCCACTCATTTGGTAGTCCTTATTAATGTTCTATTTTGTTTCAAAGTCTACATAAACATGAGTTTCTTAATATCACCCCCAAACCCGTCAGGTGTCATTTTTGAGCGCTAAGTGATAAGAAATAAAGTGAATAGTATCATGAATATTCACTTAACTTTTCGAATAAATAATCGGTGAATGTTAACACATAACTGTAAAGCTCCTACACAAACTTTATCAGTTGTAGTTTGTCTTATATGGGTCGGATGCTATCTGAAACTGTTCCGATCATTCTATACAATGCACTTTCTACCAGTAGTACCACATAGCTCCAACGAAGCACTTCTGAAGGTACATTTCTCCAAATCCAAGTCCACCCTCAAATCTACTCCTTGATTGGTTAACAGTTGAAATTGATGCTTACGTTATTCGCTCCCATAACACTCCTGTTTTGCTCAAGTCATTGTTTAAAACACTATGAATGCTAGTGAGTATCCTTCACTCCTGGACTGACCAAGATTTTCCAATGCAGCTGCTCGGATAAAAGTTCACTTAGTGGTTTACGACTTTCGAGAGATCAACAGTAACTCTAGTGTTCCACTACTAAATGTGCGTGAATAGCGTAAAATCCTTGTTGTTATACTGTGTAACTCTGTTCACTAAGGTGATCGATGCAGTCGTTCAAATACAGTGATGTCCATTGTGGTTACCACCTATAAAGAACATAAAAATCGGCTGTCCTAACAATGTATGGTTTGGACGGCCCGGGGCATATATAAGTTTCTTCATAGTCCAACTACCTCCAGGTATTTATATATATATATATATAATCTGGTATGCCATACTACAATAATATTACTTGCAACAGGTGGTTGTGGTTGTTGCTGTTAAGTTCGAGACCGAGCAAGTCTGGTAATCGGCGACTGGTAAATTGAATAATGTTAGCCTGCTTCCACTTGTCAATATCACCTTAAATGAGTTGACTTCATCTGCTGAAGCATCGTTTTGTTGCTTCAATCTTCTCGATCTTCCACATCGCCTACAACGAAAGGGTTATGAGGTACTGGATAGCCACCGGTATATCTGGTCGTTTAAGATACAGTACACACATTGACACGGATGCAACCACTCCCAGGTTCTGTGAAAACCCTCTTTCCACTGATTTACAACTTCTTCCAGTGCTAAAAACTTTTATGCTCACGTGTTTCACAACATTTGGCTACATGCATTGATCACTTTCCGTTTCAATCAATGTCAATTAAATCCACCTAGTCCAAAACTGTCATCAAATGACTATACTATAACCCAATCGGAACCAGTCTCGCTTTAACTGCTAACCTGTATGATACATAACTAAGTCTCGCGACGGATTTATATGGTCAACTCACCTTCCGACAAAACCTTTGTTAGTAACGTTGCTCCCGATATGACAATTTTGCACAAAGGAGAACAGATGACAGAGGATTTTTCAAATGAACTATGCTTTATTTGTCTTCAAAGTATAGGAATTGCGCAGAGAACTAGAAAAATTAGTCAAGACAAAAGTATACTTCAGCCACAGGTTACTCTGATACTTCCAGCTGAATGCGGTGGTCCAGAATTACCTGGGTTCACAGAAGTCCGTTTCTTTGGAAACCCGATAAATATCACTGTCTGAACAACTTTCTGGTTGCCGGGTTGTTTTACCAATGGTCTGGATGTGCTGTTAAAACCTGTTTAGGTGGCATTAAACTTTACAGTTACACTGTCCACGTCATATCATACATGAAAAGACTGGTCAATTCGGAAGAAAGAACTTTTCAGCGGTAAACTAAACACATTTACATAAGTGAGAAAAAGCCAATAGACTACAGAGGTTTCGACTTGCCATTGTGCATCATGTACAAAGGCAAAAAATGTCGTACACCGAAGGTCTAAGAGACAACGAACAGTTTTAACAAGCAAGATAAAACGAAGAGTATTTCGGCTGTTTCAGCGCAATAACATTTGATTCCGAGTCATGTTTCACGTGTAACCTCAGTTTCTCCACAAGAACCGGACAACGGACGCCAAACACTGTGCCAAAGCCGAGGCGATATAAACAGTCAGTGAAACTATTTCGCGGAATCAGCCGCCGATGCAGCGTCGCCTGTAATGGTGTGAAACACGTGTTTCTAGACCCCCATTGATGGAATTTGCGTTGCTTCATTTACGAGGCAGAAAATAAGTCTGTGGAGTTATTACTAGCATAATCTTTGAAAGATTAAAGTGTGCTTCAGTCGAACAACATGAATTGGATATTTCTATTCAGGCACTGGTGTGGGTGAACTGGCAACACCAGACGGTAACCAATAGGCCAGGTCTTTATTTTCAAAGCCGGATCGCTGTGAACTGTCTTCCAGTTATTCAAACCGGGCTTTAGTAGGACAAGGCTTCCATTTATTGGTCGCATTCAAAAAGCATGACTTATTTTGGTGGAGTATGATTAACTTCGTCTGCTCGACTTCCAATTCGGTCACTTAACTCTTGCTCGAAACGACGTGGACAGGGTAAATGAAAAAAAAGTCTTCAGAGCCTCGTGAACTACAGGCGCAAAAAGGTCAGTTCATGACCGGACAAGTGATAACGCAACTGGGCAACCAAATCGGGCCCTCAGAGCGCCAGACATCCGCAGTCCCAACTGATACTGAGCAGCCACACCAGCCGGGAGGTAACTTGTGGTTGAAGTAAAATTTTGTAGTGATCGATTTTCTTAATTTGCGCAGCTTCCTTTATGAAAACATATTGCTTGTACTGGAAGAACGACTAGTTATAAAGTTAGGCTAACTGAAAAGAACTTAGATTATTGCAGAATTTGTCAAGTGTATATTATTTGGCAAAAACAGTAGGCGTCGTTGCAGTGTATTCTGACAAATAGAAGTACAATATACGGATTATTAAAAGCTTGTTCCCTATAGTCGAAAGGTTGATGCAAAACTTCATTTCATCATTTTGTTGCTACACCCTTTCTCGACGGTGTTAGCAATATGATTGTCAGAATGGACATCATTCAACGTTTGCCCATTTAATGCTAGTAACAAATGAATTCAATGTACTATTCCCGTGATCCACTCTGTTTCGATCTCATTAATCGTATGCTCCAAAAGAACATCTGAACTACCCATCAAAGTGTACAAAATACCGTCTGAACCACAGGTTGAATTGTTGCGACAGCATAAAGTAGTCCGTATGTCTAGGGGATGTTTGAATGGAACCTAAGCCATTCTGTAACAAATTGGGAACAAATACTAGAAGAACCGTTTGATCAGTAGTTTAGGGATGTTAAACATTCATGAAAAATATTGGCGATCATCCAGGTGGACTACAAATAATGGTATGGGGTTGGCACAGGTTCGGAGTTGACAACTTAGAATCAGTTGGGATTCCAATACGTCCCCACAACAGACCGGCACAATCACTCGGTTTCTCCAACCTCCCATGGCCTTAATCTCTGTGCTGTTTGTCTTAAGTGTCCGACGAGGTGTAGCTTTATAAAGTAAGGCTGCATCGTCAGTGTTGAAGACGGTTACTGCTCAGTCAAAATGGTTGACGAACCTTGTCTGTTTGCTCCCAATTCAGACTTCAAAACGTTATTTCGTTCAATGTAAATCTGAAGAAATACGGTAGGCGCTCCGATACTCAACCCGAATAGAGTCAAACAGTGCCCATTCACTTAACACGGGAATTTATTTCTAGAGTCGTTCAGCATTTCTGTCCCAAAACTATATCACGCGTCCAGCAAGTCGATCGGTTACGTTTAGTCGGTTGAACTGCGACCCGCTGCCAGGAAAAAATCACGGACGGCTAACACATCATCCTGACACCATTATCATAGAAAATATTCCATCAGTCGATATCACTGATGCTCAATTGATACACAACCATGAAGTAAAAAGCAAAACCCGCAAAATAAGAGAGAAGAAAAAAGAAGTGGAGGAGAAGGGATCCAAACACCAAAAACGGATATGCCAAGATTCAAACAGTCAACATCAAACTGCCCACACCGTGCAGACAAACAACCTAGCCATAATGTAGAGTAAGGCACAATCAACGAGACGGCGCCCTCACGATTCCCAATCACCCCACGTCAGTTAGTGTACTCACCCCATATATAACTCGACCAACCAAGAACATCACTTACGCCACTCAACCCACTAAATCACTATCGCAACTAAGGCCACCAACCACCGACTCTATGAGTCGCGAGATCACCAGCCACACAAACGAACCCAATCCATGGCGGCCAGCTTCTTAGTGAACCACTGCATTCCTCCATGCCACGTCATTATCTGTCCACATCGCACATCACATCAGTCGATCACAACGTCGACAAACGGTGCTCGGTGTGGCAGACGACTAACTGACACCCTCAGTACATGGCCTAACTAGACCCCACGTCTGTGCAAATGCAAGGATTGGAGAGAAGAGCTCGATTGGTAATCACTAACGCACAGCCGTCCCCTACTATCTTCAGTGTTTGCTCGTTGGTGCGATCCGTAGAGATCGATCGGTCGAGTGGTCGATAGATCGAAGGCAGACATCGGTGGTCACAGACCTGGAGACTCTTCACGTCTTCTACCCTGAATGGCCAAGTTTCGCTACCCTAAACTAATACAGTCCTCAATTCCGAGAGATATGCCCCATTGTTGCCGCCAGACGTGCTCTAGATCAGGGATCACCGTCGTAGCCTTGGACCTGTGTTTCTAATTCGTTCCCTACACCTACACCGCCGTCGCTGCTGATGAAACTTCCCAATTGCACAAACCGTTCAACGACCCCCATGAATGCACTGTCTGAAATTGAATCTACGTAGTCACAGCAATCTTGCACAACCACTTTGCATTTTGAGGCTGCAAAGTGCATTCCGAATTATTTAACAGAGTGGGAAATAGCGTCTAGCATTGTTTGTGCTGCTTGAGAGTTGTCAACATAACCAAAATCAGTCAGGCTTCCACGAGCTATGAGATTCACGCCAGCATCTTGTGAGTGCCGGAAACAATCCTCCATTACTACTTCATCCGTCACAAAATTAGACGAAGATGGTGAAAATGAACGGCCTTCACACACACCACTCCCGGTGATGAAACTGACAGAAAGTTCGCCATAAACCATAACCTGAGCTGAAGTATGGGAATACAGCATCGATGGTATGTTTACATAGTTTGTCAGTACACAGCTGCGTTTGAGCGACCCAGATTGAAGGTCTGTCGACTGAATCGAGCGTATCTTTAAAGTCGAGAAATACGGCGATTGTTGGTCGGCGATATGTGTGACGATCATCCAGAATTTGACAGAGAGTAAAAATGTGATCGGAACATGTCGGTGCAGAACGAAACCCTGTGCGTTCCATTCTATTGTTTGCCTCCCGAACCCTAGTTCGGCAACAGACTATAATGGATGCCAGGACCCTAGAAATGGCTTGGGCCAAAATACTCCCCATATGGTACATGTAAGATCCCCTGGTACTTTTCTTGAATATAGGAGCTATTATCGCGTGACTGCAGCACGGGGTTATGATGTCCGTCTTCCACACAAGTCGAAACAACTGCATCAAGGTCTCTACCAGTGCCTCTGCATTTTCTTTGAAAAACGCCGACATGCGATCATTTAGGCAAGTTTGTAGCAGTGGCATTCTAGATGTAGAAGGCCAACGAAACAGACTCTCTAAGCGTTCCGTTCAATGCTCTCACCTTCTGGACGTATTACTGATGAGTGTTACATCTGGCTCACTGATAGTTTCACTGACAGACGGTTGCTTTCGATCAAAAGCACGGATAAGCTTGAATAGAGTGTCGGTGTTTCTTGGAGCACAAGTGATCTTCATTTCTGTTGTGAGATCTGCATAGTATCTACCGGAAATGGGAGTCGGGAGGGGCATCAGAGCTAAATCTGATAGAATAGTGAAGAGAGAGTCAGTAGTTGCATGATTTCCCCTATCCATCCTTCTGCATGCAGCAGATAGGACATCCCAGTTTATACTGCACGACGGCCAATGCAATATAAAACTAACAGTGTTATGAGTGTTCATGTTTGTGTTTGGGCTGAGATACTGCTAGGATTTCTATATCTAAACAGAAGAACGATTAGGGCTCCCCACCAAAGCCTTTGGCTCGAAAGCTTGTATCTCAATGCACAGGATAAGTGGTAATGTGCCAAAACTAACAACTCTTCCGGAAAAATTGTCAGTCTCCTTCCAACCTCCAACCTGAAGGATGAGGGGGCTCTGGTTGTTCAAACCCCTACCTAATGATCCACGTGATATGGGTAACTCTGTCGATGTAATCCTCACACTGTCCAGCCTAGTCCAATATGTCATCGAGATGCGTAATTCGTCACACCGAGCCAAGGTCCAGACTCGTACTGAAGGGACCCAAATGTCGCTAATATCCCAATCAGTCCAGTTATTCAAAGTCTGAAAAAGCAATTGTACAATACTGTTTGATACAGTACTATGTGGAACAGTAGAATTGGACAGTCACAGACTAAGGAAATGTAACAAACCTCCATCCTGCTTCTTTGTGAAAAATCTCATCTCTGGGGAACCTGTTGACAGCTGTGTTAATCGAACACGGCAACGCAAGCATCAGATTGAAAGTGGGGCACAAAATAAGACGTATGGTGCCCTGAATACAAGAAGCAACGTTGAAACAAGCTGGCAAATAGCAACCTTCTCATTACAAGAGGGCACAGTTTTGCGGGGCGATAGAAAAAGAGAAACGGCTTCGGGGGCTGACAACTCTATGACCAATCTATCGAAAAATAAAGTTCTTTTCGTACCAGTAGGAAAAAGCTTTCGATATGACAAAACACCAGTGAAAAGAAAGTAGCAATTCAACACACGTGCCACACAGTTGAGGTCAAAACCACTGAGCAGTGGAACCAAGTTGACAAGCTGTAGGTTGCATGCAAAGTTTACTTGAACAAACCCAAAAATAACGTATGTTCATTCGGTCAGTTCAACGAAATACATAGTCTAGAAGGTTTTGCGATCAGCATGTTGTTTGTTATTGTGATGAGAGGCCACGTGAAATTATGGTGGTCACTTCCAACTAAAATCACATAAGAGGGGTGCACACACTCCGAGCATGCCGTATAATTCTATTCTTTCACAGATAACATCTGATGATGATGTGCTGAACACGCACAGGGGTTTAGGGCTAGAAATTCATCTTACTCTTAACCTAGTGCTCACCAGTCATGCACTAAACATTTACTACCATGTGATGCTGCAATGTATTTTTGTTGTGACAGAAAAAGACGCTTGGCCTGCAAAGTTGTTTATTACACGAAATGCTGTACGGGTTATGCTAAAACATAGGACTGCGAACGCGTACACTCATTAACACGGCTGACGCGTATTCATACACGTTGGGCAGCAATACATTGTCGTTCGTCTTGATGGTTATTCCCCCATAGCGCGTACACTCCATTTCAATAGTCGCTTCCGGTCCATCGTTTCCCTGACGTTGACACTTTAGTTCCCAAGTGGGTCCCCAAACTGTGAGTACTAAGCTACTCACAAACGAATCTGCCTATTATGCAACACTATAACGAGCATGTGTAGCAAACGAATACCAGTTTATAGCCATTTAGCTAACCCTATAGCGAACCTGTAGAATGAGGCGCGCCTCCACTTAAATGGAAGTAAGCAGGGGGGGACAGATGTTTGGTGTAAGCTTCCCTAAATGGTTCAGACAAAGCGAAGTTGAAAAATCGAAATTTGGTAATGTGAACATTAGTAAGAACTAATCTGTCGCGACAGAGAAGAAAAGCAAAGGTGGGCTGTGAAAAAGTTACCATTCAGCAAATCCATGGGGCTTTACTGTTTAAAAAGGGAATTTTTCCATGTTACGATTACAAACAGTTTAGTTCAGTGAATGAGAACTGATATGTGAGTCGACTTTTCTTTGAGTATGTGAACCATAAAAAATGAGTCTATGTTGGGGCTGAGTCTCGAATAGCATTCCACTTTCATTCATAACACAGTGTGACGTATTGCATTTGAGCCTTAAAGCAATAACTTTCTTGATGAATTAAGAAGTGACTACAATTCGAGGCGTACGGCTTTCATGTTAAGAGCAACACTTGTAAAACTGAACGCAACAGAGTGTATTATAAGAGAGTTCTACCACATGTATTGTGCATCATTAACCGTCGTTCCACGAAAACCTGATAGGTCCTATTATCACAAAAGTGAGTGTTGGGAAGGTGCGGTTGCATACGATCAATTATCGTAAAGGATGACTGACTGCGTCAACTTAAGAAAGCCTTCACACTGGTAAAAACAAATATCGTACACCATATATGTGCATGAAACCGGCATGTAAGAGAGGAGTGATTGTCAGGTTCTTAAGGACTTCACAAGTTCCTCAACATCAGAACGCTCCAATACACGAGGATCACGCGTGCCTGTATTCGCAAATCAAGTGTGACTGTTTCCATTCACATGTTATGAGAATTTGTCCAGGGCATCCCCTGACACCAAATGACGTCATCGCTCACATTCACGTCTGTGTAGGTTGCGTGGCAACATTTCAATTCACACAAGAGTCTGTGGTTGAAGCAGTTATCAAAATACACTGTTTAACTAGTCTCCCGTCGAAGAGCTCAACCTACCACAATGAAAAACCTGATTTGCGGAGCATTTAGTTTCATTCAGCTTTTTCCCCCTCCCGAGGATAAGTTTAGAAGAAAACGTCAAGCATGCTGATTTGCAGTACGACTGTTTGAAACTTGTACCTGACCGACCCTCCAAGAATATCAAACATCGTGGATCCGCTTGGTTCGTTACCGAGAAACACATCAGTGGTACTAAACAGCAGATAAACCGATTGCAGAATTTGTCCGAATTTCAAGTGACTAACAGAACTGTGAAACATTGAGTTCCTTTGAGCCATCTGAATAGAATGGCCAGAAGACACCGTTTATGAAATCAGCTCATTTGGCACGATCTGTTAGACAGTAAACGTATGACTAGAATGAAAACAAAACAAGACGTTTTGTTGAACGAGTAAATACATACGAACCCAAATAGTATGCACTCGAGGCAGCCATGAGTTCATATATAAACAACCTTGAGCCCAAACATCGGGTGTTGTGCTTATCCGTAATTGAATAAATGTATATTCATGATATCTATTCATTATCCGCTGATGTGGGAACCAAAACAATTAACCTAGCATAAAGAATTTTAAATTCTTAACTGTGGATAGATTGCAAGCTGAGCATTCAGTGTTGCATGAAGCGCTTCGTGCTAACAATTTTCCGGAACGTTTCGTAAGGAAATGGAGAGAAAATACTCCTACAGAAAATGCAACTGTCGAAGTACCTCAAAAAGCTGTCTAAATCAAACTCCTCTTCATAGGTGGTAGTTTGATTAACACCTTTGGAAAGATTATCAGTGTCAGGTTGAAACTTGTATATAATGCAGGAGAATTTGCCTTGCTATCACAAACGATCAGGTTACCTCCCTCAGTGAAAAGGTAGAGTTCTGTGTTTTCTGCCAGTCATTGTATCTATCAGTTTTTCTGCAGTTGTGGAAGCATATATTGATAGAACAGAAAGAACGCCTGAAGTCAGGACCACGCAGCGCATCCCATAGTGGTTGAGAGTTGTGTTAACTCACCCACTAATGAGTGAGACTCAGCGAGAGCGAAACAGTACTTCTTCACTTACGAGGCACTTATTGATCACAGGTCACGGCGTCAATAGTGTATCTTCATTTAGGGCATAAATGGACGTTCACAACTTACACGTTCTCAAGTGTGTCGAAGTGTAGCGAAAAGACGTCCAATAAAGCACTATCTTTGTTGTCCAACACATTGGACACCATGCTACGCGCGCGCCTGCGTTTATGAGTCACAATTCCGGTTCACAACCAACCTGGTTTTCGCCGACACGTCGTGTGCACTTCGACCCGGTTTGTCCGACACGCTTTGTCATGACGCTTTTCACCTGCCATTCCTCGTCCACTTGGCCGATCTCGTTGGACGATGGCTCGTCCGGCCGTACGTGCTACCCGCAATCCATCCATTATGGCCTCTGACCGTAATCTATGACCACGTTCAGATATTCCTCCGGATGTTAGGATAATCGTGCTCCCGATCTGGTTACCCATCCCACTTTGCCTGCCATTTCTCATCCGCTGGTCTGATCCAGCTGCGCGATGACTCATCCGGTCGCCCATGCTGTCCCCGACCCGCTCGCTGTGAGCTTTTGGATGTACCTTGCCGCCTCGTCGATTTAATCTGCTGAGAGTTGGAGCACTCGCACCTCCGGCTTGATAATCCACCACAGAAGCACTGTCGATCAGCCCCCAGCAGACGGTTCTATGTGCACAAAACAGCGAACTGTCAATCTCTGCTTTTCATTCGTTTCACCGTGAGTGCCACTCAGGATCTAGCCCAATTTGAAATTTTAACCGTCTCGTTTAAGCTATGCTGGTATATTTTCATGTTAATCACAAGTTTACCACTGACGAGTGTGCGGAATGAATTCATATCGTAATTTGTCTTCTGCCCTTTCTATTCCAGTAGTTAAGGGAATTTTCCGGTAAGTGTGTGGCTATCGGCTCCCGCTTACCTGAGTTCACTTGTCAATATAGCACCCTTTTTTTGAATACGATCATCACCCATCCGACGGACGTGGCCTAGCCAACGAAGCTGATTCAGCATCAACATGGCTTCTGTCCTGTCCAGTTCCGCTTCCCTCAGTACCTCAGTGTTCGGAACCATGTCCGAATACCGAATGTCGAAGGTGGGCCTCATACAGATAACGCACGTTCCGTTGATACTGTGTCCAAGTTTCACTGCCGTACATAAGTGTAGACGGCACTACTGAGTGGTAGACGCACAGCCTAGTGCTCGCCTTCAGGCTGTGGTCCTTCGAGACACGTCTTTCAAGCCATCCGGAAGCAACGCTAGCTTTCGCCACGTGAGCCTGCAACTCACTGTCTGCCAGAGGATCTGTGGACAGGTTGCTACTCCGCTTGTAGAAGTCTGGGCGGCTGTCGACAATACCTCTGTTGAAAATCGCTACCTTCCGGAACGAAAGCAAATCTCAGTTTATTGAATTTCCATTAGGTATTTTATAGACTGGACACATCTGTAAAATGAAGAATTACAATTGGTGCTGACGCTTCAGGTTCCCCGTTGGTCGGTTCGACTCCGCTTCAGCTCGTTTGTTTTAACGCGTGACGCACTTTAACAGCTTGTTTTACTTCGGTGCTCGTTATAACAAAATCCGATGCTGGAGCAGCGTGCCATGCTGATTGGTCCCCGCGCTGACATACCAGTCTGTTCGCGTTTTCGATACTTATTGGCCGTAGCCTTCTGCGAATCAATGGTTGACTTCGTATCGATGCCTTCGTCCAATCCAATCCCTTTACAATCCTCAGGAGCATGTGCAGGAACGACGCCTCCGCCCGGAGAAGGCTGACAGGAAGAAAAGATCTTACCTGTGTCGACATCCTCGCTGCGGCTGCGAGAGCCGTGGCCACTTGCTGTATCTCGTCTTCATTACGTGCGAACAGCGCGCTGTCATTTACGAACGGAAGCATGCACATCGCTGAGATATGCAGCCGAATTTGGGTGCCGAAAAGTCGAATATTCAGTAGGCGTCCATCCGTCCGTTACTCACCCACAACACACTCCTCAGAATTCTGAGGAGCGAGTGTTAGCAGGCCAATCAAGCGTATACTAAGTAAGAGATAGGACACAATCCTCCTCCACTTCAATGACAATGTAGGAAACACCAGAGATCAATCCACACAAAATTACCTTCGTCTTCAAACTAACGCCGAACGTTTCAATCAAACTGACGTGCTTATCTGAACATCCAAACTTAACAAGCACCGTGCATAATGCGTCATGGGTTACGGGACCGAAGTATTCGATGAAGTCCACGAAGACGGCTTGCATAGACTGATTTCATCCTCGAGATTTCTGCTGAATCTGTCTATCACCTAACACTAGGTCCACCCTACTGCCAGTCGCCCGAAATCCACACTGTTCCTCAGGAACGTTGGCCTCAAATGCGTTGCTATCGTCGAATCAGTCCGGACGTTCTTAACTGTCGATACCGACTGTCTCGATGGCTGCTGCTATGATCGTCTCCTTGAGCTGTTACCGACTGGCGGCATCCGATTCGGATTAGCCTGTCACAGTGACCGCAGCCAAAGGGCGCCTTGCCTATCCATAACTGCAATTGGCTTACGCTGCACCACATATCCAGTGTAAACCTGGAGGGAAAAGACAACGAGGTGTGACAGTGGGGCCATTCTGTCCAACCGGCCAATGCTGGTTAGCCACTTGATTGGCTAATGAGGAAAGGAAACTCTTATCTCTCGGAAACTAAACAGAGAGAGGCTGCAATGAGGAGATCTAAACGAAGAAGAAAGATTTGTGAAGTGTAATGCAAGAAGCATTGCAGTATGGGAGTGCAGGTTAGTGCATCCCAGAGAAGATAGGGCTGAAAAGCAAAATTCCCATTGAACTACAAAAAGCCAGACAGACCACTCA
>QNGE01000091.1:181582-205195 GCA_008508345.1 Paragonimus westermani | reverse complement strand
ACGGTCGCACCATACTACTCACACCACTATTCAGTAGCAGCATGGATCGAGATGATCGCGGATCGAGATAATCGCGTGATAACTACAACAGAGATACGGGATGGATCGTTGGAGAGTAGAATGACATATAATGGCTTCCGCTACACGACGGAATTGATACATGGTGTCTAGAGCGACTGAAGTATCCTCAGAAGAGTATGGTGTGCAAATGAGTGTTTCCGTTTCTTGTCGTGCTCAGACGCTTAAGTAGTGTGTTGGTTTCTCCAATAAAGCCATTATATGTCATTCTACCCTCCAACGATCCATCCCGCATCTCTGTCGTATTTATTACGCGATTATCTCGATCCGCGATCATCTCGATCCATGCTGCTACTGAATAGTGGTGTGAGTAGTATGGTGCGACCGTCTATCCTCACTACAATGGATTGTATGGACTTCGAATACTGCCAGAACACCCAGACCTGTGCAGGAGAGCGATTAGCGCCCTCAACCAAAGCCTTTGGCTAAAAAGCCTAAACTGCAAGGCAGCAGGTGACTCATACACACATGCAGACGCGGCAGCATCAAACACCAAAGAGAGAATCGACAGCCATATCAAAGCAGATCCAGCACCCACTCACAGGAACAGTAACGCTGTACACACGGTCCCAGCAGACACACACAGTCAGTTCAGGCAGCAACGAGCACCACGCACAAAGAAGCTACAGCACACCATCAACACGCATAACAAACGCACGCATCTGCTTTTTGTCTGGCTGCTCCCCTTTGACCAATCTAACAAGGTTGAACCTGCAGGGACCGAAGTCCCAGTCAGCACAGCCCTCCGGATCAAAACAGCACGCAAGCCTGACCACCACGCCAACACACACACCGACCAAATAAGTCACCCCAGGGCGCACTAGTCCGACGCACATTTGGTGAGCCAAAAGTATCAACGGGAAATCGCCATCAGAAGCATCTACACTTATAATCAGTATGCAAGCAAATACGATACTTGTAAGGAGTGTTTTACGTCATCTACCCTTTATTCCAGTTCAGTCAGTATCCATGTGTCTGCATGTTATCCTAGTTCTTAATCACCAAACCAAAAGCCGTAGGATGCGAACGTTTTATGTCGATCCAAACCAAACGGTTGTCAGCATATTATTCATTCAGATGCATTGGGTAATGGGCCGCAACTTGATCGTCATCCAGATATACCAACCATCAGGAGAAGGTCCACATTCCAAAAATAGTAGCAATGACTAAAAAAGAAGGTGAAGTTATATTCTTCGCGGCTTAAGGTTACCTTAATCTCACCAAGAAAACTCTATTTGACAATCGTCTTCGATAAGTCATCATCGTCATCATCAACACAAACAGCAGCACATCACTGTGAGTCACTGAAAAAGGAAAACAAAATCTGAAGAGACAGAGGGAAGGAAAAAGCTAGGGGACGGTGAGGAACCTAGCTATCAAAAATAGTTACAACCACGTTCAAACATTCAACACCAAGGTTCCTACACCTTGCAGACAAGCAACCGAGTTGTCAGTGGAAGCAAGGTGTCATCAGCAATACAACATCCACTAGCGCGTGCCGTTAAATGCACTCACCTCACAGATGACTCGGCCAGACAAGAACAGCATTCACGCCACTCGACCCAATAAATCATCATCTCAACTAAGACCACCAACCACCGACTCTATGAGTCGCGAGATCACCAGCCACACAAACGAACCCAATCCATGGCGGCCAGCCCCTTGGTGAACCACTGCATTCCTCCATGCCACGTCATTATCTGTCCACATCGCACATCACATCAATCGATCACAACGTCGACAAACGGTGCTCGGTGTGGCAGACGACTAACTGACACCCTCAGTACATGGCCTAACTAGACCCCACGTCTGTGCAAATGCAAGGATTGGAGAGAAGAGCTCGATTGGTAATCACTAACGCACAGCCGTCCCCTACTATCTTCAGTGTTTGCTCGTTGGTGCGATCCGTAGAGATCGATCGGTCGAGTGGTCGATAGATCGAAGGCAGACATCGGTGGTCACAGACCTGGAGACTCTTCACGTCTTCTACCCTGAATGGCCAAGTTTCGCTACCCTAAACTAATACAGTCCTCAATTCCGAGAGATATGCCCCATTGTTGCCGCCAGACGTGCTCTAGATCAGGGATCACCGTCGTAGCCTTGGACCTGTGTTTCTAATTCGTTCCCTACACCTACACCGCCGTCGCTGCTGATGAAACTTCCCAATTGCACAAACCGTTCAACGACCCCCATGAATGCATTGTCTGAAATTGAATCTACGTAGTCACAGCAATCTTTCACAACCACTTTGCATTTTGAGGCTGCAAAGTGCATTCCGAATTATTTAACAGAGTGGGAAATAGCGTCTAGCATTGTTTGTGCTGCTTGAGAGTTGTCAACATAACCAAAATCAGTCAGGCTTCCACGAGCTATGAGATTCACGCCAGCATCTTGTGAGTGCCGGAAACAATCCTCCATTACTACTTCATCCGTCACAAAATTAGACGAAGATGGTGAAAATGAACGGCCTTCACACACACCACTCCCGGTGATGAAACTGACAGAAAGTTCGCCATAAACCATAACCTGAGCTGAAGTATGGGAATACAGCATCGATGGTATGTTTACATAGTTTGTCAGTACACAGCTGCGTTTGAGCGACCCAGATTGAAGGTCTGTCGACTGAATCGAGCGTATCTTTAAAGTCGAGAAATACGGCGATTGTTGGTCGGCGATATGTGTGACGATCATCCAGAATTTGACAGAGAGTAAAAATGTGATCGGAACATGTCGGTGCAGAACGAAACCCTGTGCGTTCCATTCTATTGTTTGCCTCCCGAACCCTAGTTCGGCAACAGACTATAATGGATGCCAGGACCCTAGAAATGGCTTGGGCCAAAATACTCCCCATATGGTACATGTAAGATCCCCTGGTACTTTTCTTGAATATAGGAGCTATTATCGCGTGACTGCAGCACGGGGTTATGATGTCCGTCTTCCACACAAGTCGAAGCAAGTGCATCAAGGCCTCTACTAACACTTGCCCACCTTATCTAAAATGTGTCGACACAGGATCATCTGGACCAGTAGCTGCATTGAGGTTGAAAGCCGATATGCAACTGCGGACGTCAGTCTCATTGGTTGGTTCTAAATCCACCGACTTGGAAGCTGTAATACAAGTTTGTGGCGGCAACACAGTGGAAGCAGGAGGGCAGCTTAATTGACCCTCAATGTGTTCCGCCTACAGCTCTACCCTTCTGGGTTCATTATGGGTGAGTGTGTCATCCGCCTCCCTGATAGTTTTGTTGACAGACTGTCCCTTGGAACCAGTGAAACGGATCAGCTTAAAGAATGTGCGTGTGTTTCTTGAGGCAAAAGCGGTCTCCACTTTCTTGACATTTTCCACTCACCAGAACTCACAATCCACCCTTAGACTACGTTTCACTTTCCTGCGGATACCACTTCTAGACTTTTGTGAACTACAAGTAGGAATGTTCCGTCTAGCTTCTGGTAACTACAGGGATTTTTCTGAGATCCAGTATCTGTTCAGCCCGTATACCCTCGTGTCACATGCTAAATTACCAGCTCCTCGAATGTCCTGTGAAATTTGACTCCAGGAGATATCAGGATCTTCGGATTGAGAACTACTAAGACAGCTTTCCAAGCTGGTTTGATAATTACGTTTTAATGATGGCGTAGGACATTTTTGGAGGTCGAAATTCCTTTCGACTGACCCTGTCGTACTCTTCCCCGTGACCCCTTCTAACTACACGCTTGGTACGTTATTCTCACAATCAGTGCCTACAACTACTAATTCCTCCAGCCCGCCTACTTCAGTCATTGAATCTCACTCACCTGCCAACACACCCATTGTTATCTGTCAATCTCACCCTCCCTAAGCCGGTGAATAAGGCCTTCCAACGGTCTGCTATGAAACTGTCAACGGCTAATCGGTCTGCCCGATGGCCAGGTATCTAGACACACATCAGACTGATCTGATCGGATTTGGTCGGTTCCTCACTGCCTGTCGGTCGCTTGTGTTTGTACTTGTGATTTTTGGACCCTTGACGGCCTATTGCGGCCAAACATTGTGTCTTATCCCACGAATGCTAACGAATCGAGGTTTGTTTCTCATAACTGATTATATTATTCATGTCAATAGTACCACGTTCCCAGCGACTTAATTTGGTTCGGAAATTTGGCGTCGTTGGTTATACGTGCGTTACTTAACGCTCGTAGAAAGAACGTACAGATGACATTGCCTGTTGCTCAACAGCCAGTCGTTGTTGTCGGTATGGTAGTTACCCAGCAAACAAAAGAACGAAACGACAACTTACCAACACATGATCTGATTCCATGTATGTGCTCCATTAAGAACAGTCTTGAATGAAATCCCGCCACCTTTAACTGACGGCTATGTGGTCTAGTTGAGACCAGGTCTGATTCGAAGAAGGCTGGCGCCAAGTATAGCAATGATGTACACGATGCCTAAAAATAGTGTTGGTTAAAAATAGCTTGTACTCAGCACTTAGCTGCAACAATCGCCCGTCATTAGTTGAGTAATGTGATGCTATTCCAAACTTGCCATGTGGACGAGATTCGGTCTCACGAAGGCGCCCGACCTGGGCATTCACATCCCCAGTCAGAATATTTATATCAGAACTACGCGTCGACCGAAGTAGAGCGGTCAGATGTAAGTAAAACGCGCTCTTGACGTCGACGTCACTACAATCAGTAGGAACGTAACTAGACAACGAATAGATTTATGAGAGTCTTGAGTTTATGGCTGGTCTTGACAGAACCTGCCTAGCAGACAGTACAACGTCTACTGTTAACAGAAATCCAATCTACTAATGCGGCGGCGGTCGTCGTGCTGAGGGCTATAGCTACTCCAGCCTGACCGGTAACGGCGGTCGTGGAGCCACTCGAAACGGATAACCAGTATCGAGTAGACAATGCAGGTGCTGTTAGCTCCACACGTTGACCACTGTTCTGGATTCTAGTCTCCGAGTTACAACAGACATCAACATTCAACGAGTATAACGATCGTGCTGGAGCAGCCTGCTGACCTATCTGTTTCAGAGTGCGAATGCTGAAGACGCCTATATTGGTTCGCATTCTAAGCCTGAGCCAGGGAAGAGGGAGGTGAGGGACTGAATGGCAAGAAATCGAGCTTACCGGTCCAGTGTTACTGTGATCAGTTAATTCTGTTGTGAGATCTGCATAGTATCTACCGGAAATGGGAGTCGGGAGGGGCATCAGAGCTAAATCTGATAGAATAGTGAAGAGAGAGTCAGTAGTTGCATGATTTCCCCTATCCATCCTTCTGCATGCAGCAGATAGGACATCCCAGTTTATACTGCACGACGGCCAATGCAATATAAAACTAACAGTGTTATGAGTGTTCATGTTTGTGTGTGGGCTGAGATACTGCTAGGATTTCTATATCTAAACAGGAGAACGATTAGGGCTCCCCACCAAAACCTTTGGTTCCAAATCCTGTACCACAAGGCAGCGGGTGAGTGGCAGTGTACCAGAACTGGTACATTTCTCGGAAGAATATTCCAATCATTTTCCAACCTTCAACCAGGAGGATCAAGAGATTTTGATTTTTTAGATCTTTACCTACTGGTCTGCGTGGTATGAGTAACTCTGTTGGTTGGATCGTCACACTGACCAGTTTAACCCAATAAATCATCGAGATGCGTAATTCGTCACTCTCCATCAAGTTCCAGTCTGGTTGTGACAAATCAACACTAGGTCAGTAAGTTTACACAGGTTCAGTGAAATTAAAACAATTTACAAACAACAGGAAAAGTTTGAGAGGATGTCATTAGAACACGTGCAGCGTTACGAAATATCTATGCATCTATAAACAATAAATCACTAGTGTTACTGATGCGTGATTCGCCGTTCCACCCACCAATGGGACATAGTTATTGGTTAGAGTTTGAATGGTTATGCAGATCGATGGTGAGACCTTTTATCACAGCAGCTACAGAGCATGCACGAATGTTTTTTAAGAAGGAATAACAGAATGACGATCGATTCAGCAGTAGCAGGAAAAGCCTGAACGTATAGCTGATGGTGAGTCCGATTTTTCAGTGTATAAAAAGCTCTACTGGTTGAAAGCGTACCAGTCAACGTATGTTTAAATGAAGTGACGACAGACGGTCGTACCATACTACTTACACCACTATTCAGTAGCAGCATGGATCGAAATGATTGCGGGATAAATACGGGAGAGATACGGGAAGGATCATTAGTGGGCATCATCACGTACAATAGCTTTCGCCACATGACGGAATTGAGACATGGTGTCCAAAGCGATTGGAGCATCCTTGGACGAGTGTGGTATGCAAATGAGTGTTTCTGTTCGTAGTCCCGTTGAGATGCATAAGTCGTGTGTTGGTTTCCTAAAATAAACTTCTGTGCTATCCGCCTTCTAGTTTCACCCCACAAACCGTGTGCACAAATGGACAATGGTGTGAATTTGTTCCGAATTGGACTGATTTCTTTTTATCGCATATGAAAACCCAGTTAGTCCCCTACTGCTCAGCAGTGGAATAAACGAATGGAGATTAGGGGTACGAACAAATCGGAAACCTGAGATTTATGAATATGTGGCACTCACTGCTGTTCCCGTGGCCGATCGGTATTATGAGTGGCGTGCAACGGACTCAAGTTTTTAGGCTTGTGCAGCAGAAACAGTGAACAGCTGCGCGTTCATTCGACAGGGTTTAATATCAGTTAGATGTATGAAGCACGTAACAGAACTAACCAACGGTGGCAATAATTGGGGTAGGGTGAGATTAACTGGAACTTGTGGTCACTTTGATTCTTCAGAAGATACTTCCTGGAAAATACTGATGAAACGAGGTGGACACAGTGTGTGCGTCCGGTAGTCGGCTTCTATCCTTAACTGTCTGTCCGCTTAATTATAACTTGCTGCTTGACAAGTTTTCATACTTAGTAAACAATTCCCAGCGTCCACCCTTATCTTGACCGGACTCGGTAGGGGAATAATGTCATCTACACTTAGCCTGCCCTTAGTCGTACTAGTCTGTTGGCGTAAGAGCCAACAAACCTTTACGCCATTCACATTGGGCGCTTTATCTCACCTAAATCACGCCCAGGTCACTCAAAGCCACCTGCTCCAGGCACAACTCGTCCGGGCTCTGAGGCCGCGATCGATCGATTACTATGATTGTTTCAGCCCCGCCTTTAGTTGTCATAACGGTAACGTACTTTCTGGAAAGAAACGTTGAGAACGAAGACCACGTATTTATTGCACGGAAGGTACAGCTGGTCTCGTATAATGCTGTAGGTGGCACCGACAAATGTACATCTAGAAGATGTAACCGGTCCCAGCTAATTGTACCCAGTAATATTTACGTTGCGTATGGTTCATTTGTAGAGCACACAAAGTGTCGCAACATTAGTAGCCGTTTCTTCTACAACGACACGCTGTCCTCTTGGTTTCGGTCCAATAGTGTGATCTAGTTCCAGTATCATATTTAGTCCAGTCCAATTTACGCAGGGCATTTTTTTTAAGGACAATGTAATTTTCCAGAGGACAGTGCACCTCAATGTGGACAACACGTTTGAACGAGGTGTCTATCCCGATCTCGATAACGTAGCAGGTTGCCTTCTTCATGACACCCATATGTGGAAAACATGTTCAAATAAGACACACTGATAGGGTGTGAGACGACACAGCCCAAAAACAAGGCCACAAGGCTGGGACACGCCATACGACGCTTACCATTTTGACAGCACCTCTACAAAACGTCACGCCAGAGTCCACAAATTGCGCGGCAAGCCCACAAACACAGCATGAGGTGCCTCCGATTCTATGGAAAATCTGTGCTGGCCATCAATGGAGTATTTTGTTGTCCATCGTTTCGTGAGAAAATTACCGTGGTAACGCAACCCGTTAAGGAGATATGTTTTTAGTTTGCCCATTTGTGCTCATTTTTGCACGCTGGTTCTTAGTCCAGCATTGCTCTTCGAGAGCAGAGAAGGCTACAGAACGTGTGTGAACAACCACGTGCTGTTGATCGTGAACTGTGCTGGCCAAAGCACTGAGATGTGAGTGACTTTGGTTTCGGACGCAAATAATTGGGAAACTCCAGTGAAACGAGTGCGATCTGAATTTCTAGTATGATAGTACAAGTGGTATTCTCGAATGACACGTGAGAACAGCATATTTTAGTTAACCTTACATCATCTGACATCGTATGGTGTTTAAATGGTGCACCAAGAGTAAATCACCTCCGTACGTTGAATTAGCATGGCGGTGAGCATTGAAACACCTTTAGGAAGATATTAGAGCTGAAGCACCCAGAGTTTGAGGAATATCTGAAGAATATACGCGAATTACAGCAAGAAACCTGCACAATTTTTTCGTGAACACTTCGTAGACAGCTGCAAGTGCTAAGAAACATAGAAGAATAGAACTGCCGTCAAGCTTCCCTTATGGAGGTGTGGTGTAATAATGTATGCAATGTACACATCGAACGACACCTGTCAAAAGGCTGTTTTTATAAAACTTATATGGTAATCGATTCTAGTTTCGCAGATTACAGTTGGGAAGTATCCTGAGACGTCCACTATCGTGCTGTTGGATATCAGATCGAAAAGACAAATCTGGTTCATTCACACTACTTTCAATTTGGTGACCCTAACATGTGTCCTAGATAGAGACGTTTGGCTGTGGATGATGACCTGCATACCTGTGAGATGATGAGTCACATTAAGAACACTCATGAGATTATATCGCATGTAAACAGGAAGTATGGGATTTAAACAATCTACGGAGTGGGCACAGTAAATTGCACCATCTCAAAGGAATTGTTAACCTGCGGGATTTATCAAAAGTGGAAGACGATTATTGCTTTCTATTACAACAGAAACTGCTCAGTTTCGATGTTCTCTTCTAAAAGTTCTTCCTACCTGTGCCCTAAATAGAGAATCGCTATTCTAGGTGATGCTACCTATCATCTAAGTTATGACGATTTCATTCTATGGCATGCTGTGTTGGAAGATATAAATGGAATGACTGTTAGGTTTTTTACGTACTTATGCCGAGCGAAACGACTGCCAGTTATAGGGTAGTACTTGAAGGCATGCTTAAAATGTTATCTTGCAGTTCTGCTGTTCGAGCCTTCGTTGATGACCGTTCGGCTGCGCAGTGGAGAGCAGTACGTGGCGTTTATCCACAGTTTGTCATTGGATTTTGTCATATTCACTTAGCGAATGACGCAGCTTGAGGTTAACTTCAATTGTTTGGTTTGTGTGATTTCCAAAAACACGGTATTTTCCAATTGACCCGTAATATAGCTTTCACTGGAAACGTAGGACAGTTTACCAATTTGCTGCAGGTTATTAAGTCTGTCAGTAATGAAGCATACCAGAATCTTGACCAAAATTGACTCTCTCGTAAAAGTGGTTGAGCACCAACCACTGTGCTGCTTGATAACCACATCACTTGTGTGGAAAACCAGAATGAACACATTAAAAATGCTGCATCAGAACGATCCAATGTGCACGCTTCTTCATAGCACATCGTTGGACGTTGTAATAGTGTTTTGCTGAACGTCATTACAGGGTAAACTGAACACATGCGATTGTTTGAACTGGCAATAGATGTGGAATTTTTCTAAAACCACTGTCACAATATGCCAAAGATGTTTACCGTAAGTATCACAGTGACACAAAGATTGTAGACACAGCTCACGCAAAGGGCACTTGGAAGGTGCACTATAGTGTGGAACGCATTTTCCATGTTAACATTATAGCGGTATTAAGTGTGAATGCTATTTTTCATCCAACTGTATGATGCTCAGTTGCTATGTTTTTCCTGTGTTTCGTTTGATTGACACACTGCTTTCTGGTTTGATTGGGGCAAGTCGTTGGCTGTTGCCAGCCGGTGTTGAAGCCTAAATTCCGTTTTGTGAATATTATGAACTCTGTTTGAATACGTGTTTTCAAGGTATCGTCGTTGCTTTGGGGTGTATGAGTGAAGCCATTAATACTAGACACGTTGCTACTTTGCTAGAGACAAATGAGTTACTGTTAAGTCATCCGGATGTTTTGTTGTACTGTTCAATACCAGTTAGAGAGATTGTGCAAATATGTGGCTGAACATCCTTCGAGAACTTACGGCTGAAAAAAACAGCAGTAAACAACAACAGCGAATAGTGTGAATCATTCTGTTTTAACTCAGAAGGAGCTACCAGAAACCGGGTGCCACTGGTAACCAAGAGCTTGGTAGTAAACTCTAATGTCTCAACCGATAGCATTTTTCCAAATGTGTACGGACCAAGTGGTATTCTAAGATTGCACGTATATTTGACGAAATAATTCGCATGTCTGTAGCCTCCACAGAAGCTTTTAATGTTTCATCTAGCAAGCGTAAGACATGCAACTTTAGAAGTCACGTGACTGAGGGGGACATGTAGTAGAGTGAGATCATTGAAGATACCCTGGAAACAGCTCGCAGGCAATTCAAAAATAAAGTTGGAGAAAGTTTTCAAAAGTGGTGTTCCTTAAAACCTGTAGACCACATCTGTCAGATATGCTTCCTTGATATGTTTTGATTGTAAACCCGGAGTGCGATAGATAAAACGGAATGGGTCTCTGAGATCGATTAAGTGATTGGAATTCATTAAGCGCGCAGTGATAGAAGATGAGCAAGGTTTTGTCAAGCCCCGAGTTAGCCACGCCAGATGATGCCCCGGAATACGTTCGGATAATCACCGTGTCGTGGTGCCTACGTAGCTCGCACCACAGGTACAAACAAAATGGTACACACAGTAAGGGACAGCATTAGCAAGCGATGCATCTTTCAACCGAGAACACAAAATCGGTATAAAGTCAAACTAAACACGTAGCTTTTCTGCAAAATAGGTCTTGCTTAGGGCTACGCTAACTTTGTTGTTTATATTCCCGGAGTTATTATCGCCTTTAAAAGGCAATGAAATGTAAACAGACTCGTTGTCTAGGGTGTGCGGATTGTCTAATTTTGTGCCACTTAACAAATGCCCACGAACAAACTGTTCGGGATAACCATTTTCAAATAGTACCTTAAATATGAATCGTTTTTCCTCTTCTAGGGTGTCACTCGAGCATATTTTCCCTCTGTCGACTATCCATCGGATAATATTAATTTTTTGTCCTAGTGGTACAAAACTATAGAAATTGGTATATTGTCCGGTCCATGTCTACTTACGGTGTACTTTCCGTTGTATCGTTTCATCTGACCGGTCGGACAGGAAGAAGTCCAGGAATGAGATACACTCGAGTGACTCAGGCTCCATAGTAAAACGGATATTCCTATGAACTGAGTTGAACCGTTCCAGTATTTCTCTTGGGCTTATTAATTCATCCGTTACGCAAATGATATCATCTACATATCGTTTGTAAAGAGTGAACGAGTTAATCTGGGTTGTTGGCGCTCCACTTTCAAGCTTTGCCGTAAAAATATCAGCTAGTAGTGATCCTAATGGTGACCCCATTGCTGCTCCGTCCTTTTTTCGATATAGTCTACCGGAAAACAGAAACTGAACAGTACAGGTGCAACGGTATGACAACCGTTTTAATTCCCTTACCGGTAATCCCACATTTATGGGGTTGTTCTCAAGATAATCGCCTAGAAACTCGATCGTTACCCTGATCGGGTTATTAGTGAATAGGGATGTTACATCAAGCGAGATATCCTTCCAGAAGGACGAAGCATTGGACTTAGATTAAGACAACGTGCATTGGATACGTTGCAATCAGTGCTTCTTTTGGTAGAATCACCCGCGTACCAGTTGCAAGCGTGTTAACCTGTTTCAACGTGCGTGGACTGTGACACCATGAACTATGCAACATGAACAACTGGACAGAAGGACATTCTTCTGGAAAAAGAAGGGGGAGAATGGCGCATTTTAGTGTCATGGGAAAGTACCCGCGGCCCCATTCATGATCACTCCCAGTATGGTTTTGCGAGCTAGCCTCAGCTATTTGCAAACGGTTTGCATTAGCGATTATCGTTCAATTGAGGTTCAGTGAGTCTTACTTCAGTAGTACCTATGCGTGTAAACCAGACAGCAAGATGTGCGCATTAATTTGCAAACATCTAAGTCGTTATGTTTAGGTATATTTTAAATTTCTATAACATACCGGCTGGAATATATATGTGCATATATTTCATGCTATTTCTCTGGTGTTATGAACTCATGCGTGGATACATATATATATATATATATATATATATATATATATATATATATATATATATATATATATAAATATTNGTTAGAACAGTAGCCACTCAAGTAAAATTCCGATGATCGCCGTGACTGCTGCGGGCAGGACTGAAACACCCAGACCAAACAATCGATCGCGGTCTCAATGCCTGAACAAAATGTGCCTATGTAAGCGACAAATTACCGCATGTCCATTCTGGCTTTGGGTGGTCTAGGCGTCATCCGAGTGAGACAAATCGTCTATTGTAAGTGGCACGGGAATTTGTTGGTTGCTGTGGCAACCGAATCGTGTGACTGTGGCCAGACCGATAGGAATCAAACGCACGTCACCGCTACGGATGATCGAGAAAATGGTGGACACTTGAAATGGTTGACTAAATCTGAAAATGTGCCCATAGTGAAGCAGTCGATCAAGCACCATAGAATACATCTACTAGGTACTCACCAGTCGTACACTTTGTCTCATTCGTCTGAAAGGCCCTTTATTGGCCAAACGTACTGACACAATCAATTTCGTTGCCGTGAAGTGAAGTTCGTTCAGTTCATTGTTTTGACGCTACGCGCTTAACCTATATAACCGAATGTTTTATGTAACCGACTGATGAGAATAAACGAAAAGCTTGCATCTCGCAATGTACATTTTTTCCTGTGCTGATAAACTGGATAAAGGGAACTCAGTGTTTCAAGTTTCTCAAACGAATCGATTGTTAACATTGTGGTGCAAAACGGTGATTTAACGAACTCATATTGGTTTCTATCAAGAATGTATCCGGACTGGTCGCTTTCCATCGGAATTCTTCGGAAATCTGTTGAAAGGAAAACTGCGTGAAAATACCCGGTTTAGATATTAGGAGAAACGTGTAGCGAACACGCTTGTTTTCGGTGATTCATCATCAGGCTAATTACAACACATTTATATGAATTAATCATGTGTGAGAAAAGGTACAGTAAGGGATCGAACGGTTCATTATCAGTTTCAGAAGGATCAGGTCGATTGTACAAATTATTGATGACTGTTGAGATAGTAATCATGATTACGTAATCTGTTCTGTCCGGACGTGAACACCAGGCCATGGAAGATTCAGTGTTTTTACGAAACGTTTTTGAATACATAATGGGGGTGGGAGAGTAGACGGATCGCTATGGCTTCCGCGACTGCCAGTAAGCGCTCTTTGACATGTTTAGATTGTAAACCCGGTGCGCGATAGATAGGATGAAATGAGTCATTCAGATCGATTGAGCGGTTGGACTCCATGTGGTGTGCAGCGATAGAAGACGAGCAAGATTTTGACAAGCCCCGAGTTAGCCACACCGGATGATGCTCCCGAATGCGTTCGGATAGTCGCCGTGTCGTGCGGCCTACATAGCTCGTTCAACAGAAACAAACCAAATGATATACACAGTAAGAGGCAGCATGACCAGGCAATTTACCTTTCAACTGAGGGCGCAAAATTGGTATGGAATAAACTGGACTCGCAGTTTTGCTGCAAAATAAGTCTTGCTTAGGGCTACGCTAACTGTTGATCAATAACGGAAATTTTGTCAGACCGGCCAATTCCCACATCAGCACGGCTTTAGGAAAATCTTCACAAGTTTATAGAAACCCAACATCGCTTTGATGCTGTATTAGCTGAACTTAACCTTGTGTGCCGCATAAAATTTGAGAACTTTGCCAAGGATACTATTAAGAAAACCGCAGCTAGAACGCTTCATAGTCTCTATGGTTCGTTGGATGGCATCATTAGCAAACCCAATTTTCACAATGATACCCTGAAGCATGTCAACAATTTGTCAAGTAAGCAGTTTACTCAAGCAAAGTTGGGAGTGCTTTCTTTGAGCTTAAAATACAAACGCCCGCCGAAGAAAGTCAACCGGTTAACCATTCAAATTCAGTTTGAAATCCTATATGAACAGCTAAAAGAGTTGACTCCCACTTCACCAGAAAATACAGGTTGGTTTCGTGCTAAATTGGTCGATGTCTCTCACCAGTTTATACTGTCACTCATCCGTCAGCATTGTTGTCTACTATCTGAACATTATGAGGCCATCAACCAACTGAGACAAAAGCAGCACATGGTGTTTCTGAAACCAGACAAAAGCGCCGGCATCGTAATCTTGAATAAAGATGATTATGGGATGAAAATGCGTACCATCCTGGCTGATGACAGGAAGTTCAAAGCTGATCGCACGTCAGATAATAACAGTCTAGTAGAAACACAAATATCGAGGAAGCTGCAAATTCTTTTACTGCATGGATATATAAGTGAGCGGGAGTATAAACGGCTGGAACCGATTGGGACTCGTACACCATGTATGAGAGGAACCCCCCAAATTGCGCAAGGCCGGTGCCCGCCTGAGACCTATTCTTGCTCGATGGCTAGTTCATTTTCTTGACCCCATTTGAAAAACCCTCAGCTTCCGTTCTTTGAAGGATTCTTTTGATATCTTGGAGAATATATCGGTGTGTTCCGCACAAAAGATGTACTCCGTTGATGTTGAATCACTATTCACAAACGTTCGGTTACACGAAACAATTGACTATCTTCGTGATTTTATTTTGATCCATAATATTCCCTTATCCATTCCTGTCGACTACCTAAAAGAATTGATTCTTATTTGTACGGAAAACATTCGATTTGAGTTTGACGGATGTGCTTATAAGCAAGTTGACGGTGTGGCAGTTAGTAGGTCGTTGGGTCCAACACTGGCTGATNTATATATATATATATATATATATATATATATATATACATGGAATCACGTTATTTTAGTGGTCATTTCTGTAAATATGTATGTGCACAGATACGAATATACATTTATTTTTTATTTTGAGAAATTTTACACATATACATAGGCAAAGAAACGTGTACATATTTGTGTTCGTTTGGATCTATGAGAACAGGTTATCCAGCGAGAAAACTGCGCCTCAAGATCATTCGGTGTACTATCGAGCTGTACAAGTTTATCTTTCACTGGTACGAAAGAAAAAACGCTCCAGCCTTCAGCCGTCTTGGTAGCCGTCAAATCGCAATCGCGACCTATTGTGAGTGGATGTTTAGTTCTGTTTCCATGCTTCCATGCCTACATTTATGTCAGTGGCACAGCAGTCACCACAGCCAACTGAGAAGAAAATGGACAGCAATTAAAATGACTTATGTGAAGGCCACCTACAATTAACAGAACTCTCTCATTTTCAAGTGTTAGAACAGTAGCCACTCAAGTAAAATTCCGATGATCGCCGTGACTGCTGCGGGCAGGACTGAAACACCCAGACCAAACAATCGATCGCGGTCTCAATGCCTGAACAAAATGTGCCTATGTAAGCGACAAATTACCGCATGTCCATTCTGGCTTTGGGTGGTCTAGGCGTCATCCGAGTGAGACAAATCGTCTATTGTAAGTGGCACGGGAATTTGTTGGTTGCTGTGGCAACCGAATCGTGTGACTGTGGCCAGACCGATAGGAATCAAACGCACGTCACCGCTACGGATGATCGAGAAAATGGTGGACACTTGAAATGGTTGACTAAATCTGAAAATGTGTCAACCAGTAGCCCATAGTGAAGCAGTCGATCAAGCACCATAGAATACATCTACTAGGTACTCACCAGTCGTACACTTTGTCTCATTCGTCTGAAAGGCCCTTTATTGGCCAAACGTACTGACACAATCAATTTCGTTGCCGTGAAGTGAAGTTCGTTCAGTTCATTGTTTTGACGCTACGCGCTTAACCTATATAACCGAATGTTTTATGTAACCGACTGATGAGAATAAACGAAAAGCTTGCATCTCGCAATGTACATTTTTTCCTGTGCTGATAAACTGGATAAAGGGAACTCAGTGTTTCAAGTTTCTCAAACGAATCGATTGTTAACATTGTGGTGCAAAACGGTGATTTAACGAACTCATATTGGTTTCTATCAAGAATGTATCCGGACTGGTCGCTTTCCATCGGAATTCTTCGGAAATCTGTTGAAAGGAAAACTGCGTGAAAATACCCGGTTTAGATATTAGGAGAAACGTGTAGCGAACACGCTTGTTTTCGGTGATTCATCATCAGGCTAATTACAACACATTTATATGAATTAATCATGTGTGAGAAAAGGTACAGTAAGGGATCGAACGGTTCATTATCAGTTTCAGAAGGATCAGGTCGATTGTACAAATTATTGATGACTGTTGAGATAGTAATCATGATTACGTAATCTGTTCTGTCCGGACGTGAACACCAGGCCATGGAAGATTCAGTGTTTTTACGAAACGTTTTTGAATACATAATGGGGGTGGGAGAGTAGACGGATCGCTATGGCTTCCGCGACTGCCAGTAAGCGCTCTTTGACATGTTTAGATTGTAAACCCGGTGCGCGATAGATAGGATGAAATGAGTCATTCAGATCGATTGAGCGGTTGGACTCCATGTGGTGTGCAGCGATAGAAGACGAGCAAGATTTTGACAAGCCCCGAGTTAGCCACACCGGATGATGCTCCCGAATGCGTTCGGATAGTCGCCGTGTCGTGCGGCCTACATAGCTCGTTCAACAGAAACAAACCAAATGATATACACAGTAAGAGGCAGCATGACCAGGCAATTTACCTTTCAACTGAGGGCGCAAAATTGGTATGGAATAAACTGGACTCGCAGTTTTGCTGCAAAATAAGTCTTGCTTAGGGCTACGCTAACTGTTGATCAATAACGGAAATTTTGTCAGACCGGCCAATTCCCACATCAGCACGGCTTTAGGAAAATCTTCACAAGTTTATAGAAACCCAACATCGCTTTGATGCTGTATTAGCTGAACTTAACCTTGTGTGCCGCATAAAATTTGAGAACTTTGCCAAGGATACTATTAAGAAAACCGCAGCTAGAACGCTTCATAGTCTCTATGGTTCGTTGGATGGCATCATTAGCAAACCCAATTTTCACAATGATACCCTGAAGCATGTCAACAATTTGTCAAGTAAGCAGTTTACTCAAGCAAAGTTGGGAGTGCTTTCTTTGAGCTTAAAATACAAACGCCCGCCGAAGAAAGTCAACCGGTTAACCATTCAAATTCAGTTTGAAATCCTATATGAACAGCTAAAAGAGTTGACTCCCACTTCACCAGAAAATACAGGTTGGTTTCGTGCTAAATTGGTCGATGTCTCTCACCAGTTTATACTGTCACTCATCCGTCAGCATTGTTGTCTACTATCTGAACATTATGAGGCCATCAACCAACTGAGACAAAAGCAGCACATGGTGTTTCTGAAACCAGACAAAAGCGCCGGCATCGTAATCTTGAATAAAGATGATTATGGGATGAAAATGCGTACCATCCTGGCTGATGACAGGAAGTTCAAAGCTGATCGCACGTCAGATAATAACAGTCTAGTAGAAACACAAATATCGAGGAAGCTGCAAATTCTTTTACTGCATGGATATATAAGTGAGCGGGAGTATAAACGGCTGGAACCGATTGGGACTCGTACACCATGTATGAGAGGAACCCCCCAAATTGCGCAAGGCCGGTGCCCGCCTGAGACCTATTCTTGCTCGATGGCTAGTTCATTTTCTTGACCCCATTTGAAAAACCCTCAGCTTCCGTTCTTTGAAGGATTCTTTTGATATCTTGGAGAATATATCGGTGTGTTCCGCACAAAAGATGTACTCCGTTGATGTTGAATCACTATTCACAAACGTTCGGTTACACGAAACAATTGACTATCTTCGTGATTTTATTTTGATCCATAATATTCCCTTATCCATTCCTGTCGACTACCTAAAAGAATTGATTCTTATTTGTACGGAAAACATTCGATTTGAGTTTGACGGATGTGCTTATAAGCAAGTTGACGGTGTGGCAGTTAGTAGGTCGTTGGGTCCAACACTGGCTGATATTTTTCTTGGAATGGTCGAAGATGGACTGTCGGATTGTGTTGATCGTTCTTTGCTCTATAGACGGTATGTCGATGATATCATAATATTTACCGATTTTGATCATTTTATGACCCTTTTACGCCAGTTCAACTCTGCCCATCGAAATCTCCATGTCACTTATGAACAGGAGTTGGATAACTGACTACCATTCCTAGAAATCCTTATTTCTAGACGTTCAGACGGTGTACTCAGTAGGTCTGTTTTATCGAAAAGCTACATGGAGTGGGCAGTACCTACAATTCTCTTCATTTACCCTGGTGTCTTACAAACGTAGTTTGGTACGATTTGTTTTTCACCGAGCAAGGAAACTGTGCACGGCCGACAGCCTACAGTCTGAGGAGGAGCTCTTGAAGAATGTTCTGTTTGCGAATGGATATCCGGCCAAATTTACTGAAATTTATTGCAAGGAACAAGTGACTACCTCCCAGCCACAGTTAGTGCCGAAAAAGCAGGTTTTTATCAACCTTCCTTACGCAGGTGACCACAACATTACCGATGTAAGTCGAAAGTTGAAATCTGTCATTGATCGTCCATATCCCGCGGCGGAATTGCGCTTGTTATTCTCCACCCGTAGGATGAGCCTCCAATGTCCCGATCGTTCTTCTTCAGAAAACTCTGCCTCTCACGTTATCTACCAGTTCACCTGTAGTTGCGGTGACTCATACATCGGCAGAACGGTCCGAAATTTACGACAGAGGAGGGCGGAGCACATTCCCAAGTGGCTAGTGCAAACAATGTTTTAAGGCGGGTCAGCATACCAACACTCGAACAGAAATCCGGCGTCTTCGATCGCGAAACACCTAAACGCAACAGGTCATGTGGTTGACACCAACACTTCGTTCACGGTCTTATTGCGCAATCGCAACTCTAGATTGTTGGCGTTCTCCGACTGTTTTATGTAACCGACTGATGAGAATAAACGAAATGCTTGCATCTCGCAATGTATGTTTCCTTGCTGTTCTGATGAACCGGATAAAGGGAACTCAGTGTTTCAAGTTTCTCGAACGGTATCTGTTGTATGCGCACCAAGGCCGCCTGTGTGCCCCACACTCGTGCCGAGGCTCAAACTGCATTCTGATTGGCCACGCCTTCAACGACCAACGACTCATTCGTCCACGCACTTTAAAATGACGCTACCGCCTGTAAATGTGAGTACACAATACGTGCTTCTACTGAGTCGCGTGTTCCCCCTACCGCCGTTATTGCCCGTAACGCTTACTGCGTCACGTTAAACGAACCTGTCCGGTTAGTCCTAATCTTCAACCTCCGGAATCCTATTAGCGTGATGTTGCCATACCACCAACCGAAAGCGAGTGGACGCAGTTGGTAAGCACATCTACAGTGTACTTGGATTTGCTACTAATTGATGCCACTTTCAGTGAATGCATGGAGTTAAAGCTGCTTCGTCATTTGCTGGGCAACGAAGGACAGCGTCACTTCGACGCGCTTGGCTTGCAGTCAGAAATTTCGTTAAACAATGTTCTCGTTATACTTGACCGAGAATGGGGGTGCAGAACAGAAGTATTCACAGAAACAGTCGAGTTTCTCCAGTTGAGACAGGACGCTCTGGAACTGTTGGAGCAGTTTACATCCCGTCAAATGGCGCAAGTGAGCCAAAACACTCCTGTTGATGACGTACCATTGTTATTGACAGAACACATTTACTCAGTAAATAAGTCTACTCCTACTGGTAAGCAACTGCACGGGTTTTCAGAGCTCAAGTTCCCTTCATCGAACACTCGAACGGTGGTCAATTGTGCATATCGGCGTAGGACAACTATTGAGATGGAATTCAATCCCGCTCCTCCGTTAACACAACCGCACCCGATTTCTCTGGCCAGACAAGAGTCAGTGACTGATGTCATAGGGAAAGTCGTTTCGAACAGCGCGGTGGAACGAATCGATGGTTCTAAAAGAATTCACCACATAGTGACGATGCTAAAAAAAGGGCGGTACGATACGAACGTACGATGACTGGAAGGTGGCAAATGGTCAAAGTGTAGTGGTTTCACTCACATTCCCGACGGTCGATGATCTCAGTCTGATTTAAGAAAAGCGCACTTCTGTATGCTGTTAACGCCAGAATTCAAATGTCTTGCAGCCGATGGGCTTTTTCACCGTTGGAAACGTCGTCATATCTACCACTTAACTTACAGAAAACCAGCATCAGCAATGCAGTCTGGGACATTCGTTCGCCTGACGGAGTGACAAGCAAGCAAACGTCATCTGGCGCTGTTGGGACTGATTGGTGTAGCTAAGCCCTGTGCGACTGGAACGTCTAGGTGTCACTTTGAACAGGACATTCATAACTGACATTCTGTTTGTCCGCGCTAATAATTGCATCGACACTTCGTATGTGCTACCTCAACGTGGTTCTATGTCTCGTGACCTTTTCACACTACAATCCGAAACGCAAGGTGGCTTCGTGAAACAGACGTGTTCATTCATGATGCACCCGGCACGGTGGACCATCCCAATCATGCCGACACCGCAGGTGCCTGTACAATCCCCTCTCCCTCAACGCACACTCACAAATTATCTCACTCATGGTTTGGAACAGTCATTGGTAATGTTCATGGTCAAACCAAGAGCCGCCAGGTCCTCTCACATGTTAAAAGAATTATAGGTTTGAGATAGAGGACACAACAACGTCGCGCCCGTACTGGGGGAAGTGAACTAAGTGGTACACAGCTGCACCGAGAGGATTTTGGCTCCGAGGCACGTACTGGCTCACACAGCAAAGGAATTACGAGTCAAGTATTACACTGACATCAAACTAACTCTCTGAAACTCCCCCGCAAGTCTCCGCGTATTCAAGCAGTGATCTGCAACAATCATGCGTACAAACACTTGGTTATCTAGCTCATTATTGGTTTATATATGTCACACTGCTTATTACGTGTTATATATACATGTTTTTATCGGCGTCATTATCTTCTGGTGATAAGTAACTCTCGCGCCAATAATTGGTGAGCCCGACTTGACTCAAACTCTATCCTTATCACTTTTTCTCTCTCGTTAGTTGTTATATACTAAGTTAGCAGTGTGTGAAACACCATGTTAGCCACTCCAGTCAAACCGTGTTCCAACTCCTCGACACTTACAGCAAACTTAAACTCAGTCAGGTTACATCTGCCATCATTTTGGCATCATGATCCACGCATATGGTATGCGCAAGTTCAGGTCCAGTTTGCTCTGCGGGACATCACTCAAGAATTGACAATGTATTATCATGTCCTAGCAGCGTTACCACCAGAAATTGCAGTGGATTTAAGGGATGTTCTGGAATCGCCCGATACAGACTGTCCATATAAACAACTTCGGGATACGATAATCAACCGTACTACACTTTCCGATCATAAACGCCTAGAACAATTATTTAATAACGAGTCTGTTTGTGACAGCAGCCCATCTCAGTTACTGAGACGCCTGCAAAACATCCTTGGAAGTACGAAACTTGATGATGCTTTGTTTGCGCAGATCTTCCTTAAGCGCCTGCCTGTTTCCGTACGATGCATTCTCGCACCCACTTGCGGTACCGTTCCCATAGCTCAACTTGCCAGCATGGCCGATAGAATCCTAGAAGTACATCTGTTCAACCTTATCCCACTTAATGGCTTTGACTACCTTTCTGTTACCTGTTCTTCGATTTTCTGATTCGAGAATGTTTGTAAGTCGCTATGCACTCTGTAAATACCTCGTAATTTGCTTCTTGTCACACACATTTTTGGAACAGAACAGATTTGCCTTTTGCACCCGCGGGGACCGCCGCGTTATTTTCGGGACCAAGATTTTCCGTGTTGATTATATCAAGGAGGAGAATCCAATTCTAACAATCGCTCTATTATACCGTGAACGAACCAGCGTATTGAGTCGAGGGTTTACAACAAGTCTCAAAGGCCGTGTTGTTGCTCAACTATCCGGGTGAACCCAGTCACCGGGAAGCAACAGCCAGATCAACGTCGTCTAACCACCATTGTTGAACTTTTGAGTGTCGAGTCTTGGCAGCTTGTCAATACACCTAGCTTCGATGTACCCAACTATATACGGTCGGAAGTTAGCAAGGTTACTAGTGTAGTGAGGATAGACGGTCGCACCATACTACTTACACCACCACTATTCAGTAACGAGGCAGCAGCATGAATCGAAATGGCCGCGGGACAAATATGGGGGGGATACGCGGATGACAGCATCACATGGAATGGCTTTTGCCACATGAGGGAACTAAGACTTGGTGTCCAAAGCGACCGGAACATCCTCAGATCAGTGTGGTGTGCAAATGAGTATTTTTGTTTGCAGTCTGGTTGAGACGCATAACCCGTGTATTGGTTTCCCCAAATAAACAACCTCTGTGCCATCCGCCTTTTCAGTTCACAACACTAGGAGTAATGTCGTAAATATGCGCAGGGTGCTTTTTCGAAACACAACGCTTTCAGTTATTTGGTGAATTTGCGGGGTTGACTGGATTTGACAGATTTCTGTAGCACACTTTCAACGCTTGCAACCAGCTGACCCGCATTATGTTCACGAAAAGTGTATTGCTTGCACTATGCCAACGTTATCCTTAATTTCTAGGATTAGATAGTACGTATGGGACATCTTTTCAACGGTATGGCTTGTTCACTTTGTTAGCGGTGGATGTATTTGACGTTTTTATTCTTGTGTTTTTGGATGGCTTAACACTGAAACTACTGTATCTACAGCAGGTTACTTACGTCATTTTTTGAAGTTTGCTAGACTCATCCTTTTACTGTCCATAATGATAAATAATTTCACAGCCATTTATTGGTCAGTAAATGACTGTTGACCATCAATTTCTGGATTAGTTTAATATTTTACTCATTGTTTTAACTAAGGTACGCTGATTTGTCCATTACTAGTTGAAAAGATGCTTTCTTGTCAACAGCTGCCTTCGCCTATCCGGAATTTTCAGCTCATAGTGCATACTACAAATCGCGGATTGTATACACGTACTGCTTCGAATCCAAAAGGCTAGTCTGCTATTTTATGGTTGTTTGCGTTCTTGGTTAACGTTAAAGCCACCCAGATGGACCCACTGTAGAGAGCTGGTGGTCCCTATGTTTGCTAGGGGAGACAACACACTATGCAATTAAACGCCACAGGTTGCATAAACGTACACCTCTGTGGAAAACCGTTTAGCGGATGTAAATCATTTCTTATCATACTTGGCTAAATAGGCAGACAAATTACGTAACCGTAAGTGATCTTTAGCCCTCGTCGACCATACACGACATGTAGGTGCATTGACAAGACTGTTAACATTGGAGGCGTCCAGTTGTAGTGAGGAGATACGGTCGCACCATACTACTCACACCACTATTCAGTAGCAGCGGTTCGAGATGATCGCGGATCGAGATAATCGCGTGATAAATACGGCAGAGATACGGGATGGATCGTTGGAGGA
>QNGE01000091.1:122202-177426 GCA_008508345.1 Paragonimus westermani | reverse complement strand
ACCTTTGTGTCGTCCGCCTTTTGGATTCACAACACAGTCTTATTGCCATTATTGGTTTATCGCTCGCTTTGATCATGCTGGTCAGTAACGGTAGCATGCTAGTGGTGAAATCGCGTCAGCCACACATAGGAAACACGAGGGACTGTACCTGCAGGAGGAGTTTTTCTACACGATATCGGCTGCCACGCACTGACAGCCTATCATCGTTTGGACGGCGAATTCGATTAATGATATTTTCTTACGTTTATGCAGTAGACCTGTACCTGTTCTCCCACCTAATCGCAGATGAACAACAGTTCAGCACAGTAATGCCCACTTTTTGTGTGGATCAAGAGTAATCGTGCCAAACGAAACTGATGTGAGTAGCCTGTCAGTGCCTCTTATCCGTTAGTGCACGCCCGAAGCAGGAGTACAATCATGCAAGTAGTTTACTTATTGTTAGATAGTATTGGAAGTGTATTGACGTCCTCATTTTCTCACGTGCGACAACAGTATATGTGTACAATCAGTTTGTTTATCACTTACTGTGGTTGCTGAGCCCATTGGGTCCCTGTAATAACGCATCTCACGGTTACGGAATATTGAAATTTGAGGCTAATTGTAATATGCTAATTGTAAGACGACAGTAATGTGGTGAAAGAGTTACCAGTTACCTGTTGATCACTCCCTATAATTGGTCTTGACACGTTTTTAATGATACATTTGTAACATCGAACCTGTTTAAGCTATTTGAGTAGGACCGTCGGATGATCCGTGTTACGATATGAATTCACCTCTCATACTCCCGCCAGTTGTTAACATGTGACTAACATAAACACAAAATCCAAAAAGACACAAAATGGTTCAAAGTTCAAATCAGGTTGGATCGTGAGTGATATTCACATTCACACCCAAAACAAGTAAAGACTGATAATCCGTTGTTTTTTAACACAAAGAACTGGACCTTTTTCGACTACAGGTCACAGCGTCAGTTTCGCATTATCATTTGAGGTCCTGTTGAATGCTCACAATTCATGCATTCTCAAGGACGCCGTGGTTTTGTTGAGTAAGCATCGGCAGTGAGTTCCATGTGCTCAAAAACAACTGACTCGAAATCTTCGCTTGCTGTGAATTTAGCTGTGAATATCACCCACTATCGGACCAAGCATAGATCGGAAGTTGAAAGCAATCAAAAATGACCTGTTGGTCATTCTATAGTATTCGAACTGACTGAGTTAAGGGAACCGTTTGCACCCAAATAGTGTGCATCATTATCATTGAGGATAGCAGACCAATACCGCCTGTCGAAATGAGGTCGATACAGTCATTCTATGTACTAGTGTGACACAAGTTACCGTGTGGGTCATTTTCTGACATGTTAATCCGACTCCTTGCCTTGCGCTTACTTCCCAACTCATTGGGTTTCCAGAGCATGTTTTAATGACTGTCTTTTTATTCTGGTAACTACACCAAACCCATTAGGTAATCCGTCACCTCAACACTGGATGTCTACATCTTAGCTACTAAACTATTACGCAGTGCCTTATTCCAAATTTACTCACTAGTTTTTATCGCTTGGCCCACAAGCCAAAACCGACCACAATTACCAAACCGGTTTAGATTATCATGATGAAGTTCGCGAATTTGTTTTACCACCTAACAGTTTCAGTAATATTTTCGTCCATAATTGGACGATCACAATATTGATTACTAACCGTATTTTCTTGGAGTGCGAACCAAAGAAACAGCATAGCCAATTCATCACTAGTAGCTTCGGGATTTTATAGCCCTCGACCTTTCAGTTTATAAGCATCTTCTCCAACCGTCCCGAGGGAGAGCAGCCACTTTCTGAAGAAATGTGAAGTCTGTTAGTGGGAATGTGTCAAGTTCGAGAGTTACTAGAAAGTACTGATTCCGTTGGTGCATGCACTAGTTTATCGTCTACCGTAATTCTACCTGGTCTTGAGCTTTGTTTGCATCCAACCTTGTTCACATTCAACAAAAAAACTGTACAGGCAAAGCGATGGTGTAGTTTTGAGTTCCTCTATTGCGCTTGCAATAGCCAATCTTTTCCTCGGATAACTGGAAACAGGAGCGATGAGTGAATTTGTCTGCCCTCCAATAACTTGATGGCGGTATGTAGATGACGCATTTGAAATCATGAAACGGACCGCTCACGACCAATTCCTACAGCTTCTTAACTGAAATCGATAGCCGCTCACTTGATTTTCTAGACTGCCTAATCATAGTTGACGAGCAACAGAGATTTCAGGTTTCTGTATACCGCAAACCAACATCCAATCGGTGCGAAGAAAGCAATCACCAAATCACTCGTCAATAGAGCTAATAAGATCTGCATCACTGAACCCTTTAAAACAACGCTACCCAAACGCATTTATTGGGAACACAATTAAGCGCATGTCCACTAAGGAGGAGACCAAAACGACCATAACTTTCAAGTCTACTGTGCACATACCGCATCGTGAACAAGCATCTTGAAAACTCGCTCCATTCTCTCTGAGTACTCTATCCGGACTGTATTTCGGTTGGACTATATCTTAGATGGACTGGTGATGCATCCTAAGGATTCAGTTTCTAAGGCCGACCAGACAGACTGCGTTTACGAAATCAAATGCGGTGATCGCATTGCTAGCTGCATTACAGAGACAAGCAGAGGTGTTGCCGAACATAACAGGCACACGAGGTTTACTCTTAAACACGCCTATGAACCTCAGAAGCTTCGGCCATCGCACTACATACACTGTCAGAGGATTATAGCGCGCGTTTTGATCAAGTTTGACTGATTCACAAGGGTCTGTCTTCCTATGCGGAGCGATGCTGTGCTGAAGCTCACACCATTTACACAAAGCACGCTTGTGTTAATCGCAATGATAGCAAACCCCTGTCTGCTGTATGGCGTGAATGGATAAACAGCACCAAAAACGGACGCGACTTATCTACACCAGTCTCTCCCCCCACCTAATGGGCAAAGGGTTGGACCAGTCAGGTCAGATGCAGCCAAAACTGACCTAACCACATCAAGTCCAAAGTGACCCCTGTTCCTTTGTTAATGTGATTTCGATTGCAACACTCCTGAAGAGAGCTACCTGGGGTGGTTGAAACGTAGAGTATTACAACTTGCTCCTAAAGTTGCGCTATTCTCAATCTGTTTATCAATGTGTAATCAAGTTCACCTCATGCAGAAAGTTCACCGTCATAGGGCTTTATTGTTGACTGATTAGTTTGTCGGTCTGATAACGTGAGTGGTGGATTCGGTTGAAATGGTGGTATAGACCACTATGCGTTGTTTTGTATGTTTCGTATGTTGACGAACCTGTCCACGGAATGCTTGTCTAGTTGCTCTTTACACAGTTGTGTTTTTGAAGCGATGAAAAATTCATCACTGACAATATGAAAACGTTTGATACTTGAAATTTTTATTTTGTTTGTAACTATAGTGACCTATTTCTTGAGATCTCTACGAAGCCAGTGAATGCAGTCTGTCCAGTCACCATGTGGATTCATTTGTTTTGGAAAATTTATTTCCCGTTTGTCTTAGACTTTTTCCCGAGGACATAATCTCGGTTGTTCTTTGTTTGTTCAGTTGAACACCCTTGTTGCTGTACAGTTGTGGTTAGTGAGAATTGTCAGCTTTTACCATACACTTTTCACCATACAAAAATCACATTCCTTTAACGGCCGTTTTAACGTCATCGGGCAAGTTAGGATAGCATCGTTTTTCAGTCCGTTTTAGCCGGTCCCAAGAAGGAATTAATTTTACTTACAAGATGAATATTCGATTTGAATTCTACGATAACTACTTTAGGTCTACGGTTCTGTGACTTGTCTTGGTTAACGCTGGAGCTTAGAAATTGGACACAACTTAGAGGCAACTGAACTGCTATCAGGTTTAGTCAAACCACTCAGGCTGTACTGACACATTTTGCCGTTCTCATTCGTGAATTTTTGCGAGGTCGGGAAAACAGACGCGCATGTGTGTACTTCTATAAGCTGAACTGGTTCATGAATATTTTGTTCATGAATGTTTGATAGAAAATTGTGTATTTCGCTCACCTTATGGACTGCAAAAATGAAATCTATTGTTTGGGAGGTAGTTCACACTTCTAATACTAATTCAGTGTTAGGTTGACTGTCATAATTTTCCTGTTGATCCGATTGTACACATTAGTTTGCGGATCGTAGTAAGCCACTCTCGTTGCTACTACGCAGTTTTGTCTCTGTGGTACGATGAGAAATGAGGAGTGAATAACGTTCTGACGTAATTCACGCGCAGCCCCATAAACTCCACGTTCACAAAATGCATTTGAATACCCACACATTAGAGTACATTCAGCCAATCGTAGTGACAAATGAATGTGTGAGTCTCCTGTCAGACCCTGTCAGAGACTCCTGTAAGAGTCTCCTGTCACTAATAACAGCAGTGAACTCTGTTATGCCGACTCACTTTCTTTTAACTTGTAGTTGCATCACTCACACATGAATTCACAGTTGCCGAACTGGTTTCAGTCCATACTGCTTCGAAAATTACTGTTCAACTTGGTATTGATTTATTCTTTTTGTTCAATTTTATTCGTTTAGTAGACTGAATTGCGAGGGAACAAAAACCTAAGATTGTGGCTTTTTCACTGAACACCTTCGTAAGTTCCGGAAAGTGTCATCCACATAGCAAGACCGTGTGAAAATTACGTGAACCTCATCGGTTAGCTACACTAGGATTTCCTACTCCGAGTTTTCTATAGAGTAGGTCAGGAAAATAGTGTGGCAATTAAATTTGAATCACGTTCACCGAAACGTTTTATTATAGGGTTTGAGAAGACAGAAAAGTGGATTTAGCTCACTGTGTAGAGTCTGTTTTCTAAGTGCATAGGAACCAACCGGTTACTGTGTTTGTCACCCTACCTTTGCATGCATTAGTCATGCTACTCTGTTTGCCACTGACATTCAGTGAACCTCTTTGGAGCTTCTCAAACTGACATAGAGTCACAAAACTAAAGTTGAAGTATTCAGCTTAACAAACGCATAGATCTTGTGAGGGATCAGATGTGAAATTGTATTTCGTCTTTGGGGGAATTAGACAAAATTGCAGAATATGGGCGACTCTGATCGACATCCTTTTATATGGAATGTGTTAGTCTATTACATTGAGGAATTAACTAAAACTGATTTACCATAATAAACGGTTGTCCTCACGTTTAGACTCTTAGTTGAGCATTTATCTGCTTCTGAAGGGTACTCGAAATGTGACGATTAAATATCTGAGTGGAACGCTTTTTAGTAATTGAGACTATTGTTTGACGATATTTACTACTGTGTTCCAGGATTGGGCGAATCGTAAGTATTGTTCTGTGCATCAGGAAGTCGGTTCGTTTTCTCATAGCCTCTGCTTCTCGATTTGCATCTTCATCGTGTAGGTTACAAACAAGTCTACAGGTTAGTCAACATTCCTCAAACCCCTGTGGTTTTGTACTGACCAGATTTCTTTTTGATGATGTACTACACATGTTGGTTGTTGTACAGATTGAACTAAGTGACGTGGTGGTTGACTGTTTTGATTCACAAAGATCAAATCCAAATTTCACAACCGTGTCCAACAGTTCGGATAGCAAAAGGTAACATTGGTTCTTCATATTAAAACCGTTCAACACATCGCTTATCAAAAGTAGAAGGTTGTGATTGGTTGCCTCTCTCCCGAGAGACTGTCAAGAACACAGATGCCGTCACGGCGATTAACTCTCCATTTGACGTATACTTTACAAACCTGACGAAACGGAAATCATTCTGCTAGTGGGCAACATTGTATACTTGATGTTATATTCTGACATTTGTAACTACTAACGTTTTGCTGATCTTTGGTTGTTTTGCGAGAACAATTAATCTTCTGTCCTACCAAACACATTTCGCAGAGCATAAAAATATCCCATACTGGACCAGAGTGTGCTTATGCTATTTTTAAGTCACCACCGGTCCGGCAGGAGCACAGGAAAGCTTCTGCAGTTTTAACTGCTCGGAAACCTAAAGTAAATACTTGACAAAACATTCTTGAACATTTTATTCAACCTGACCGCATGAGTGAGAACATTATGGAGAAACAACCACATTAAAACTGAGTTGGGTTACAACTAATCAGTCCACAGATTAGCACGGCAATGAATGATATCACATGTAGGTCGGTGAACGTTAATGACCAAAGTCCCTGTTAGCGAAACAACACAATGCCTACAGTCCATTGAACAACATGGTATTGGAATAAGAAGAATCAAAATGAAACGAGAAAGATTGTTATGAGAAGTTAGACAGAAATTGGTGCTGTGAAGATTTCAGCCTTTGAAATAAAGCCGGACTTTCACGCGGTCGATCTGTCTACAGCTAAACATGTTTGAAACGGAAATTACAATAAGTAAACTGAGGAAAATGAAGTATCTCTGACTAGTTTGTCTACAAGCAACAATTAATTAGCTGGAAGAAATAGATGTCCTATTAATAAATAGAACTGCGCTTCGTACAGCTGATGATGATCAAAACAACGGTTAGTGGGAACTCATAATAATCGCACCTTCATCGATTGTGTTGACTGGAGGACACGCATGAATTCGTTAAGTTTAAGTGTCCATTCACTCATTCTTGACAGGATCAATGTTCATTCATTCGGATCCAGGCTTGTGATTGATGCTGATCAAAGTGAAATAGTCACATGATCTCACATTGCTCGTAGTGATGTAGAGACCAGAAAACCGATGAAACTTGACACCATGACGTCATCTTCCATCACTGTTCAACTGTTTACTTGTTCAATTGCTTATTGCTGTCATGTTCGCTGATTCCGGATATGTTGATTACTGTTTTTTTTTTGTTCAAGGCTATCTTTGAAGCTGATAGATTAAAAGTTAGTTGATAAGATAGAAAAGACAAATCTGTTGTATGATTATTTCAGAAGGGTGACCGAAGCCGGATTACAAAACCGAAATGTAAGATTTTCTTACACAAACACAAGACTGACACATGAATATATAGAAGTGAAGCAAATTTTGAATAGAACGGAAACAACGTATAGTGGTGTACGGTTTATGTAAGTGTGACAAACGGGGAAAAAAAGAGAACTGACTGTCTAAAAGAGTGAGTTACTTTGCAAATTGAACACGAAGCCGCATGAAACAAACAATGAATTATAGAAAAAGATTAGGACGGGAAGAAAAAGTTTGTGAGAAATTCACATCCCTTGTAGTTACGTCATTATTACAGTCAAAAGACATACAAGAATCTTCCCTGAAATTACATAATGGATTATCGCAAATATACCATGATTGGCTTGTCTTTGCTAATACACCGCTTCTAATGTCTGCAGGCCCACTACGAGCTTGTCCGAGGGTCTGATTCAGAGATTTGCAAGTATCCTCTGCCTGATTAGTAGATGTGCCCGGTGTATTTAAGATACGTTCTGTACGACAGTCATCTATCATGCTGTGAGTTTTGCAAGTGTTAGAATTCGGCAAACATTCCGGTGACCAAATACTTTTTCCTGGCTGACCGAAAACAAATTGTCCTATTGGTAATGGTGCCAATTTCAGAGGCTGACTATCCGTGAAGCCTTCTTGCACCGTCGTGTGCAGTTGTTTATCAGGCTTGTTTAGATAGTTTGTTTCCTTGGGTACTTCTGTGATTGCATGCACTACCTGATGAAAGGGTGGTGTGACACTCAAGTTAGAGTAACCACAGGATTTGGGGAGCATGATTCTTTTAGTACTGGCCTCGGACAGTGAACTGCAAGTATCCTCCAAAATCCCATATTTTGTTTCAGCAAATGAATTCTTTTCAGGATTTCCTGCATCAACTAAATGTGGCCGTATCCCAATTGTGCACATTCCAAGGCCAACCGCATCAGTACCATTTCTAATGTTTTGGGTAATTTCCGATGTTTGCTGTTGTGGCGTCTCAGTTTCCCTTTGGACAACCGGGGATGCGTAAGACGGATGTAGGTCATTGAACATTATGTTGTTGTTATATCCATCTGTTCTCGAACGATCTGTGTCACATTTTGACCAAACTGTCTCTTGGTCAGTTCTGACCGTATCCGTTTGACTGTTCAACAATGATGCTAAAAAGCATGAGAAAAGACGTGCATTTTCGTAAAGCCCACAAACTTATAACATTTAATACGGCCAATTATCTCGGATAAGTCAATCACTGTAGCCTAATCAAACGGTTAGTACCCAGATGACTTATTGGAAGCTTAAAACTGGCACTGCAGCTAGTTCGACGGCAAACTGTACGTGGTCCAGGTAATCAGGCCTATGTCAATCAGAGTATGTTATGAGTCAGTCGATTCCTTTGTACGTGATTCAGTTTTACATAGGGTCTCGTAGGGAGGCAAGCTCTCGTGTTATCCATGTTATTATTGACTCACTCGTTATTGTGCCTTTTGCACTCAAATGACCCCTTCGTTAAATTCTCCCAAGAAACAGCACCAGACTCTAGCCTTGCTCTTAGTTGATCACTTTGTTGAGGCTTTTGGTGGATTCGAACTTGCAAACCGCAGTCACGTGTGGCTGGTGTTCATCTTAAACAACCAAAGCCTTGACAACATATCACTGAGATCGATGGGTTAAATGATAACGATGCTTTCCTCCTGACTTAAAAGTTCCTACCTCGGAGTTATTGATTGGAGTTGACAGAATGGTTACTGTTTGTCTACGTGAAGAGATTAGGCAACTTGGTTATGGCTCACAACACAACCATTACTGTGAGCTTAGATGGAGGTAATTCAATCGCTCGTAATGTGATGCCAGTAGTGTGGCAGTCAGCACGATCGTCCCACGAGAACGTGGATCGAAGTTTAAATCACTGTTATGACAAGGATATTCACCATATCTATGCTTTAGCAGGAGCAAAACTAAAGTCTGCACTTCCTATGAAAGAGACCGACTGTGAAGCCTAGCTGAAAATGTGTAGAACGTCCGGTCTGTACCAATCGAACTCCTGGATCACTCACGCTTACTGAGTAGTAAGTAACCATGGCAGCACAGTCTTTGCTGCTAATTTCTCACAACGTTCAAAATGTCAAGTACACAACTAATCGTTAGTTCTAACCCGATTCCAGTGGTGACTTCTTCTGGCTTATTGTTGTAAAAACACAAAGTAAATCATGCCACCAATGAGTTATTTTGCAGCTTCAGTAGCAAAATTGATGTTTCCATAGCCTGCTGCTTACGCACAGCTTCACCGGGTACACGTTGTATTGATGCCAGATTTCTTCGTGTATACTATCCAGGCCCCAATCAGTAACATACGTCAATACAGTAAGTGAATTACGGAAATCAATGAAACGATTCATTTAACGAAGAACTAACGTCTACTTTGTGTCAGTTTATGTACGACAGTGATCAATACCAGCACAAAGTACAAAATAGTTCGTCAAACAACTTAATCTGTGCATCTAGTTTGATCTGCTCAGTGTCTGACGTGGTATGCATTTAAACATGCTTGTAAATGAGATGTTGAGATAAAGTTGCTGAAACATCCACTTACGGTTTGTAACTCACTTGCTTTCCTACATAGGTGTTAACCGTTTGTTCTAGCTAGTCTTTTTTTATTAGACAGTTTGCTAAGCTCCTATATGACGCTGGAAGCATACAGGGAATAAGCCAAGGTTTAATCGACCACTTCGGAAGTTCCAGAATTTTTCATGGCGTTTTATTGCTGTTGCAAAGCCGCTGAATGTGATGCATAACACTTTACTTGCCACAAATTTGCGTTCATCAAAGTTTAAATAAATAGCGGTTGATTTCAGTAATTCCTTCGTATTTCGATCGTAGGCTACAACATGAAAGGACCCAATTTTTGACTTCCTTCACCTTATGGGCTTACAGTCGGGTATCATGTCAAAGAGTCAGTTTAAAGTATGAAAGTGAAGGAAGTGAAAATAACTAGTCAAGCAATGGTTTACAAAGTTAAGACCTGAAGAGTTGAGTCTTGAACATGCCCTGCTTAACAAGTATCCTTTAACTTGTCCAGATGATCGTCTGAAAGTACCAGTAATTATCATTTTCTATAGAAGCTGTGTAGAATTAGCAATAAACGTTAGTGTTTGATTCAATTTCATGTGAAATGCACAACGAAAATAAAGAAAAAATTTTGGCCAACTGATACCCAAAGAAATTAGGGGAGACTCGGATAAAGAAGCTGTTAAAGCTATGCGTTTTACTGACACAGCAAAATAAACAAAGATCACATATCACTAACGTCATCTGTCTCACTCTAATTGTACGATCATACTAGGAGTAACGAATGTTTGAAAATTTCTACCGTCTTCGGACGATGCTTAAATGTGAATTTCAACACAGGAAGACCATGACTATTTTTGAGATATTGTTGCTGGATTATCCAGTTGCAGATTTTTGACATTATGTGTAGCACTTGCAGTCTTCACATAATGGACTGGTAGTAGCTCATTAGAAACTGTTAATACACCAACCGACACAGATTGCTGTGGATAGTGGTGTTGGATATATGTGGACAATCTGAACTACAGCTGAATTCCATCCTTTTAATGTTGACTACTTACAGATATTGGAACTTTCAGGGTGAACGAATATATATGTAAATATATAACACAAAAATAGCACCCTAGAATACAAGTAACTATTGTTATGTGTTTAGTTTAAGGGACCACCAGTGAGGTAGCGGACAGCTGTTCTAACCACGTTCGTTTTTATCGGAAGTAGTGACCAGTTTCTGTTGCCTGAACAAGTTGGACTGGTCGGTCGAAATTTGGTATACCACGTGGGAATCCTGTATACAATCAAATTAGTGGTCAGTATCGGCCAGAAGTTCGAGGGTTGCACGGTTGATGAATTTGCATGAACCTACCCTTAGCTACGTCAAATCATGTACTTTGATGCGTCCGGACAAATGACTTGTAGTCAGACCTGCATATTCCGCTGTACAACAACAAGATACTCAATACATGAGCATGGACCTGTTGAAAGCAGATGGTTTATCCTTTGTCCTCACTGTTGGCAAATGAGCGTAGCAAATAAGTGGTGTAACTTTATCTTCGAGACGGTAATTCTGGGGGTCGGACAAAGTCGACTGTCGACCACTTCTGTCGATTACAACACTCCTGAAGAAGGCCACCCGAGGTGGTTGAAACGTAGAGTATTACAGCTTTCTGATGGGTTTACTAACAAAGCTTGGGCTGTAAAACGATAGGGACAGTCACTTGCTGTTAACTCACAATCACCTGTCGTTAGTCCCTATCCCAGTTCACGAGCAGAACAAACTTCCATTGTCTTACGTAACACCCCGAATAATATTCCGTTTATATCTGACAGACACAAATTTACTACGAACTGTACGTTGTCCTTTTTGTCCAATCACAGACCGAATGCGGTAAGTGTTTATCTGGATGCCTTTCCGGGTTTATATTCGAGAAATAAAGTCAGTCCACTGGTTCTGTTTGGTAAGTGATTATGATGAAGCAACACGCTGACGGAGGAATAGCAAGGAAACCTTGTTCAAGGTATCAGTAAAGCAGACGTTGTATACGTATCCTGGATAGAACTACATATTTTAATGCTTCCGTTTACCTACAGAAATATCCGCTGGCCAAGGAGAACTCCCACTGAGACTTCATTAATTGGAATACATAACTTGTGTGTTGAAGGTGTCGTAAGGTCAGTTACTTCGCCATTTGTGTCGGTGGGCTGAACAGAATTTTAGGACGTTTGATGTGTTTACAAATGAGAATGCATGACAAACGGATATATGTGAACAGTGGAAAACTACACTATGGACACACTTACTGACTATTGGTCTCTATATCAGGAATAAAAATCTAATGTCATATAAACTGTAATGGCATAATTGTTAGCGATCTGGTTCAAGTTGCACCACTAAAACAAATCTGTTGCGTGGTATGGTGAATTGCGCACATCATGACTACGTCTTGAATGATGGGTAGACTTGAAACTTCTGAGTAGAGCTTACAAAAGTTTGATTGGATCAAAATTAACGCAGTCACGCAACAATGTAAAGAGGACACTGTGACATGGCTGTTGGGCCACAATTGTACGGTTTAGTCAGAACATTCACTCAAAATGAGTTTATTAAAAGATAGCGACCGTAAACTCAATGTAGTCTTAAATTTTTTCATTGCGCACACAATTGAAGTCAGATTAGACAGGATGACCATTTCAGTAATGACGCTTGTCATAAATAAGACTTTCGACGGATTGACTGGATAGAATTAGTCAGCGGAACAAGGTTTCGTCCGAACTAAGTATGAAAACAGATTCAGATTTGTAAATTTCTGTCACTCAACAGTTTATCGACTCCATATATTGTTCCAGATGCAAGCAGACAGACGATTAGTTGTAGGTCATGAGTGATTTGTCCACTGGGACAGTGAAAGTGGTGTGCATGGAATGAAATATCATCAACGGATAATTTTTCGTTCGCCTGTTATGAGATCATTTGGATAGCGCTGAAAATGCATCCATACCTGCGTAAAAACACGTATGTCCAACTGCAATATTGTTTCTTAATGATGCTATCAGTCGTCGTGTCGTCTTCGAGCAGGTATGAGTATTTGTTCGATTCATTCGACGCTATTTTCCGCATCTTGTTTATTTCATCACTCACCACATACTTGTTGATAAATCACTCGGGAAAGCCTGCTTCTACAAATAGACTGTGCGAATATGTCCCTCCTTTAGCGATAGCATTTTTCAGGAATTTAAAATCTTCTAAGACATCCTTGGTTGAGCAAGTTAATCATGCTTATTACACCCTGATCAACGTATGTAGTTTATATTAGTTGCGTGTAGGTAACAGGAACCACAGTGCTCGTGTCTGAGGTTTGACCACGTCTGAAGAGATAGTCGCGTGATAACTCAAGAGCCATATCTAGTGGAAAGCTATCTGGAAATACAAAATTATCACGGATATATTTCCTATATCAAGCAAATTTATGAAACATTCTGGGTCTCTTGAACCAATTCGTAGTAGACTTATAATGGAATACATTGGTAGGGTTTTATGAAACAAACGATCATATTCCAATTCTGAGTCATGTGCACAACACTTTTCCCATTAGTTGCATCAGTTTGTAGTCGAAATCTTGAGTAATGTGGCAATTCGTTACTACTGTGTGCCATTCTGTTGAGAAAATACAGGTTCCCACTACCAGTGAGGAGTAAAAACCGAGCTTTTCGGTTGGGTATTCGTTAAAGGGTGATTGCAAACAAAACAATCACAGGTGAATGGTAGTTTCGGGGTATTATAGTTCACATAACTTCTAACTTTCCGTCATGTTTAATATATGTTACCTGAAATCGATGAATACCGATCTAAACCTGAGGAATTTGAGGAATGTGTTTGTCGTCCCTTAGCTCTGTCGGCGTGATCACACGCAACGCAACAGCACACATGATGCATGCGTGCAAGTGACACTTAATGATCGTTGATCAGTAACAAAATGCCTGTTTGAATACCTCGCTACTCACCAGTACAGTAAGTCTGATTCAAGGGTGCATTTCCAAATGATGAAGGACCAATCGGAGAACATTTCTGGGTCTCGTGCGAAGATATTTGTATGACGTCCGTGTTAGTGCCAACGTGATGGGGGGATGAATTGTTCGTCTCATTCACAAGCTTTTTGTTGTCTGACAATTCAAGATCAGTTTTGAGGGTCTGTCGCAGAGTTGGTGTGAAGACAGAGCTTGTCTTCGGGTTGCTGTAATTTGAAAGTGCCTGACAGATCACATTATTTGGGTTCACAGATCCTCCCTGATACGGCGAACTTCCAGTGAAGTTGCGTCGGTTTATTTGCATACTAAAGTCTTTCAATTGAGGTTGTGGCAAAATCGAACAGGATTGGGCAGCTTTTGTCGGCAGTCGAGAACACATCAGTTGGGTAGTAAACCAATGTAGAATGGCTGTCACCACGGTCTTTGTTGCCTCTTCCGGTGAGGACAAAGCAGTTGGAGTGAAAAAGTGTCGCTGCAGTCCTGGAATGAAGATCTGAAGAGCAAACAGGTCTCATCAAAAAAGCTTTATGGATGAGTGATGTCGGTTTCTGAAAAACAGATCATTTCCAAACAATGTATCCACGTCAACTTCTTGTAATTTATACTCAGCTTCTGTGTACTAAAGTGGCTCTTTGTCGAGATGATGGATAACAGTCAGATGTTAGCATCAAACGTTGGATGAAAAATTACTTTGTAATAGTTTATACTGATACATTTTAATAGCCACTCAAGTATAGCGCTGACCTCTCAGATATATATGTACAAGGATACAAATCTGAAAACAGACTAAGTACCAGCTCACCACCAAGAAAAAGCAACTGACAAAAAGGACAAGTAGACGCACTAAACAGTGTGAACTACATCCGAAAATGTTACAGTAACAAAGAAAGGAAAAAAAATTTAAACTTCAGACCACTGGCGAATCTAAATTGTGTTAGTTTGTTAGAGTTTCTGCTAGTTTCTTCCCTTAGGAAGAACCGTCGGGAGGCGCATCCTTGAACCAAGCAGCCTGGAAGCATTACGCCACGTCGATCGATCGACCCACATAGAATGGTGTAGTCGTGGTTGGTGGTATGGTTCCATTCAGCCAACCAAGTTGCAGCTATGCGGTCGAACACCTGTGCGCTATCTGGACTGTTGTCTACCCTTTGTCTTCTGATGTCCCTTGCAACGTGATTTGTTCTAATACCCAGGCTGCCATATATGACCGTTTCGTTTGATTCGCTTTATGTCTGACTGCGACTTATGGTCATCTCCTTCGATTTACTGTGTACCTTGTCGACCATATGTAGTAATCGCTTCGCCCTATAAATTTAAAGCCCCATAGCCTGCTTCTGATTCACCCTTCCAACAAACGGTGATCCACATGTCTTCTTCACGGTTCTGGGTCAAACGACTGATCGCGTAATGGAAAGAGACGACCTAATTAGTAGTTTAAATGATAATGATAATAACTGAAGGTGGTTACAACAGACATAAACGCTCTGTTGTCATCAACTTTTGTGTGTAGCCCTACCCTTTCACTGTCTCCGGTCAGCCACCCCCAGCGTCGTTTTGGCCGCAGCGTGAAAGCTGGGTGGAACCAACTAAGTGGTCTGGAATTTGGTTGATTTAATTTAAACATACGACCGCAGCCTTCGCATTCAAACAGACTTTCCAATCGGGCTCTTTAAAAAACATCAGATTCGGTTTTAGCTCTTGTTAGAGCTCGTCAGTGTAGTATATCCTTACTAAGGCCAGGTCTGGAGGTCATGCCACACTTTCATAGTGTTGACGACTGCGTCATAGAACCTACATTAGCTCGGCTGAACCATCACACCAAAATACTCAGTCACATTCGCTCATGAGTAATGATCAGGTTGCCGGACTGTCTCGATAGAAAAAGCAGTCAATAGGTGTAACACCAACCGGCAGGCGAGTAATGTGGACATCCGAGTCAGGTCGAAATCTCCCATTTACTCAAACCTGCTGATCAAATTTTTAGATCGTTATAAACTACCGTATGTTACTATCAAATTTAATGAAGTTCAGACGAAAAAAATTGAATTCCCGCTTCTTTATTCCAGTACTTCATTTTATGGTCTGCTACCTTGCTGTCTAGTATTCCCCGTATATTCACAAGGCCAGTCTGAAGATGTTAAAGTGATTATGAAAAATATGTCATTTCAGCCTTGAATAGCTGAGGTTCACGTGGTTGAGAACTGACTGGGTAAATTATGAATCACTCTGAAATACACTCAGTGATTTCATACTATTCCAGCGACAGTGTAAACGAGTTTTGACTCACCTGAACGGTAAACATCATGGTTTTCATTCCAGTCATCTGGTTAACGACCTCATGTGCATGAGTTGTTAGCCGGGGCATACCGAGACCTTGTCTGATGCACAAATTGGACAGCACCTTGAAACAGTCGAAAGATTAGAAGACAGGTAATGGAGTAGAACGTTTTTGTTAATAATAAATTGCCATATGCAAGACTGCGGACTGATAACACTTAACACACATTTTTGCTGAAATGAGTAAGTAGATGGAAACGAAGGAAATTTATTTAAAAAAAAAGGCACAGCTATAGCAAGAGGAAGAAATTTTGTACAGCAGTTTTACACTACACATAATTTTTGCATCCCTGATAAGACTCTAGTTTCCTTGTTAATTTTTTATTGGCTAAATGTCTGTTAGATGTAATATTTGTGATATCAGGTGAAGACCACATGATGATGATGATGATGATGACTGATTAGGAAGAACATCATGACAAAAACAGAATGTTAACTTCATCATTTAGGGCTGATAAACAGAACTTTCGGTGTACGTGTCCAATAGTACATCAACTTTTGAACACCAGGCCTGAAGTGGTAGATTCAGCAGACAACGAACTTGGCTCCAGTCTTATCCAACGTCTAAGACAAGTCATGGGATATGTGTCTGGCTGTTTTCCGGGTTGCACCCAAAGAGCGTAAACAAAGCACAATATTTTGGCAACTGAGGTGTCATATGTAAGATATGTTTGAACTAACTTAACCAACGGAGTTGTCCTACTTTGCTCTCTGGTGGTGCCGCCGCTACATACAAGTAGTGCGTTGTACAAATGTTTGTAAGAAACAAATAACATAACAACGTTCTCATCAGGTAGTCAGCTAGTCTCGTTCCAACAGTTCATCACCGTGTCCAGTCGCATTATTCATCCTACCTATTGATAAGCCATATATGTCCTGCAGGCTCCATAGGTATTTCACATTAGCGAATTTTAGCCGATCTTAAGTGACACGTCAGAAAAACCTTTCTTCAACCTCATCGCCAAAGATTATACAACTTATGATATAAGCAAACTGCACTGATTACAAATTTCTACGATCTAGAATGAGTTCAAGCACAATCTTCCGCAAATCTTAGAGAGTGTCTTCGCCTCAAGACAATGGGAAGCAAATGTCATACCGTGATATCTTAGCCACCTAACGGTAACCCAATTCAATATAATACGGTCCAAACTATAACGGGCAGAACTGGTGGATCGTTTTTTCAACGTTTTCTATCCAACTATAAAGGATGACAATCGAACTGGGAACCAAAGCTGACAAAGGGGTGTTTGCTTAACCCGTAAAGATGCGTTGAAATGTCAGTGCGTCCTCGTGGCCAGCCTGCACATTACTACTTACTAGCTGATTGCTCCCTGATTAAAGAAAAAATTTGCAGCGTTTGGTTCATAATTTTGTGCAGTGAAGTTTTACCGGAGATCAATTATATTATTCAGGGCTTGTGCGTGTTTCGTTGGGCTTGTGCATCTACACAAGACGTGTGAACTTATCAATAATGCAGGTCGAGTCATATTAGTAAGTAACTGTTACAGCCATTGGCGGACGGCGGTCTACTGGAGGGTGATTGATTCATAAAAATCTGCTATAGAAAGAAGAAGGTACAACATAAAGCTACAAGCGGCTCACGACATTGCATTCTCTACCAGACTGAGACAGACTGCACAAACTGAGATAGTCATCAGTGTACTGATGGCATATCAAAGGAGAACTGAGTTTAGTATACAAAAACTCCAACAGCCCTTGAGAAAAACAACCATGTTTAGGAAAATTATCCACCTCAGGAGTAACTGGCTAAAGTTACAGCCGGAAATGTGGCAATTAACTTGCAATGAACATTCTTTTAGTCTCCGGGTTTGTTCAAACTGGAACAGCCCACAAAAGTTTACTGTAAATGCGTTATCAGTGGCCGAATTCAGGCTCAGAATTGATGTGCATATAGTGGATACCAAACCAGGTATTCAGCCAATGCGATCATTAAGCCATGTGGACGTCTTACTGCTGATGTCAGCCGGCTGTCGTCTGTTGTATATCTCACTTCGATTGCTGCACACGTGGTAGGCATTGATTGGATTTCTATTCCGCCTGCTACCTACTGGTTTCATCCTTCGGCGTCTTTCTATTGCTGACCCTCTGAAAAGACAAATTTCTATATTAATCTTTTCTTTCTAAGTCGTCCAACACAGATTCAGATGTGCAAATGCGTTCTCGACTTCTGCGTATCTGTAAGATCCACATGAATACGATCAATCCCATGTCACTAGAAATATCAGCCGTTGACTACCGGATTCAGATGAGAACGCCTGTCTTGCAACACGGGTTATCGTATGACTAAACGCCAGCCGGGAAGTATGTCACACCTCAATCAGAACTTATCTCGGTTCTCTTCGGTTTTCCGTTTCCATTCCCTCACCTGTCTTTATCAAACCGGTTGCTTTAAGAGAACCACGGGGCAGCCGTTGGAAAAGATTCATGAGCAATTCATGGAATGCCATTTTAGCGGCTAAAAAGGCTAATTTATAGCGCATTCCGAAACATGTATGAAGTCTGCTAGTACTATAGAGCTGTCACAGTGTGACTGTTAGTCGACCACAGGTAAAATTGCCCTCAGTCCTTACAGTCTGCGCCCGTGTGCGTAGGAACAGTTGGTGCAAATCCTTCATCTCTTTCGGTCAAGTATTTTCAAATGACTCGGAATTCCGTCAAATTTGACCGCCTTGACACCGAAGAGCGTGACCTTACGGCAGGCGCGTGCGTAACTGGCAGGCGTTTTCCAGTAAGCTTACCTTCTTCCAACAAGTTACGAGTCGTCTGTAGATATAATTTTTAATGGCTTATGTAGCTCACTCCGATTCGCGCGTATAGTTCACGCATATTTCACGCAAACGTGAAGGTTTAATGAGAATTACCGTAAAAGACGGTTTGCGTAATACTGTACTGATAAGAATATCGAGCATTTTTAATTATAGCGTTTACATTCAGTTAGTCTTTTATTGTTGACCCCTTTTTGAATGAAGCAAGTTCAGTGAATTATGTGATTGCAACGTGACTTGGAATTTCCAATTATGGTCTGATCGGTTGGAGCTAATCCAGTAGTTACAGTCTCCTCTCCGGGCGATCAGCAAACTTGAACAACTCACACACACGAGCGAATTGGACTGAGCCTTTATATGTGATAATTCGCTTGTGTTTAGCGCAAAGTCAGTTGCGCAGTGGTTGAAATGATTGTCTATTGAGAATATGGATCGGATTTGTAACGGCCGATTGCGTTAATGATAAGTCCTAATGTTTTACTTGGTATTTTCACCCTGATGAATAGATACTGTTTGTGAACGATTTTCGTCACAATAAGCTCCGGTTGTTTAGTCTAAGGCTCCACAGCTTACCAATCTAGCACACAAATAGCCAATAGAAATAGAAGAATTATGGCTAGATCCGGTCTTCATTAAACACTTTCACAAGTGCTCTCATCAAAAACCGGACAAACATACACATTAGTTGTCAAGTGACAACGAATAATGTGTAAGGTCCAAACCAGAAACACACTTTCAACCACGTTGTACAATACGAATCATAGTTACCCTCTCTATCACCTGCGTACCAGAATAATCACGTCCTCCCACCTACTGCCCACGTCAGGATGGTTTGAAGGTCAAATGCTACAACCAAACCCTCTCCTCACTGTGTTTTCTGGCACTTAATACGCTCCGATAAAACCAACAACCATGCATTCTGCAAATAAACTAAAAATGAGAGTTTCTGTACTTTGCAGTTAAGACATAGGATACCGCTCTGTGGATGCATTTCGGACGTTTGTTCTCCAAGACAGCCACGTCATCAGGCTTCTCTTGCTCGGTTGCCGAGTACATTGGAAATACTTGTATGTTGCTTCATGTAAACTACAGTTTGCAATATCAGCGTTTAGATTAAACTAATGGTCTGTTCACTCCAATCTAGGTAATGTCTATACATAACAGGTGATTCTGATTGCTACCACCGGTTCAGATGGTATGGACCAGGAGTTCAGCGGGGAAGTCCAAGTTGCACTGAAAAATACACGTTGGCAGTAGGCTACACCACTCGAAGAAATGCACTTCTAGTTGGAAACCTTATTTATCTCCTCATAATCTTTGCTTATGGCCCTTAAGATCGTCATATACACGACGCTGAGGATGATTTTGACGAGGATTTGGTTGACTTACAACATCCTCTACAGCGATGTGTGAATCAAAACCGTAAATATTTAGTGCAGAACATACTAATTCGAACAGTCTGCCCTTCCCCACCTATAGGAAGATAGCTAATAAAAATATAAGTATTCTTTTGTCGTATTAACAGGTCTTTCTAGCAAAGATGATGAAAGAGGGTCAAGGTTTGAGGTATGTAATAGGCTATAATTAAGAACAGTAGCATGGACAAAGTTTTGCAAAACAGGTCTCATCTCTGTTGTCTGTATACATACATGGACTAGGTTTGATTCTTTGTATTCGCAACATTTGTTGGCTTTATTTTTGATTATTGTCGTTGATGAGGATAGTGGTGTTCCACACGCTTGCTACTAAACAACAATTAGCAAATCTGCCAAGCTACTTATTAGTAGTCAACAATTTACTGAGTTTTCGTAAGGAGCTTAGAAGTGAAAATTACAGAGAATGGTTTACAGTAAGCTTATCATTCAGAAAAGAGGCATTAAGTTTTATTGTTAACAGGTACAACAACTAGGGATTGCGTGGATCATTCGGAAAATTACCAACAGGAATAGGTGCGTTTTGATCCACCGAAAACCTCGTATTTCATTATATGATTCTACGGCACGAACGTGAATGTTATTGGTGGTACACGACATCAAGTGACCACAAGATAGTGAGTTTCCGTTTGCATGTCAACGTTTCGATTGTACGCAGCAAGTCAATTTCCCTCAGTGTACACTTCCATAACCCAACCTGGTCACGCTGGTTAATTTCACATGTGTAACTACTTGTGCACTATGAGACAATCTGATGCACCGGTGAACCAACCACTTAGTATGATTTGGAAACGTTCATAACTCTCTCATTTATTGTGACAAATCATTACACCCAGAACGGCTTAACAAACCTATAGGTGTTTTTGATAAGGCGGAGTCTTTTAAATTTACAACATTTTGTATACTATTCTTACGTTTGCTGGTAAAGTGGGTTACTCTAAATTCTAGTTTGATTGATGCTTATAGGAAGTGTTGTTTATTGACAGTAATGTAGCGTTTGCTAGAAATTTCGTCAAAGCTCGCTAACTATGTATTCCGAAGGGTAGTTCCAAAAATGTACGCGAACCATCATCCACATGAGTTCTTAGCAATTTTCCTCTAGTTTACCCCCAAAAGCCACCCATTTTTACTTAAGGAACTTTCAGTACAGATTTTCACATCACATGCTTCTTCATTTTTCGTGTTACGGATGCGTGCGCAAACGTTATCGTAACTGAAGGAAATACCTCGCAGAGTGTGAACACTAACAATGATGAACGAATAAGTATCAGCCTTACACAACACAAGATATCCTCATCACAAGCTAACTCGTCAAAAATTGATTCCAGACAAGGGATCACACCGAGTCCGCAATTTTGGAGGCTTTGGCAAAAGCGTGAAATTATCAGGCAACGTTCCAGAGAAAACGAAAAACACGCAAATGATCATCTTTCACGGGAAACTGTTACCAGAGCTAACCATAGTTAAATAGATGTAGACTGATCTTATAGGTATGTTTCAAATAATGCGCTGATTTAATGCCATACAGTAATTTCACTACACGTGGATGAAGAAATAAGGTGTATCATCTGCGAAGCGAAAATCCCCTTTAATAAATTGGAAGCTTCAATTTACATGGGCCACAGGAATTGCATACGGTGACCTGTATCTAGCACTCCTGAGAAATCAATCTTCCTATAAAGACCTCTGAACAACAATAAGTTTGATTGGATGAATGCAAATGGCTGCACCACACATCTCTCTTGCTCTTTTTCTGGTGTTTCTGTAAACCTTTACTGAAAGTGTACAGTCGTCGTACAGAAACGTGGTCGTGAGTAGTAAACTCGGCTGAGTGAACAAACTAACACAACTCCGACCATCCGAATATAGGCTGTGTCCACGAGGCACTCTCCCATTCAAGCTCAATAGGTGATCAAGACCGACGTTATTTATTCCATATTTACTAATAACGTTTCCGTTCAAGAAGTCATGCCTCTTGTTTAACTTTGGCTCATTTCACTCCAGACCCTTGCACTGCGATTTGGAGTGTGGTTAATGGCAGCTCACCAACAGTGATTTGGGAGCCCCAAGGTCAACTGACGATGATGAGACCATCTGATTAGGCTATATTTTGGGGTTTCAGCAATTGATGCACACCCTTTCACCACAGATAATAGATGGAAGGGTGACAAGGATAATTAGCTCTCATATTTAGGGCCATAAAACAAGACCGGGTAGAAATCAATCCACAGAATCTCTGTATCACTACTGAAACCGGAAATAGATTACAATCTATCGAGATAAATCCAGTGACAACTTTATTCATCTCTCCGTGCCAAGTCATCACTTGTCCTCTCCGCGCCTTAGCAAATCAGGTGACATATTGGCGCACCCCATTTTGAGTGCCAGTTCGATTCATTGAATTAATAAATAGCCAACCTTTTGGTAAACTATGGTAAAATGACAGATGTTACTGCACACGATTAGACAGGTTAACCAACCAGTTTGTAGCGCTTAACCAGTACAGATGGGACACATTCATCATAGTTGGTGTGCAATGCCGTCGCTCACACATGTAGCACTTGTGTGGCACCACTTTCAGGATGAGTGAAGTAATTTTGTTTGTCATCCGAAAATTAGTAGCTATGATTTTCATGACCTCCGATGACTGCCGCTCATTTATCCAGAGACCACTGTCCAATCTGTTTTGTAAATAACCTCCTTTTTTTCACTCCCCTCTGTACATTTCCATCGCATCTGATACGAAGAATGGCAAAACCCCGGCGATTAGCGGTCGACTGGGTTGTGAAAGATCACTGAATCCAGCCTACCTCTCAAAATTTTGATAGAATAGATGGTTTAAGGTTAATGGTGTACCAATAGTCTGATCATTCCAATAACGCAAGATGACAGTGGTTCATCTGACGCACAAACTGCCACCTGATCAGCTTAAACGAGTTAGTCGATCTTTGCTGATCGCGCTGTCATTGAGTATATCAAAATTAGCTTATTACGACAACATTTGTTGTCAATTCTATCCCGTTGGAATGACGGGATACCGTACTAAAGTATTCACTGTTATTGGCTGTCTATCGTTAACAATTCAATCGTTTGACTGTTGTGTCACATTTGCTTCAAACTCCTTCAAACCAGAACGGTAAACTGTGGGGACTAGATAATGAATTTATTGTGGCAGGGCAACGGGTACGAAGGCAGCGCGAATTTCGTTACAGCCCTGATCCGTTTCATAGGTTAGAAAGAACAGAAAACGTTGGTAACGTTTCAAGCAGATCCACGTAATGGAAGACAGATGCTCTTCCTCTGTAGCGTGGATTAGGCTGAGGGAAGCAGATACGACCACGCGGTATGGCAACGGGCCAATTCAAATGCGGATAAGTGAATTTACCGTGCCTACTAACAGTGGGAAAGAGCTGGACTTATAACAATGCGAAGGTGGATATCACTTGATAACCGGCTTGTATGTCACGTGGTTGGTAGCCCTACCCCTGACACTACTCAAATGTGACACGTTTTGGGGTCCGCGTGAGCGAATGAACCGAATACGTTTGGTGTCGACGGTGTGGAGATAAAAATCAGTGCAACCTACTTCACTAAGTGCAGATCAAATGAGTATAGGTAACCTAGAACGAAAACTGGCCATTGCATGTAAATTCCGCCATCACTGCGATCATTCCACCATCAAAGATGCTCAGAGAACTGGTGACCGACCGGATAAGAGCGCTAAGTAGTGAAGCGATCCCGCGTTCAGTCTACCTCTACTTGATCAGCCTTAACAAAGACGAAACCAGCTGTGAAGTATCAGTTTGAGGGTAAGCATCAATGACCACTACAAATGGTCGTTGGTTTATTTATGCAACCTTCGGCCTTTATCGGTCAGCACACCAAACATGAAGGAAACGTGTGGAGCAGGAGGTGTTAATAAAGGTTATGCATAGAATAAAGTGAAGTCTAGTGGCGGTGTGAATAATCTGTGGTCAACAAGGCCCACTTAAACGATAGTTACAATGAATGTCATGCTAACAACCCATTGCTTTGTCCACTGCGTGCAAACGGTTACTTTGTTCACGTCACATTGATGATAAAGCGCTTCATATACAGTGTACATGTTTTTCCACGCCAGCCAAGTGTTTTCGTCCGAAGGCACAGCTTGCTACTGCTATTGTAAGGCGTAAAACAAACGACAAACAACAGACTATTACCTGTGACAGAAGTCCTTCACGAAGTAAGGTTTAATCAATGCTTACCACTAACCAGAATGTTTGCAAACCATTCTTTTATGATCTACAGAGTTTGATCTATGTGGTCACACTCTGTGTTACACGCAATGTGTAAGCTGCAGATTTTCTTACTCAGCACACAAAGCGGTATGCCACATCAGTTTTTCTTGCGAGGCAACAGGTGACAGCATCGAAACAACGGAATAACCGGTTAATCACACCTGTGGGCGGGTTCGAAAGAATTTGTGATACTCGATCTAAGATTCCATAGGAAGGAATCATGGAAAATTCACAAACTAAGGGAATTTGAGAATGTATGCGTACAGTCGAATCTGTGTCAGGTAGTTCATACCAACTTTATCGTTAACGACTTTTTGGCTGACACAGAAATCGTGCAAAAACTTGAAGTGTTCGGAGTATCAATATAAGACTTTCTTAGCAGACCAAGAAATGGGTGAAAGTCGTATGGACTGCCTGTTGTGTTCCAGTAAGAATACGGACATAAAAAATTAGTCAGTCAGTCCTATGTTTTAGTAAATCTTTTGTTGGAAACCCACTGAAAGATCAAGACAGATCGGTAGTTCACATTGGGTTGGAACTAAATTAAAAGCGGAACAACGTAATTTCTCTGAATTACCAAGCTTGTTTAATTTACTTTGCAAGCGGGCAATTTGTTGGAGAGGTGTAGTACCGTTGATTTCTTTCTAAAATGCTGGATTACTGAATATGTTTTACACTCAGCTATGACGTCAAACAAATTGCCTCAAAAATTAAAACATACTTTTGTGAAGTATGACGCAGTTTCTTTTGCACTTTCCATCTGAGTGTTGTCAGTTTTTGACATGACATGCAAATTCCAGTTCACAGGACGTGTTTCTGGTAGACTTAACAGAAAATAAATAATTAGTGTTCTCATCCGAACTCTTGATAACGACAATACAGAAATCTCACGACAAACAGAGCATCAACTCAAAAGTTAACGAAATGATGGTAAGTAGAAACTGAACGGATGAAGTATATCCCGATAGCAATAGACAGAAAACTCTTTTTTTTTGTCTGTCTTGAATTTGTAGATTTCATTTGATTAAGTGCTCTGTTAGTTAAAACAAGATTTGTGGCTGGTTACTGAGCATGCACAACAGCCTTCTATTCACCGAAATTGACTTGCAGACATAAGGTATAAATGGCTAGCTACATGGTGAATTTAGATACAAGTCAAGAAGATGACTAGACCCAACAATGATCTAACTTACAGTCAGCATAACGTACACAGGCCACACAATCAGAAATTTACTTGGAAGGTTTTAAGTGCAGTTCAATTAGTAAGTGGGTGAAACATGAGGCAACTAAAAAATAACTGTCCCGGTAATAAATCTGCTGTTAAAACTTCATCTCGGTCATAGCTGCCAAAACGGTTAAACATGTGTTTCAAACTATAAACGCTGGTGAGTCCCGCATTCCTTCTTTTCTCATGTTCCACAGGTTTCGAATGATTATCCACTGGTGGCAATTCCAGGCGATCACATATTTAATATACTCACCTCTCTGCTATCGGTACAAGTAACTCTGACACGTTTTGGATAGGTTGGTAACCGTGTTTATCCCCTTGTTCCGAATGGAGCGTCTTGAATAATGGTACAAATGCTGGGGTGTTGGTTTGAGCAAATCCAGCAGTTATTCTGTCAGCAGTTGTAGGTCTTGTAGACATCAAAACGTTGTTGGTGCCCAACATGTTATGTACAGTTGCTCCTGAAGAAGGCTGCAAAAACGCAGGAGTGCCGAAGTTAGGTGGATGCGCAATGTTGTTCATTATGGTGGTTACGTTGTTTGAATAGGAGTTCACTTTTGAAAACTCGTGGTATTCATTGCGTGCAGTACCAAGTTTTATGGCAGCCAGCTGTGGACCAACAGCTGCTTGTGAACCAGTCAGACACCCACAGCCAGGTACCGGAAATCTGATTTGTGCTCCGTTCAGAGGTAGTCCCTGTACAGTCAAGTTCATTGGTTTATTCATGTCCTGTGGAGCTGGTAGACTATTTGCCAAACAGTTTTGAACGATGGTCGTGTTCCCATTCAAACATGCACTCGAAGCTCTCCCCAGACGAAGGTTATCGTTTTTGTCAACCGGTTTGGCCCACGTGACTTCTATTTGGGATCCGTCAAATATCGTTCCTTCACCCAACGTAACATCAATAGGTTTTCAGTATTATGTCGGTAGGGTATAGAGTATGCCGAAATTTAGACATTCTCATACATTAATACCCAATTAAAACATGTACATGTTTGTCTTTCTTCTGAATGGCTTTAAGGATACTAGATGAACTTGGCCACTGATTCGATTCGACGGCTTTACTACACGGATGTTAGTTGATTGTCAACAAAAGCTTCTGGTGGAAATAATTACAGTGTCGGTCAAAGAAAGACACAAAAGTGAACGTAGAATATCAGTTTTGTGACGTGTATCAAACATACAGAACCTAAGTTTCATATCTGCAACTGGTCTACGGCTTACTGCGAAGGATTTGGGGACCTGGAGAAATTACAAGTTGAAAACCACTCAAATGCTTCACGTTCAGGTGAACATTTTATCCAAATCCTTTCGAAAAACAATATTATATCCCACGTTTGCCCTTGTTAGTGTTCATCAGTTGTGTATTTACCAGTCGCGACTGGATTCTGAACTTCCACCCGTGTTTTGTGAGGCAGTGGTGTTGACCACTGCTCAGTTAATCTTGCATTAGGCACGACTGAATAAATACATGTAAGCGTCCGTCCACATGCACTTGTGACTAAGCGCCTGGGAGCGACGCGACAACTACTGTGTTAACTCTAGTTGATGTCCCACGATCACGGCTATTCAGTCAGACGGTAGACTTCGTATTCGTCGAACCCATATTACTGACGGGCTCCAACAGAAAAGCAGGTCCACTCTAGTCTATCGTTTTTGGGAGGGTCGAGTGGTAAACGCATCCGAATATGAAAATTGTGATCATATATGCATGGGTTTCAATGATTGTATCCTACAAATATTAAGTGACAATTGTAACGTTCATCACACTGGCGCACAGCCAGGATGTTCTGGCTGTCAGCTTTTACCAGTGTTTCTCACGAATTTCCTAACAATCATGCTGAGAAATTTTTTCCGGAAGCACATCAGTGGCTGTTTTTTCGAAGCCCTCTAAACTTAGGCAAGATGGTTCAGTGTGCAAGGTCTGTGAGGATTGATCATGCTCCTCCGTGGCCCTTCATGGCGGATAAATCGCTTTTGCAGTGATCGGTTATCAGTACAGATGTTTGAGAGTGGTAAGAGGAAGTGGTAAGCTGCCCCAAAGAGACGGACAAACCATCAGAGTGTGGAACCCTTGGGATATTTGTGCCACACAGTAAGGAGATGAATACCAGTCTAGCTTGCTGATGTTAATGGGGAGGCAAGCAAAAACGAACCCCAAATAAAGAGACTACAATCAGAAAGCATCTCCCTGAAAATGAAACGTTGCGCACACAGTGTGACTGGGAGGGCTGTGTTACCTTACCATCAAAAAGATTAGGTGCATCAGATCGCACCGACGAGTAAGCAACGACGGGGTCAGGAATCAGATATTTGATGGTGATTGCCGAGTGCGTTCTTCTGTTCCGTCTTTAAGGCAGACTAAGATGGCTAACCATGTACTAAGGATGTTAACTAGTCGTCTGCCACGTCGGGCACTGTTTGCCGATGTTAGGGTCTATTAGCACGAGATATAATTTGGACGGATGATGACCTGACACAGTGGAGTGAAGTGTTTCACCAGGGACCTAGTCATTGTAGGTCAGGTTCATCTTCGAGCCTGAGGCCGTAATGCTTCACAATACAAGTGATTGAAGACTACAGGTGTTATGGCGACTAGTTGGGCTCAGTGATGTGAGTGCTATCGTTGTTCGACTGGATTGTATGCGAACTAAGTGCAATTGGTGAAGTGAGACAATGAGAGCCGTAAGAAAGGTGGCGTACTAAGGACGCCTTAATTTCACTTACAGCCTAGTTTGCCTGTTTTCCAACTGCTAACACCTTCTCTTTAAAGGTTTTGAGTATGGCCGTGGTTGTCTTTAACAGTAAGGTCCCTTTCTTTCTTTTCTTCTTATATCTTGTCTACGGCTTGTTTTTTTTCTTCCTAGTCGTATGGTAGTTTAGTATCAATGAGAACCACCGGTGCCTTATTGCCTTTGATGAGGAGGATGGTGATGATGAGGCTTCCTACTGGATTCAACGTATTGTTTGTCATTCCGATTAAAATTTGAGGTAATCCGCTTACTTGATTCCGGCAGCAGACCAGTGAACAAGAATTGCTTTCATTTCTCACCAGTGCCCAGTCTACTCTTATATTACTATGGACAGTGGTCACTTAGTAAAACAGGCCGATTTCGGCGCTGGGGTTCGAATATGCTGTGTTCAGAAAGTATAGCGTCTTACTTTCATATGTAACATTATTGGGACAAAACCTACATAATCCATTGTCTTAGATCATCTGCTCAAGATTCAGCCGCATGCTTTCATAGCCAAACTCGAGGACGTTAATACAGTGGTCATGAAAGCATGTGATAGACCTAACACAATGGACGTGTATCAAGCATTGAGTGGTTGTTAAACTTCATACTGAAATCTTTTATTTCAAATTGGTGATCGCAGTTGGGTGTTTTAAAGATCATGGCTTCTTCTAAACAGTGGGATAAACGGCGTCAATGTCAACTACTAGTCCGTCATAAGAAAGTCTGTTCAAGGTGTACTTTTCGTCACAGTGTTTGCCAAGTCCCTTGACAACCATCTGTACAACGCGGTGGAAGTAAAAAAACGAACAAACCCACGAGATGCAGATTTTTCTTGATTTGATGTCTACATCTTTGAGGGGCATTTATTCGTACAACTATATATTTCTGCTCAATTTTAGTTAAACGCGACTGGCAGATCTGTCAGTTACCAAACTACAATTAGCTGTCCTCTATCCAGTTTGTTAAATTCCTCTTCATTAATTGAACCTGGCAGTGGTTTAGTAGAATTCTCGTGAAAACATCTTTTTCACCAAAAATGAAGTGAGTTTTAAACTAACAGTGGCATAAAAAGCCAACTACAGGGTGACGTATGGGCAACTGTAACCAAAAAATCAGTTAACTGCCTAAGATTCACGGGCTAGGGTTTTGTCCTGCTTCTCGTGCGCGTTGGCCAAACCGAGATTTTATCTAGTATGTTGTGTAAGCACGTATATAAACTGGCTATCTAATCAAATTACTATGCGGGTTATACTACTGCATATCTCTTTCTACACGCTATCAAACAACGTGTCCTACTTAAAACGCTATCTCATCCAACACAATAATTTACCTTACTTGGTTTTTAATTTGAATGTTGCACTGCATTCATCAATTCTATCTGTCACACGGTCCAGCGGAACACATTAATGCCATTTAGCAATAGTCACAGATTCATTGGATCTGTTTATGCAGTGATTACATGAACGAGCCTAAATTTATTATTTTCGTTATTCTAACTGTTTTAATGTCCTGGTTGTTTTACTGTTGGCTTGATTTCGGTCAAGTGGATTTTTTACACTTGGTCAACTTTTTTTGACCAATCTATCTATCAAACGCTAGGATAAACAGTTACGATTTAACGGCATCTGTCATTAATATTTGAGTATGAAAAAGTGAGTTACAAAATGCATTTGTTCCTGGTTGCCTCAATTGTGAATTTTAAGACAAAATAACAACCACCCACTAGTACCTACAATAGTAAGACTGCCTAACTCATTTGTCGTTCAGTAAACCACATCTCTTTTGGTCGTACAAAAAAATATATTACCATCTAATTGCCTGAGAGCTGCATTCGCTTGCATACGATCTCTGAAGTGCACAAATGCATAGTCACGGATTTTCTTGACACGCTCGACCGCGTCGCACGCCCCAATTATGCCGTTGAAATGATCCCGAAGTACTTCTTCTGTGGTGTGTAACATCAGGTTTCGGACGTACAAGATTCGAACCTGAGGATGAAAAACAATCCAAACTATTCTGACATATTCACCGGCTTCTAGTGAAAAGTCCACTCAATCTTTTTAGACAGTTACAAATCGTTGATTGGTCAACATACTAATGTACAGGTAGTTGAAATGACAAGTTTGTTGTAAAATAATACACACTGTAGTCACAATTATTACGTGCTTTTGATTTACTCTTTTAGATCTAGGTATGTATTCCGCGAGAGTGTAAAATAGTTACAATTTTCATTAAACTGAGGCTGTGGATATATGTATTTAAGCTGGCAGAGCTAGTCTACGTCATTGGAGAAAAACGCCGCCATTATACCTGACTCTTAAATAGACAAGTGTGGATCAACCACTTCTCAGTCGTAAATCCTGTAATAGGTCACTTGTGAATGACACAAATATTTTTGACATATCCACTTTATATACGAAACGGCCTTATGGGCGGTTTGTCCTATAAATACTCTTGATATCATTAACAGAGAGTAACCATGCAGTTTACACCGAATAAGTTCCGTTTCATCTCATGCGATCGAAGATATACCATCATCTGTTCATGGCTGTCACACTGGCAGACAGGTCGACTTGCCGAAAAGTTGAACCTCGTTGCTTACTTTCGATCTTTTATCAACCATGTGAAAGTAACTAGTATGTTTCTTAGAATATTTGCTGTACTCGGTAAAAGGTTGATTCATTCTATGAGGCTAAGTAATCAAAGAACTTGTCAACCTGAGTTGTCAGTTCCAGACTGTGGGTCGCTTAGTCTTCCTTAGCTGTTTTATACATGTATAACATGTTTGTCATAGTGCACAAAAATTGTCACTTTCAGCTTCGCATAGGTGACCTCATTTGATAAACAAATGAAAAATCACCTTCAGAAATGAAATTTAGAATATCTTAGTAATTTTTAGGATTTGTACAACCGTAATTAAAGGTGAGATTTTACGAACAAAGAAGGATGCTGACAAAATTCGTAATCATCAGTTCCAGATTATAAGAAATGTGGAATGTAAGCACGTCAGCGTCCAAGCATTTTCAGTCAGGTCCAATTACCTTGATCACTGTGAGGCATCTATGTACCTGATTTTTGTTTCATACTCACTTGGTGGTAAAATAACTATATGCTATGGTTTGTGCAAATAATACGAACACAATTGCAAGTAAAAAGAAGTCATTATGATATAGCTGCTCGTCAAACTTTGAAACTCGCAAATCCTGGTATAGCAAATGTCGTCCAAGTTTCTTATTGTCCAACTCGCATGTTCCCATTCCACACGCAAGCTCGAGTTTATGAGCCGGAATTCTAATTCATAACGCAGTGACTGGTTCCACTCACGTCATGTGCACTTCTGCTTGACGTTTTCTGTCGTGAACTTTCACTGGCCATTTCTCACCGGTTGTCCCGACTCCGTTGAATGATTACTCGTTTGGTCGCTCATTTTGTCCGCAATCCATCCGCTTTGGGGCTTTGACTACATCTCATCATCGCGTCGCCGGTCAGTGATTGTATAAGCGTGTCCCCGACTTTGTCAACCAACAAATTGAGGTGACCCAAAGTTTTGATGAGAGTACGTTACTAAGGTGGTCTTGGAATTCAATGTGGTGACATTTTCCACACTATTCAACTCCTGTCTCGTGAACTTCTGAAGAATTTTCTTACATATAATACCCCCGGTTGTTGTAGTTTGACCTTGGTTCAGAAATTTTGAGTGGCCGAATAACAGACACGTAAAACTTACTCTATCTTTGACTAGGGCTGTACAGTGGTTTTGGATCACTCAATATTATGAATGAAGGGGTGCGTCAAAAATTACTGGGTCATCCTAACGATTCGGATGGTTGATGTATCATCACCAACGATTTGTTTCACTTTTCGGTATGAACACGAAGGTACACAAGGGAGAGTGGATCCGTTTACTGACTAGGTGAAACCTCTGCCAACCTATCCTGCACCCGCTCGGTGAACAGATATTTGAAAGCATTTTCAAAACATGATTTCATTAACAATCACCAGTCTCTCAACATCATTTTTAGAGTATCAGTCACCCACTCCAGCAGCTCACAAACCTGCCCGTCAGTTCGAATGAGTACCCCTTCCACCATAATAAACCTTTGTTGCATAAGTGATGAAATCAGTATGCAACCGAACTCTAGACCTTCTGAATATTCCCAAACTTCGTTGCCTTTTGCACGTGCGTGTTCTCTCATAGTTCAGGTGCCTGACTGATACACTTACGCATTCAAAGATTCGGTTTTCCTCGCTTCCAGCGTATACCGTCCAAATAAAGTGGAAACTGAACTGAATTACTGGGTTCAGCTGCTTCTGGTGACCTTCCAAGTTCAGCCATCCTGGAGGTCGACTGATATTCCGGTTATTTCTTTAGGGCTGTTCGTACATTTTTGCGTTGTTGTCCAGTGAAAATTTTAGAATTGTTAGTTCACTCAGCCGGTCCTATCACGTCTCTCATCTGAACACAATATGTACGTTCTTGCGAATAGTTACATGGTGAAGCAAGCAGAACATTAGGGGGTCGGGAAACAGTGTCTGAGCCAACTGCAGTGGTAATGTGCGGCGAATATTCGTCGAGTGTACAACCGTAGTCAAAGACAGGGTGCGCGACGGTGTCGTGTGACGTTAGTAACTAACTCCTTGGTTAAACCGTGATGAGTTAGAGACACAAGAATTATAGGTTCGTGATCGTCTAATTAAGTTTGCTGGTCCAAGATCAGATCGCAGCAACCGGGGGGTAGTAAGCGTACGAAACGCAAATTGCAACTGCAAAACACGACCAACATTATACAAAAGGTTGGTGCAATAGCGAAACAGTATAGACAGGTCTTAACTTGTAAAATAATTGGAAAAGGACAGAGTGATTCAATACAAAATCATGCTGATATCAGCCATGACTCTATTCTTCCATTGGTCTCATGTACAGCTGCCACCAGTCACATGAATGATTGATGATAAACATTCTTAAATTTGGAGCGACAGATCTCAGTCTCGTAAAATTATCCCCTCAATTTATGGTTTTACGCTAAGTGTTATCAAATAAGAATTACGTCATATTGTTAACGTGACTGACTGAAGCGTGAAGCTGTTTCACTTGATTTAAGGATCTATGTTGTTCATTTTTACACAACTCCTCCCACAAGTCTGATGCTGCTCATTAGATGAAACGGATGTTAGGCCGGAGCTGGGCGTTCTTACGAGTAAAAATGACCGCGGTCAAGATGTGCGTCATTCAACAAACCTCAATTCCGTGTACCTCCTACTGAAGTGTTTTGTCCAATAAACCTGATTGAACACAAAAATCTCAATAACTGGATTCAAAATAATAATCAGTATGTCCGAGCTCTATGAGGGACCGTCAGTCAGTGCACTGATATGGTTGAATTTAACCGCCAACTAGACCGAACTACTGTCAACACCTACAGTCGAATCAGTATACTTACTTTGGACATGATATCTTCATCCACCTCACGTTCCGGCTCAGCCCAATCAACCGCGATCTGATGCCCCCACAGATGAATCCGACCGGGAATGAGTTTGCGACGAGCCATTGCGGCTGCTTTATGATTTTCATACTCAACAAACGCAAATCCTCTATTCTTAGTCTTATCGGCCACACTCGGGTAAACAATCACATCTTTAACACCTTCGGTAACTTTGAGCATTTCAGCCATTATCTCGTCCTTGGATTTTGTCTTAGGAATGCCACCGACAAACAGACGACAATTATCCACACTGAAGCAGACACCCAGCGTTTTGCCCCGTCTGATTTCGTAACTGTCCAGTTCTGCAACAGCTCTACGTGTGTCCTCACGATTTGTGTATATACAAAAGCCATAGCCCCGGTTGCATCCGCTAAAATCCATCATCAGTCGAAACATGTAGATTTTCCCAACCCTTTCAAAAATCGGTACCAATTCGTCTTCAAAACAGTCGCGTGGAATTTTCCCAATAAAAACCTCACATCCTCGAGGGGGTTGGGGACCGACCCAGTCCGGAGGAGGACCGTAGCGTCGTTGACCATTTTCTTGAAGAATGGGGTAGGAAGTTTTCTCAGTTAATGTAACTAGAGCTTCTTCTCGACTCATGAAGACCGCATTTTGATTGTCTTGATTTTGCGATGGTGTTGGCAGATCAGTTTCGGTTGTTCGTTTGGATTGGAATAAACTGATTTGGGCTATTGGATAGATGGGTTCAGATTTTGACACAGTAAGCGGCTGCGGGCTTGTTGTTATGGTTGAACAGTTTACACCACCGAGATTTCCACTAAAGGAACATTCGAACTGAGGTTGCTGAGTTTTTGATTGATCGTTAGATTCCATTGGCATCATTGGTGGTGCCCAAACAGGGTATCTTCCGTGCTCGATCACTCTATTTTTCGGAGGCTCATTTGAACGTATACTGTACAAAAGTGTCGCGTGAATGGATTTAAAACAGACGGTGAATTGTTAATGTAAAACAACAATTTCGTGTTGGAAGCGGTTATTTGAACAACAGATGTGAAGAAAATAGTTAGTTATCTAGGTGAACATACTGTTCCTACATGGTATACACATCGTGCGACGGTGTTTGTGAACCCATCGTGCACGCCTTCAGCAAGTTATTTATCTAAGGCTTCCGGAATCCATGTGTTCCTCGGGTACATATACACTGAAACATTACAGTGTTTTGACTGCCATAATTCATTACTAATTTTATCTAGTAATTTCATCTAAGTTAATGCCATGAGTGGTTGAAGTGTCTAGGATACCTGTTACGTGTAAGAAAGCCGCCTTCTGTTTGTTCGCAGGCTAGGTTGATATTCCTGTCCGTGTTCACTGTAGAACCTCAGTTGAATAGAAAAGTCGCCGTTTGCGTGATGTGGTGGATGTAATTTCTGACGATTTCATCAATGAAAGCATTGCTGGCGTTACGTGGCTTTTGTTTTGATTGAACCATATGATCAACAGAAAGCGATTGTTCGCTAAAGTTACCCAATTTGTAGTCAGCTGGGAGGTCATGCGAACCCCACGACAGTCACATATTTTAAAGCATTTATCAGCTTCCTACTAACACGTTGTCAACAGGGACTTGAGGTTTCTGTCATATGGTTGGTTCCAGATTTGCTTGAGTTGGTCACAGCCTAAGTTAGAAGTAGACATTTCCGGTGTTTATAAACTTTAATGAAGATACACGGTTTATAGTTTACTTACTGGTGCTACTCCCTGCTTATCATTGAACGCAGGCAACGGTGGTTATTTAGTTGGAGACGGTTTACCCCTCCACCTTGAGAGTCTGCGTTTTGCAGTAGTGGAGTGACACCACTCAAAGTTGTTTAAGTGCGCCTTCTGGACCTAACAAGGACTTCTCCCCGTCATTAGAGTAGAATGAGTTCTATGGACTAATCTTGAACGATCCACAAATCAGGGCAGATTGGTTAAGCATGACAACTTGTGGAACACATTTTACCGACACCGTAGCTGATTAGCGTAAGACTAGAGGGATCAAACAATGACTTGGTATACAGAAATAAAACAGTTTTTGGTTGGTCGTCCAAAGTAGACCGGGTTCATACATCGGTCTGAGGACCTCGGAACTCGTAGTCGGTGGTCAGGGAAGTTAAGAAATTGACGGCTACTAGGGTTGAGTGATGTTTACGCTGTCACTTCCTGATTAGGTTATCTGTAGAGTAATGACGACTGACAGAGCGAGAAATTGAAATCCTTTCTAACGATACCGTCTTACTCATAACTGCGACTCACATTTTAGCTGGCAAAGTGCTGACAGCTTGATGTTTAACAGATGGGTTTAAACACAGGTTGTGTCCCGTTCCTTCCTATTTGCTTAAAGTAAATTAAAAAGTTATTGATATTTTTTCATCGCCCAGGATTTTATGGCAGCCAGGCATTACCGTCAGCCATCGATGTACTGTTGGTTTTCCCGTTTTTGCTGTTGCTGATGGCAATGTTTATGAATCAAATGACGGTGATGTCGTATGATGGTAGAAACCTTGTATTCTAATGTTGGAACTTGGTTTTCTACCATTCACACCACATTCCACTTGCATCGCTGATTGTCTCTCGGGTTCTGGTCTGAAGTGAAGTCATTGTTTAAAAGGTTCCCAAAATCTCATAACGACAATTTCCAACAGTGATTCTTGGCCTAAACTACGGAGTGTAATTCCGGAATAACTACACATTGCAAATGAAAGATTGGTTAAAAGTTGAGAGTAAAGCAACCTTTGCAAAACATTCTCAAATTCACTTCAAAATTAGCTCAGCCAAAAAGTGTTGCCACTTATATCACTCCGCCCTGTCGGTTGATGTCACTTTTAACGTATTCATTAGTAAGCCGTTTTTGACATGATGGTCCCAACTCGGGAAGTAAAACCGACCAGCATTGGCTGACCTAATTGTAGCTGTCTTTAATCCCCTATGCTAGGTTATCATTTCTTCACCAAGCAGTTTATACCAGTCGGTTGTAAGGGTAGTAAATTACTGAAAGTGACGGATGATTAGGTGGCAACCAACCGTCTAAATCCTCACAAGTCAAGCAGACGAACTTGGTTGCTTTACCAGCAAGGGAGGTAATGACGACCGACTAGTAAATGTGAATACGCCAAACACCTCAGGTTTGTGTAACATTTGTCTACTTGTTTATGGCAGCCAACTTATTAATTTGATAATATTATATCTGGTGAGCAATAATTAAGAGATCCACTGGTATTACAAACCTGGCCTATTCACAATATGACACCGTACCGTATCACATCGGAACCACTTTTACTGCTAACAGTCTGTAAGAGGAAAGCCTACTCTGTAGGACACATTTTCAAACTTTGTTTTCTAGTCAACATAGTTGGTTGTTGGGTGGAATCATTTTGCGCTTATGTAAAGATTTTGTTCAGGAAGAAGACAGCATAGTTGTTTACAATTTAGTAACTAAGAAATTTAGTAACTAAGATCAAATTATTAATTGAATGACTAAAAATGGTCAAGAATCAGTGTGTTACAAATGTACTGCCAGCTAGTCAGGTGGGTCAGAGCGTTGTATATAACACTGACGTTTATTAAAATGACTTTTCAAATCTGTTTATGAATTCGGATTAACCTACTGCATAAAGTGCTGGGTGGTTTAGAAATGGAAATTAAACACCTGTCTTCCGACTTGCCGGTTGTTCCAAAAATTGTCCACATCAATCATTTTGCAGTTTGATTCGTGGTTTCAGTGCCGACGTGGACCTATTCCCGTGGATTCTCTGTCGATTATCCGTGAGATGTGATGATGCAGGGCAATATTTGAAACTGCTTGCGAACATCTTGTATTGATCCGGACAGCTACATGTGGCCTTGCGAAACATGGGATCACAAAACGATCGAAAGTACACAGCCTGATATTTTACGGTAAAATTCCTTTACATTCATGGATTAAATTGCGCTCGGTTTTATCAGTGAACTTAACTCGAACCTAGGTTTTACAAAATAAACTGCACACTTCTGAGGAAGTTGTGACCTACGGATGATTATAACTGTGGGGAACTGGTCCTATACTAAAATAGTCAGTTCAAAATGCATTCGTTGAACAGGCCATCTGAACTGATGAGATACGGGCTGTTCGTTACATATTAATTAGGATCGACCTCAGAGGCGGTGGGAGGATCTAAATGAGGCTCGACGTGAGCAACTTTAAGCCTGTCAATGCTCACTATATCGTTAGATCCATTACGATCGATCACAAGCAACTTGAGGAAACGCCTAATCACACGGAGTGGCCCCGAGTACGGTTGTTAGAGAGGGGCCTGAACGGCGTTGACACGAATGAAAAAAGTCATAATAGTCCAGAATGGAGTGCTTTTAGTAATGTTTGGTGTTTAACCTGGTAGGCTGGGGCCGGATTTTCGCTATAGATGACCTCAAATATGGGACGAGATTGGTAGCGTCAAAATTAATTTGTCTGGCGTGTAGTCTGTTAAACGGTTCAACAGGAAAGCAAAGTGTCGTATCGTAAACTAATTCTGCGGTCGTGCAGCTAATGTCTTCCTTAAAAGTCGATCGAATTCCAAGCACGACAAGTGGTAAGTGATCAATCCAACGCCGGGGTTCTGGCTGGACTTTTAAAACGGCCTTCAGCTGAAGATGGAAGTGTTCGGCCAGACCATTTGTCCCCGGATTGTGTGCAATGGTTTTGATGTGGTCGATTCGGAACAACCAGTTGAAGTTTCTGAACAGCGCCGACTGAAACTGTATGCCTTTGTCATTGCTTACGGTTGCTGGAATACCATAGTTTGAGATCCACCAGGCCATGAACGTTCGCGCAACTGTTTCGGTATTCGTATCCGGGAGAGGTATTGCCATTGACTTTCTGGTGAAGTGGTCAACACACCTTAAAACATACTGATGACCTTCTGAATACGGCGACTGCCCGACTATGTCGGTATGGACACGACTGAAGCGTGCGTCGGGGTTAGCGAATGCGCCGGAGGTAGTGATGGTGTGCTGACAATCAAGGCAAGTTCCCGCCCATTCTCTAATGTCCTTATGCATGTTCAACAATACAGATCGGTCTGAAATCAGCTTGATGGTGGTACAAGTGCTAGGATGAAACATGCGGTGGAGACTGTTAGAAACAGAACATCTTCAGTGTACTGGCACAAATGGACGAGGGCTGACTGTCATGGTATCACATATGGTTGTGCCTTCGCAGGTAGCTAGAGGCAACTGCCGAATTTTGAACGAAGACGTGCGACACTGGTTACCTTGTTTTCGTGCTAATTCCTTCAGATCGACGATGTCAGTTCAGTGTAGGCCACTTAAAGTAACTCTGGATAAGCCATCGGCGACGGTGTTTTTATCCCCTGCGATATACTGTATTTCTGTTGTGAACCGGGGAATGTAGTTCAGCAGTCGAATTTTCCTCGGCGAACAACCGTAGAGCTGGGCATTGGAAGAGTAAATATGGTTTGTGTTTTATTAGTAAAACGCCTGCCTTCCAACAAGTAACAGTAGTGTTTAATGGCGAGAAAGATAATGAGCAACTCGCGGCCGAAGGTACTATGGCGCTTTTGAGGTTGTTGAAGCTTGCGAAAGAAAAACTATGATAGCTAGACTTGGCCGTTTACGATCTGCTGCAGAATCGCATTGATAGCTGACTGGGATACATCCGTCTGTGAAATGACAGCCGAATCTTCGTCCACACGCATTTTTGACAGGGTTGTCACTTGCGATAACGCATCTTTGGCTGCGAAAAATGCAGTGTTAGCTGGAGACGGTAAAATAAAATGCCTGAGTTTATCCCTTAACAAATCTGTAATTGAGTTCATCATATCCGAATAATACGGGATAAAACAACAGCAGTAATTAACAGTACGTGAAAATCAACGTAGGGTTTTCTGGGATTGTGGTAGTGGATACTCTTATGCAGCCTACTCCAAAAAACATTATTATTCGGGCTCAGGATTATGCTATACTGATCGCAATTATCAAATTTGCACGATGTGCCATGTGGTGATGTGCGTCCTTCTTCACTGCTAGAATGGCGTCAATAGAGACAAGAGGGGACCTGGCCCACGAATCTCTGGAAGGTCTGAGACGTATTTCTCAAAGCAAATAATATGCAGACGATTTCATGCGGTCCACGTGGGGTGGTGATTGCCATAATCGCTACGTCTTCTGGGGCCACGGGGATTCGATGATATGCCTGAACCAAATTAAGACTTTAGAAAATGGTCATACCATACAGACCGATAGAAAAATCGTGAGTGTGGGGAATTGGATGCCTGTCAGGGACGGTTGCGTTGTTTAAAACGCGATACTCACCATACGGACGCCAGTCGCCGGGGGAGGTTTTAGATACCATATGCAAGAGTAAAGCCCAAGGGCTACTGGAGGGTTGAATGATATCGAATCGTAGAAGATTCTCGAATTCAGTTTCAGTGAGTTTGGGTTTCTCTGGCGGTAACCGACGGCGGCGTGCGACGGTAGGTGCTCCTTTAGTGGTAATGTTGGAAAACGTCGTGTTTCACTTGTAAGAGTGAGGCTGGTGGATTGATAAGGCGTGGGAACTGTGGAAGCAGAGTTGCGAAACTGGTGCTTGGCAGGGCCGAACGTAATCCGATTGAATTAGTAGGTGCGGCCTTTCTGTGTACGTACAAAGCTGTTGTGTTGTCCAGCAGTTTCCGACTCTTTACGTCCACCAAGAGCCCAGAGGAGGTGAGAAAATCAACGCTAATAATTGTGGGCTACACATCTGCAACGATCCAGTGGAATTGCCGACGGAGACCAAGGTCGATATTGAGTGGTTTCTCTTCATAGGTCTGCGTTGCAGTGCGGTTAGTGGGATGTAGGGTATAGGACACCGGTTTGAAGTTGTTTTTCATCAATGGGTAGAATAACACTAACATCGGCACCCGTATCAATGAGGAAATTGAGGTACGTTGAATGGTCGAATATATATACCAGGCAACAAGCACAGGCCAGTGGCAGCCGTCGCCATTACTGACTGGCTTGGTGGTCTGCCGTCTGGGTTTGATGACTCCGAAGGGAACAAGGCTGATTGTAACGACGAGAACGCGTACGAGACCAACACTCTTATCGAATTGCCGTGTACGTGACCTACTTTGTAAACGAGACTTTTGGCGCAATGGTGACCGTTTGTCTGATAGCAGTTTTGTTAAAGTGGCTAGCTACAAGGACATTTGTGAAAACTGCCTTTTCAGGTTTGCGACATCCTGTTGGAGGGTATCACAAATACACTTGCACTCGGGCTACTTGCTAAGGAGCATAACTGTGATGCACTCGGTCGGCTAACTCTGCCAGTTTGGTCAATGCTGTGTCCTCCTCCACAACAGACAGTGTGTGAAGAAGTTCGCATGAGAGGTTCTGAAGCCACAACTCAGGCAATACCGGTTCACTGACAGTTATGGGGAATCAGCTTACACCGTAAAATCGGAAGAAAGAAGCATGGGCCTTAAAAAATAATGCAAATATATGCAAATGTTCTTTTTTGTTCACAGATGCCATGGAGGTTGGATGAGGACACACGTTATGAGAAAAAACCCTTGAAAACTTTAACAGTCTTAATGAGAAAATCGAGTGGTCTCCAAATTGCTCAGTTTATCATGGAATATTCACTCCCCACGATAAACTTATGCCACCACACAATACGTTAAAACTATCAATTTTAGTAACAAAACGACTACAGCCGTTGTTAGGGGGAAAACGTACAAATGATGTTGAAAGACTGCTGGCTGCGTTTTCTTCTTCGGATATCTTTTAAACAAAGTGGATCTTGGATATATGTATGAGAAAACAACGGCGACGAAATTATGCGGCTACTCTGGGCTACTAAAGTGCACTGTTCTCAGGCAAACTGGCGAGTTAGACTTCATTTGCTTTTTGAGGGCCGGATCTACGTCACTACCTACTGGATATTGTAGTTTTCGAGCCATTGCACTGTAGGGTGGTATGATTTAATCTCCTTGTGACTGAAACTTCAGTACAAACTTACAGTGTCCACGTCATGCTACGATGGTGTGGACTGACCAGTACGCCAGAGATCCCGTTGCGTGCTATCTCTGCTGAGAGCGACGTTGTGTCGACTAGGCAATAAGGATGACGAACAGTTACATCAGTGCCAGATGAACGGTGATTAGTTTCCAACGCAGTAATAATTCCTTTTGAACCCAGTTTACTACTGACTTCACAAGAACACTGCATCAAAACAACCAACTTTCCGTGACTTAATTATGTGAACATGGATCGGCGGCAGCCCCTGACTCTTTCGTTATGCACAGAAAGTTATCCTTCTTAGATTCTTTAATAATATTTCTTTTTTTCAGTGCTCAGAAATGTACTTTCAGATTGATTTAGTGCATGGGAAGATTGCCCTAAATTACAGTAAGAAGGATTGTTTTAGTCATCATGAAGACGACACACGTTCCCTGACTCTATGCCGAGTAGTTACCGGTTTTTTGGGAGAACTGGTCACACAAGGAGGAGACAAGCATGACAAATTTTATAATCAACGGAAACATTGAACTTGCTGTAGACGCGGTCACAAGAAAATAATCCAGAGTGGAACTGGCCCCGACCATTTTCTTTACTCACGTTTCATGAGATGTTACTACAACTTACTAAGCAGCAATGGTGTGCAATGAAACCGCCGCCAGTCGGCGTACAACAGTATCCGACACAGTTAGAAGCGTTGTCTTTCACAGTCCATTTCATGTTTTATCTGATTATTTGTGTCACAGACAGGCGGGTTCCAGGAAGTTCTGTCTAACTAAATATGAACAATGACCTTCGGAAACAGATGAGCTGACGAGTGGATCGTCAAGCAGCAAGGTTAGCTGATATAAAATCAGAAAACTTGGCACGTTTTTGATATCTGACGCACGTATCATTCAATTCCTTGTTGGCGTCGTCGAACCTTAATAGTATTCAGTATCCTTTATGTGTGGTCCTTTCCACCTGATGATTCATTGAGATACCCATCTTTGAAGTGAATACAAAACTGAAAGTGATTATGCTAGTGGGCATGTTATCTCTCGTTACAGCGTTACAACCATAGTAAGGACTAGTAGAGACATGTTATTTTGACCATTCCATCACTTGCTGGTCTTCAGTCAGTTCACGAATGAGGTGCATAATCTCGACAAAAATGGCCTTATTGGTTGCTTCCACCATGAGCTGAAGGCAGCGGTGAAGTGGGAAAGACATCTTCACTACTAAATCGCTCCTTTGCCGCTTGAAATTTTGGAAGTTCGGTCTACAGTTCAGTAGGTTACTAACTACGAAGCCGCCTGTCTAGCTAAACATAGGTCCCCTTAGTGGATAACTTTCTCACTGGAGTAATCCTCAAACTAACTCCGACGCTGTCAATTTCTTGCAATAATCAGTGTTCAATTGGAAAGATCTAGCTTCGAACAACCAAGATAAACACCAAGAAGGACCATAAACACTTGCAACTGTCCAATTTGGTTCCTCAGTGACTCCTGTCCGGCAATTACACACCAGCCCATTCCGAATAATCAAACATTCCTCCAAGTTTCAGTTGGTCGTTATCAACCCCGTGACACGGAAAGGACTGACAAATTGAAAGTTCTTCACCTGAAGTGGCATAAAGTTCTTGCTAACCCATTGGTAAATGACCCTTTCACAGATGATTCGTAGTGCTCTCAGCCCATGAGGAGTGAACAGCTTCTCTTCTAAGTCTATCCTTAAACACCTTATTGGTTAGCGCTGAACTTTCAGACGGATGAGAATTTTCAAATAGTACACAACTTGACCGTTTTTGTGTCCTTCTTTCCTGCGCCCACTGAGAAGTTATGTAGAGCTTGTAACTCTTTTTTGTCCTTTACAGTACAATATTTTAACGTTTATACTGCCAACTATATACAGCTGCAGTTTACAGCATGTTCCCGTTAACACAGGCGATTCGTTTTGGCACTTATTCTGCCTGAGCAAGTTCTTTGTGATCTTCATACATCTCAGACAACATCCACTTAGCAGCCTAAAACGGGCACAATTGCTGGGCTAATTATGACAATGTGAGAGGGATAACTAGTACGAAGGATTCTTTGCCTTGAATAATTGCTGAATCAAAGTATTTACTTAATCTTGCAAAAATCCTAACGGCATCCTAGAAGATAACCTTGCCGAACAGTTGTCTGCGATATTTTTTCACTCGACCAACACGATAATTATACAGGTTCAGCGAAGTTAGAACAATATGTAAACAGTGGAAGAAATTCTAGCGTGATATTTCATTGTATCCTGTGACGAATTCTAAACTTATTAACATTCATAATCTAGCCAACTGAACGATGAATCACTGGTGTAACTGATGCATGGTTGAGAGCTCAACACCCTCTTAGGTCACGGAGTTATGAATCGGATTTTGGGTAGGAGTACATACTGGCAGCATGATCTTTCATCACGCCAACCGTGGGGCTTGTATGGTCTGACGACATTATGCTAAATCTTTTTCGTTGTTTATATTTTGCGTTGATTTCGTTGGATCCATCTGATTATATCGATCCACTTTTAGGTTGTAGAGAACACTTGTTCATCCCGGTTCACTTCTACTCAAATTATCATCGGTGTTCGCCTATTTGCTAGGAGAATGACCTAGATAATTCTTGGTTCGTCTTCCTGAGCAAATTCGCTAAGTTCAACTAAATTCAGTATTGCACCGTCGCATTTTTTCACAAATATTTGAAAAAGAACGTCAAGAATGAGGTCATGGTAAAGTAAACTGATGGGAAGGATCAACACATGCGTAGGCTGGAGGAAATTGAAGTGACGATTGGGCTGCAAAATAGAGACCAAACCACAGTCACTTAGAGTGCCACTGAACTATCCGACAATAGCCGCAAGTGAATGATCCAACATGCCTTCACTCTACGCAGTAATCAGTTAGACGATGGCTACTTATTAAAACATTGTTTGGTTTTCTGAATCCATGGTTCTGGTGATGCATTCATAACACACCGGGTACCGACTGAACGCTGTCCACAAGTCAATTGATTCATTTGATAATGAATTAGTAACAGGATACAGAGGTAACAGTAGGCGGAGCTAACAGAGAGAGTTGAGTTCTGAACCAGTTGGGCAGTTTGCGGAGAACGGTGTATTGGAATATCAAGTTATCTACAACAGATCTATAACACACGCAGATGTGTTCTTATGTGATAATCTTAACCAAACATAAGACATAGTATGGGTTTGCATTCCGCAAAATTTAATGTAATAAGTTCAACAATGGCTAAACATTTCGAAAAGAAAAATTCCAGTAAGATACCCAGCTATCAAATTCCCCCTCATAGTCACTGAGACGCAGTTTGGAGACGGGTTGAACTCGATCAAAACGACTGCCCAGAAATCTTATTCCCATTGTCTTCGAGAACCAAAGCGGTGCAGTACAAACAGCAAAGATAGTTTGTCTTAAATGTAGGAGAAAACCCCAGGAACACCAGCAGTACAGATTTCCTCTAACCCTTTCTAATATAGTTTGCTGAAGTCTAAGATGGCCTTGTCGGTATCTGTTCAGATTCGTAGGTGAATCGGTTCATTCGCTCTTGGTCTTTTTTTCAGATTAGGGTTATTCTGATACCTGTCTGATAGTTTACTGTCGCTAACCTAGACCTGGCTTACTAGGAATAGTCCAGCTTTTATTGGAGATGCGAGTATACTCAACTAACGTTTACAAAGTATCATGGGCTGGCTGACCCACGTGAACATGTTGCAGTCATCGTGTTAGTGTATCCCCGTTGCATCTGAACACGCTGACACAGACTCGTTCAATAAGCAGGATACCAGTCAACGCTGTCTGATGAGGTACAGACGATGGGGGGGAGTGGCTCAAGAGATCGGGCCGGAATACGGGCCGTCTGTTTTTGTCGTTTAAGCATGCAATGCGTTCGAGTCTGGATGCCCTATATGACCGTGTGAACTGAGCAGTATTGACGAGACCCTGTCAAAATCCTACCCGTTTTCAAAATCATGATAGCAGCCAGTCGCAGCATGATCTACCAAGTCACCGCCCATTTTATCACGGGGCCTTATCTCAGGACAACCTGCTTCGAGATAGAACAAACAACACTCGAAGTTCTAATTGTGCACAGTTGTGTTTATCGTTCTCGAAGAAGATGTTCCAAATAGTGTGCACATTTATCCTACCAGATCTCGGTACTTAGTATTTATTAGTGCCCTTCTTCGAACACCTTTGTGTGTTGACTTTTGTGTAGTTCTTCTGTATCCCAATGGATTTCCAAATACACAGACGCCATCTAGCTGATGAAGAATTTTAAAACAGATGGACATTTTGGATACCGCATGGAAGAGGCGAGTGATGATGTACTTCCCAACTCACGTCTATATCACATTGTGTGGATCGGCCAATTCAATCAGCTTCAAAGTAACTGAGTGTGGGCACGAACTCTGGTGGATCTTCACCATAAACAACAAGTCCGTTACCTAGTACACCGGCTTTCACAACAAGGTGACCAGAACTAGTGTTGACATTCATATGACGAACGCTATCGTTATCATTTGAACAAGGGATGAAGTCACTAATCAATGGATAAACAGGGAGATTTTCCGCACAACATTATCAACACCCACATGCTACTTCTGATTGGTTTGTCAACAGGTTCGCCACAGTTAACTAATTAATTGGTATCAAGTAATGACCACTCACGATTTCCACTAGCCTGCACGAATAGAGTAACGGCCAGATTGTTATTTTCGAATGCAGAGTGGTTCAGGTGTATGCTTAAGCCTTATACGAAAATAAACACGTGTTGACCACGGTGAGTATGATTACGCAGGCCAGTCCATGAAGCACTGTGAATATGATCTAGACACTGCATTTGTACTCGCGTTGCTGGCTAACACCGTGTTATTCTTATGAAGTCACCGAACGAGTATTTACTTCTAAGTAAGCTATACCGAAAAAAGGAGTGCTGTTGATATCATGTAGCTGAAGAAACGGTCTTAACTAAGCTATCTGGGCCAAGTCACCTAGACATGATAAGGTATCTAGTGCAAGTGGGCTAGCCTGTCAACCAGTCGGCTAACCCGTCAATGAATTTTGGCATGGTTTTCACTAACTGTGGATAAGATAAACAAAGGTACAGCTATACCGTTGATCCCTGTGATAACTGGCTAATAGAAGAATGCTATTCATATCAGAGTTGTTTGCGACGCAGCGTATTATGTTCTGTTTGCGCCAGTTATCAAAACTATACCTTACACCGTTTGTTAATACTAAGCTTTCTAGAAGTCGGGACGTTGGTGAGATTATGGACTTGGTGATTTGCTAACTCGCATAGTGGTAGAACATGTGGGGTACAGGGAGTAGGGTGAGTTAAATCGTTTATTCTTCCGACTGTGCGCAAAGTGTTCGGGCCTTTTCGGCTGGGGACTGAGCACACACGTGCATCTTGCGCACAAGCATAAAACATGCTGTGGCGCAGGTATTAACACATTTGATTGCCTTTCCGCCGGTGTAATGGTAGTCCGATTACATAGACGAAGTCCTTGAACATCATCCAGACGTTCGGCTAGTGCACCGATAGACAGGCTCCCGTTTTGCAAAGGTGTCACTATTGTACTGCATTGGTGTTTTTGTCCCAATTATGTGTATAAGTCAAGGACGCACCTGTGTGCTTGCCTTGTCCGACCCATACATTGTTTGAATAGACGAAGGAGTAGGCGAGTTGACTGTGTTCACACCCTAAGCTCGACATGCACAAGTCTAGTTGCTCCGTGTGAGCTAACCAATCCCCATGATCATCAGCGTGAGATCCCGTTTGCTGCTGAACAAAGTGCAGTACGAACTCATAGAAACCGTTTTCGACGTTCTAGATTGACCTCAAATTAAGCGAAATTGACACCATGTCACACAAACTGGGTGTTGGGCTTGCTAAACATGAAACAACTAGAATTGTCGTTCAACCGCAACTGATTTTTCATTCTGTTAGCTGAATCACATATAAAACACATATTTGATGAATGACGAGAAAAGACTGTTCCACGTATTTAATGCTCAAGAACCAGTAATCACATTCATCTTTTACCAGCGATGACGAAGCCGATCAGTCTCAGATCAATATTACTGAATTTGATAGTACTAAAAAAACCAGTTTTAAAAATTATACATTGCTGAAGCGATCGGAATTCGATTGAATAGTCCACCTTTGTGCGCACAGAAGCGCTTTGTTCAGGCGTTGAAGTTGCCATGGCCAACCATCCACACCACGACCGATCAAAACGCCATGGCTCCAGTTACGTCAAAATGGTGACATTCCTATGAGAACGTTGTCTCCGTGTGTGTCCATGACGTGTCTGACCTCACTTGAACTTGACATTTGTTTTGTTGGCTTCGCCCTGACAAGTCTGTTTCATATAAATGTTAAATATTTGGCCTGTTGATGAATAACCCAAAACGAACTTGTTCTCTACACCATTTTTCTGATTAGTACTTTGGGGATTGTTAACCAATCTGCTGACCTTAAGTTCAGTGTAGTTCAAAAGGTGTCAATCCCTTACATGAACGGCTGGTTGAAGTGATGCCGGAGGTATGGCAGCTAACTATTTGAAACCTATACCGACAATCTGAATCGAGAATGAACACGTGACCAAAATACAACTCGTGAGCAGAATATGAGTTAGATGTAGACTGAGAAAAATCACGACAGACACAGAAGTGAAAAGCATCCTAGATATTGTATCTTGAAATGCAATGAAATTGGGTGGCACAGTAGAACGAATGTGAACATATTGCTTAGCAAGGGATGAAAAGAACACAATTTTTGTTCGAAATCTTCTGTCAAGCAAAAAGAGCATGGATGAAAATTGAACTTGTTCGTACAGACAGCCTAGAGTGGATGAAAATTAAACGTTGATCGATTGAATGAATGATGAATTTTAGTTAACATTACTAGGAATATGAACGGATTGATTTTATTTGACAAAGAAAAAACCAGTCAATATTATAATGAGCAATAGACCTTTGTTCGAGATTGGGAAAAAATGGAAATGAACGACCCGATTTCAAGCGACTCGTATGTGTAAATATGAGGAGTATTCTTACCAGCCTAGTGAGGTAGACATGAACGAATTCGAACATACAGCGAACGTGAGTAACCGAACATGGAGCCAGCTCATCTTATCCTGTCAGGCGAATAATCGGTTTAGTGCTCTTCCCGTCTTGTTGTTCTTACTGGCATGAATGCTTGCATGCGTCTGTGCTTGATATGTTTGCAATACCGCAGTTTCTCCGGTTTACGTAATCTTCCTTCTTGAACGGGAAACCCTTTGACACATCTTTATTTTTACCGACAGAAACAGCATGCCCAAATGCAGCAGGCGTCTCACCAGCTGAGCTAGAAGCTACACCAGGAGCTCAGAAATTTCACATTTGGACTCTGTTACCCACCCGTCTTACTGTTTCACACGGAATCAACCAAATAATCTCGGGGATCGTTTACCCGGGCACGATTTCTCAAACAGTTCAGACTTGAATCCACCAACACCACCGTTGAGCATAAAAATTGTATTACTAAAGAGCAGTTTGACAATTCACAGTTGGGTCTCGTCCAAACTATCATACCTGTGCTTGTCGCATCTAGGTATGTTGTTTCTGTCACTGGTTCGAATCTAGCCGAAACCATGACTTTTCACAATAGCGTCATATCGTTATTTATTTTGTTGTGGCGTCCCTGTCGTTCTTTCAATTTTCCGATGTTTCAGATGCTGTCGTTCTTCAAGCATTGTATGTCTAACGTTCTACGAATGGGCAAATACGCAGTGGAATCATTGGTTGTCTATCGTACGTGGACACACGTAGTAAACCGTGTGCTACTGCGTGCTCCATTGTACCGCATCTAAATGACAAATCGTGTTCCATCTTCCCGTCTAACTACGTCAATATTAGGCTGGTCCTGCGGTGGACGGTCAAACCTTTATCAAACTAGCGGTGCGGAAATGTCGGTGGGTGCTAAACTTCCAAAACCACTATCCTTTCCTAAAATCTCTAGTCCACAGACCACAAACCGTGATCCTTGTTAGCTTTATGCAATACTCCAGAAAGAACCCGGGTTGTTCGTGGAGACGAGCGAAACCGTTTCTTCTATTTCATTAACCCTGTCTGTCTAACGTGGAAAAGCATCGCTCACCACCCCATTAGGCCTAGCAGAAGCGGATTAAAGACATATGTATTATGCGTGTACGGGTTGCTATATTAAACAGTATCGACGGTGTATTGTTACTTCTTGCTTTGTAGACAGTTAGCCTATGTCCGAAAGGAGTCGGTCATGACTTCCTGAGTGGTAAGCTGGAACATCTTTAATGTCAGCACATCGAAAGCACGAACTCAGTCCAGATGAACACCAGATTGTGCAATTCACTTTAATTCTCTCGTCTGCTTAAGTAGAAAAAGCTGCAATCACTGTGGTAGTAACCCGTCCCGAACATTCACGTTGAAGATGTGTCGGCCATTTTACAAATGCAGATGATCCCGGAGATAGTAAAACTCTGTCACCTCTGATTTCGTTAATTTGAGCTCAGTTCTTGATGTCAACCAGTTCGGCCCCTTTTTGCGCACACGTGTCTCTTGCCAATTCGTTCTTTGTGTGACTGCAGACGGCAGCGTACACTTTTGTGGTTTTCTTGACAGAACGGCTGGTACTTCATAGGATCTGTCGTTTAACTATCTGATGGTAATACTGGCATCACGGTGTCAAAACGTTTGTTGTCCACAGTAATTCTCCGACATCGTCGATTAATGGAGACATTTTTGACACTACCCAAAGTGAAAGGTTGTCTCTTAAAGGTTGCCTGTCCAATATCATGACTCCCAAAAGGTGGTCAGGTATTCTTTTCCCAGGGTGGAATATTCTTCTTCTGCTTCTGTTACTGTCCAACCATCTGAGCCTAGTGGCTCGAACAGAACGGCTGTGACTTCGGTTTCACTTGTATCAAGTGATGATTCACTCGGTTTGGAGGCGCAAAATATCGAAAACCGGTGGTCGCAACATGTCAGAATTAAGTGAGTACCGTTTTTGCGTCGTCGACCAGAGCAGAATTCTTTCTTCTTTATCGATTGGAAGGGTCTATGTGCTTTTTGACAGAACCCGCGCGTGAACTCTGATTCGTGGTCTATCTGTCAGAGGAAAGAATCCAGTTAGTGCCTTGACTTTAGAATGGAAAAATTCCTAATGGTTGCCAGTATCTCTGGCATTGTCGCAACCTTTCCGTTTCAGTTATTGATTTTAACAGGCTATTTTGCAGTAGAGGAGAGTTAAACAAAAATACCATATTTTGAAATCACCAGCGTTCCCTTAACTTTTCTGAGGATCCCGGCATAACCATGTTTTCTCGTTTCTCTGTTCTGTACACACGCTTATGTGTAAGTCTACTGTAGGAGCCTGATATGAACTCACTAGGACTTTCTTCAGCCGTGCAAATGATTGTAATCAGATAATGCTTGCCTTTTCCCTAAAGACTCATTTATTATTCTGGTCTTCAAGGTCGTTCCATCTGCACCTTACTGAGTGTTGTTTGACGCACCCGAGGGTTCTACGCACGCTTTTCTCAGCGCACTTCTGAGTGCCACCGATTGGGATGAAGTACACTTTGCATTCTTTTCGTTCATATTTGAGGTTGCTGCCGCTGGTCCCGGACCAAACAAGAGCTAACTGATAATTATACTTCCAAACTTGCTGAATAAGTACGGTTCGTTCCCAAACCCTACTACGCTCTTTTAGTTCGATGCCAACTGAGACTATATTCCGACTGCTGTTCAGTGAAGGGGCAAGCGCATAACCACCTGTCCACAACAATTTTACCATAGCACAGTGAGAATCAGTGTTCATCTTCCATTTGGATAACTCGATTAGCCCTCCATCCTTCCGCTAAAATTGACCTCTGTGTTTATGGGTCCTACGTGCGATTAATCTTTGGATACCACAACCATATTCCTGCAGAATATTTACCATTCCATTTGTTGAAACTAACCCTAATCTCACGTTTGGTTTCAAGAAAGCTAGTTCCGTTGCGTTATACATCAGCATGGGATTCAACGCAGACGTATGTCTTTCTGCAGACCACAACCTCACTTGGGTAAAGTTAATTCCAAGTAGCTAGCTGCGAAATTTGATGATCTACCCGATAAATGATGCATTGTGGAGGGCACCAATACTTACAGTGAGCATCAGTATTCGGCACTCCACGAACAGCAGAATGTCTTTGAATTGTAGATCGAAGTGTCCAGTAACAAACTAAACGCTCTGCTAGAATTGACGTGTGCGACTGGCAATTCGTCGTGTCAGAATGTAACGAGAAGGCGTCCAATTGTCCAAATCGCCAGTCACATGCAACGCGATCTCTCTCGTTTATGAGTCATAATTCCAACCCGCAATACCCCCGGTTTCCGTTCACACGTCGTGTGCACTTCTAACCGGTTTACGTGTGTGACCGGTGCCTTCTATCGGAGGGTTTTCCGCTTGCCATTCCTCGTCTGTTTGTCCGATTCCGTTGCGCGATGGCTCGTCCGGCTGCTCGTGCTGTCCGCCATCCACCCAATGTTGGCCTTGGCCGTATTCCAACATCGTGTCGAGATGTTCCTCTAAATGTTGGAAAAACCACGCCTCCGATCTGGCCGTCTGTCGTATTTTGCCTGCCCTGCCTCGCCCGTTGGTCCGATCTAGTCGAGCGATGACTCATCCGGTCGCGCACGTTGTCCTTGATCCGATCGCGACAGGTTTTCGAACGTACCTCCCCCTGCGTTGAGGTATTCGGCAGAGGGTTCGAAAACTCGCACCTCCGACCTGACAATCCACCACAAGAACGGTAATATTAAGTTAACAGGAAAAAGATGTTCATCCTTGAAAGTCACTGAAATAGTGTTCAGTTGGCCTTAAACTGGTAACCCGTTTCATAGGAGAATTAGTTCAGTAATTTTGGTAGGTTATGCATCATCGTCAGTGACTGACTTTTGATACATAGTAAACGATCTAAATCAAGACTTAACACTGTAGCTAATTAAAATATACTGCACGTATTTCAAATTCACTAGGTGCCTTCACGAAGAAACTGCCTTTAGTAATCGTGCTATCATGTTTTTCTAAAATGAGGACAGCGTACGCAAGCAGCAGCCTACATAAACTCCTGTAGCCGTGACTCTCCTACGTCGACCAATAAAACAGTTGAACCCAAAGGAACTTCTTCGCGTGGCGAATACCTGTGAGAGCTGTTTTAGTCCCAGATTCGTTATTTCATCAGAATGGATTTAGAGTAGTGGCGACCGCACAGGTTGAAACTAAATTCTTCCAGTTAAGCTACGTACTTACTTGCCGGTAGTGAGGGCAATAACTTTCATACGGACCAGCAGTGAACCGAATCTCCCTGTCTATTTGTTTTTCAGGTTGCGTTGGTCCTAGGAACTTTCGGCCTAATGAATCGCATCTAACAAAAAAAGTCTTCACTCCTTTCATATCACTGATTCGTGACCCAGTGAGCCTTCTGGGGAGGTGAAAACGGCCAGCTTGGGCATCACTGCTCCAACCATGTTACAGTCATCCATCACTCTTCGTGGTTGCAGACATGGCTGACTGGTTCTGGTTGGTTATTAACTTCTTTGATTAGTATTCTCAGTCTACCTGACTGAAAAGGATACAGAGTGGGGCCCGCGGAGTCTGTGCGTATACAGTCTCGGACTCCGCCTGATAGACAGAACATTATCAGGGTGTAGCGACTATAATAAATGATATTCTGATAGTCGCATTCATATGTACATTTTCTATGTTTTTGGCTTCGTACCTACTTTTGTTTTAGTCAAGCTACCCATTTTGTAACATCCGGCCCGGGGCTAAAATCGCAACCCGCTCCGTGCCTCGCTAGCTTGACGTGTCTCTCTGCACTCTCTATTTTCCAAGGTCGGTAATAATAAACGAAGTCAACGCGCTGAAATTTGACTTTTCATTGTCGATCGATTGTCGATAGTGATCATTGACAGGGTTGTATTTTGTTGGATCAGTTCCAACAAGAGTCAACTTCGTCCTGCGATAGGGCGTTCCACTGATGGAGAAACCGTAGGGCCAACACACCGCTACCGTGTATTCAGAAACCGGTTTTGTGTTGCTTCTGGAGTGAGCCATATTAAGGTTGCGGAGAATGATTCGGAAAGTGGAAGGTTGGGATAAGGCCCCCCCTTGGTTGTTTGTAAGTGGGAACTGTTTAGGGTGGTTATTCCTTTTTGGGTCGTGCTGGGTAAGCTCGCCCTAGGCACTATTCCTCGAACGCTATTGCATGTATTCCGGTCTAATGGAGTCTATAAGAGAGATAATACACACCTGGAGAGTGAATTCGATGACAGGGTAGGCCAATGGCTTATATATTTGCATCGAGAGGAGAGCATGCGATCCTGAGGTTCCTTGTGACTAGGCCGAGCCTTGCGTTCATTCTTCGGACTAGAAACTCACGGTAACTTAGGTATCTAGGTTCTCTGTGATGGTGGTGTCCTCACCTTTTTCGGATTCAGCGTCAGGAAGGCGCACATTATAACTGTGGTAGAAATGAGCGAGAGTCTGCTGAATATGTAGGACACTATATTTGGACCCGCTAAATTGTGGCAGATTTCCTTGCGCCTAGTCAACAAGGGAATCGCAGTCACTATGAAGATGCTGACTACCAGATGTAGATATGGCTTTGTACATTTTAGATTTGTAGGCTACTGTGAGAACTCTCTGTTACCTTTCAAGTGAGAATACTAGAACTTGAGAAAATCAGTTAGCCAATCTAGATGGACAAGTGGAACACCAAAAGCTGGCAGCCGAGTGTAGTGGAAACCTACTCGATTTACCACTTATCGAAACTTCGAACAAACAGAAGATCTGACAAGCGACCAATCCAAATGTCGCGTGAAAGATACAACATCAGAACTGGACGAACGGTCTCAGTGTTGTACCTCCCGGTACTCGCCAATTTGTTTGTCCCGCATTACACCAATTGACATACAGTTTGTGACTTTGCATGTGCTAATACGATCAGCCAATGACAGACTGTGAATCCTTTAATGCTGTTGTCTATCCATAAATTCGGCTTCTCAACTCGTGAATAACAACTGCTTACTGCAATCAGTATCAGGTTTTCTCCTCATTAATTGCGTGGGGGACTTCAACTCAAGCACGACTTCTAAGTCTAGAGACATTCTTAGTTTGCCACGTATTCCAACTATTTCGCTATTTATTTTGACTGCTGACACTATTGACATTGTTTGGTTGCATGTCTGGATTATCTCGTTGGTCCGACCGCCCAAGGTCACAATTAAACTTGTACTTTCCGGGCGCTAGATACTGGCCAGTCGAGCATTCCTTCTGTTGTATTTTGTTAACAGGATGCTTTCCGGGTCTCCTTGCAAT
>QNGE01000091.1:104825-118511 GCA_008508345.1 Paragonimus westermani | reverse complement strand
AGTTACTGACAGGCCTGCCGGTTTGACGGTGACGCGTAGCGAGTTTAGAATGTGCACGGCGAGGTGCACTTCTTTGCTTTGTCTCAAATGTTCTGGTGGTACCAGCACCACCTTGGTTGAGTGCGAGAGTTAGACCGTGTACGGCTTTTGAGTGGTTGTTTCTTCCGTTCGTCAATCTGCATAGCCATATTGTCCATACGGTGACACATTATCTCTATCAAAAGTTTCAGGCTATCATCAGTTGTCGGGACTGAAGGGGGTGATTTGGGAACTGTTATGGACGCGGTGCACACTAGCAGTGAAGGGAAAGTCTCTGTTACTTTGTCCGCAAGGGCTGCTAATATGTCAAGTGAGCCCTCTTCATCCATGACAGCCAAAATGTGTTGCACCGCGGATGGCAGTTCTTCGGCCCATAACTGTTTTAAAATGGCATCGTCACGTTTTCGCGAGCCCAAAAGACTTCTCATATAACGCAACAGTTGAGATGGAGACCGATCACCCAACTCGACCGAATTGAACGAACCATGCAGGAGTTTTGCTTCTGACTTCCCAGTGGGTGTTATGATGTCGTCTTTTAAAATAGTATAGGGGAAATCAGCTGGGATTGATTCCAACAGGTCTTCCACTTCAGCCTTGACATCAAAAGGAAGTGATTGCACCACGTACGAAATTATTATTCTCTCTGATGTTATCCGCCTGGTGGTAAAAACGGCATCAATCTGATGGTACCATAATCGATGGTTTCGGGCGCCGTACTCAGGCAACTATAAAGCAACGCTGTGCTCGGTTTTAATGTCAATGCCTGCAGTGCCGTCAATCATTGCTAATGGTAACAAAAAGTGGATAGAAACGCAGTTCAGAAGAAAGAAATAAGCGGGCTCACCAATAAATGCGGCGGATCTAAACAGTATATAGAAATTCATGTTTGAATAGGAAGTCGAAATCTGATGGAAAGGAAAACAAATAACTCACAATAGTTCGTGGAGGCACGTTGGTTTAGTGTTCCACTACACCGAATGAAGATTCTCCACTGATACTACTTGTCGTGTGTCTCCCAGATAGTCTCGATGTCACGACCGAGATAATTCCAACGAAAGATGAATAAATAAATAAATTTGCCGAACTAAACGGTTGATTCCGCTGAATTCTAACTCTCCCAAAGATTTGTATGCCACCGACCCTGAACGCGAACAGAAAGCAGAACTCGCGAACTCGGAAGTGTAATTTTGAAAATTCTTCATTACTCTGTGGATCGATTAACCTCGTTCAAACATCATGTGTACATGTGAGGTTGAAGAATAACAATGAAAAATATTGAGCAGAAAATAGTGTACTAAACGCTGCACTAGACAGGAACGTACCAGTTCTCTACAATTTGGTGAGCTTGATTATTAACCCTTTTTTCAGCAATTTGTGTTTTCCGGTTCACTGCAGGAAATCATTGAACCCAAATCCTCCTTATACTGATAAACCGTTTTGAATTTGCGGGTTTACCTAATTCAATTCGTTCATGTATATACATTTAAATTTTTTCGGTCCTTATATATATATATATTCCTGTCTTATATTGCAATGGAGGTAGAGCAGAAACCGACGGTTGGAATAGTGACAATTTCTGTTCCACAATTCCTAGATATGGAACCCTCTTTGTGGTTTATGGACTTAGAGACGGAGTTCTACGATCAACTCGTTACGGCAGATGAGGCTAAATTAAGTCATCTTTTGGCCAGACTTCCCAAGGATGTCACGATGCAAGTGCGTGATCTCCTGCTGAATTTACGCGCCGAACATAGATATGAAGCCCTTAAGGAAGCCGTTATCAAACGAGTCACACCGTCTGATAGATCTCGGCTACAACAGTTAGTTAGGGATCTGCAGCTGGGAGATGAGCGACCGTTTGTTCTGTTGCTTCAAATGGAGCAGTTGCTGGGCCCCTCATCCATGGATGAGACACTCCTCAAGGAGTTGTAGATGCAACGTCTTCCGGTTAACACGCAAGCTATTCTCACAGCAGCCAAATCCCCGTCCTTGTTGGACGCAGCGCAACTCGCTGGTGTGATTCATGATCGTTTGTACACCGTCTCACCTGTTTCCATTACAGCGGTGACAAATCTTACGGAAAAGGGTTCCGAGACCCCAAGCTTTTCAGCTCTGCGGCTTTTATCTCCTCCGCCACCCGATGATTGGCGCACGGTTTGTGCGGGCGAGCTTTCGCCCGCCTTAAGACATGATCCCCTTCGCCTCGACGTCGGAGTAAGTCCCCGCGTAAATCTCAGGTATCTGGGGAATTGTACCGGTACCACAACAAGTTCGGCAACCGGGTGAAACTCTGCGACCCAAGCCGGCCCGTAGTGGCGACAAACGCGGCCGGCACCCTCTCTAACACTCGCCTCTTCCACATTAAGGATTCAAGCTCGGGAACCACGTTCCTGGTCGATACCGGGGCGGGAGTCAGCGCCATTCTTTCAAGATACGGCGAGGCGACCCCCTCTTCCCTACCCATGCTTCGTGCTGCTAACGGCACACCCATTCCCACCTATGGTCAACGCTCACTCACGCTTGACCTGGGCCTCCGGCGAACATTTCGCTGGGTTCTCACAGTTTCAGCCGTACCTTTCGCTATTTTGGGAATTGATTTTCTTCAGCATTTTGACCTCATGGTCGATACGCGAAAACGGAAACTGGTCGATTCCCGTACAAAGATTAGCATCAACGGCCCCCAGGCATAATTAGAGGACATCAGTCCTCTTATTCTTCAGCCTGAAATCTCTCAGCCTTACGCATCCTTATTTTTAGATTTCCCACAGCTCGGTCGATCTGCGAAAGAGCCTCTTCCAGTCACTCCAACTTGCACTAACCATATAAGAACTGAAGGCCCACCAGTCTTCTGTAGACCAAGACGCCTGGCCCCGGACAAACTTAAAGCAGCTAGAGCAGAGTTCGAACACATGCTCAAACATGGGATAATCCGTCCTTCTAAGAGCCCATGGGCCTCTCCACTTCACATGGTCCTCAAAAATCTCGGGTGACTGGCGTCCCCGTGGCGATCATAGTGCCCTCAACAAGGTCACAGTACCTGGTAGATATCCCATTCCCCACATACAGGATCTGACAGCTTGTATTTCTGGCAAGGCCGTATTCAGTAAAATTGATCTAGTTCGTGCCTACCACCAGATCCCGGTAGAGGAGACGGATATCTTCGAGACGGCTGTCATCACGCCGTTTGGTCTGTTCGTAATTTCTTCGAATGCAATTTGGCCTAAGTAACGCTGCACAAACCTTCCAGCGTTCCTTTCATGAAGAATGCCGAGGTTTGCATTTCGTCTACCTCTACTTAGATGATATATTAGTGGCTAGTTCTTCCGAAAGAGAACATCTTCAGTACATTCATTTCTTGTTCGCTAGGTTAGCACAGCACGGAATAACCATCAATTCAGCCAAGTGCGAACTCAGAAAAGGGAGCATAGAATCATTTGGCCACATTATTTGTGCTTCCGGTATTCAGGTTTTACCGGCAAAGATAGGTGCTGTCAATGATTTTTCTGAGCCTACATCTTTTTGACAACTTCGTCGTTTAACCGGCCTAGTGAATTACTACCACGGGTTTATCCCTCATTGTGCGCAACTTCTGCAACCCCTCACGGACTTACTCCGAGGCGGTACACGTAAATTCAACTTTACGGACGCAGCACGCACAGTTTTTAAAGCTTGAAAAAGCTCTGTCCACTGTTGCTCTTCTGGCCCACCCTGACCCCCAGGCCCCACTTCCTCTTTTTACTGATGCTTCAAGTGTAGCTGTCGGTGCCGTATTGCAACAGTTTGTCGATGACAAGTGATTACCCCTAGGTTTCTTTTCCAAACGCTTGTTACCGACCGAATCCCAGTATAGCACGTTTGCTATATACCTGGGTACACGCCATTTCCGTCATGCGTCGCCTCTTCACTGTGTTCACTGATCACAAGCCCTTGGTGTATGCTATGAGGTCCTCATCAGACAGGTACTCCCCCAGGGAGATCAGACACCTGGACTATGTTTCGCAGTTTACCTGCGACATACAGCATGTTTCAGGTGCCCTCAACCCTGTCGCCGACACTCCCTCACGCGTCCACGCCACCCTAGCCACACCTGCTTCCGTTGACCTTAGCGACCTAGCTGCAGCCCAGGCGCGAGAGCCTGAGTTCCAAGCGTCCTTGCAACGCTACTCCTTAAAGCTACGCACCATTCCGCTGCCTAATGCAGGTGGAACCATTCTTTGCGATATGACTACAGGCATTCCAAGACCTGTCGTGCCACTAGCATACAGGCGTGCTATCTTCAACCAGCTTCATAATCTCTCGCACCCTGGTATTCGAGCTACAGTTAAGCTAGTAACGGATCGATTTGTTCGGCCCAAAGTCAGCTCAGACGTTCGTACTTGGGCACGCGCTTGCCTACACTGTCAACGTTCCGAGGTGCATAAACACACAGGAAGCCCAATTTCCTCATTTGGTCTTCCAGATGCCAGGTTTTCACGCGTTCACTTTGATTTAGTTGGACCCTTGCCACCTTCAAGTGGCTATGTCTACATCCTAACCTGTGTTAAACGATTTTCAAGATGGCCGGGTGCCATACCACTTAGGAATTGCTCCTCTGATGCCGTCGTGAACGCCTTCTTGGAACGCTGGATGGCTAATTACGGATGCCCTACAACCATTACGACGGACCGCGGTTCGCATTTCGAATGCTCAACATTCGAATCTATGACGAACTTTCTTGGATGCCGGCACGTTCGCACCACGGCATACCATCCGTCCTCGAACGGTTTAGTGGAACGTTTCCATAGGCAGCTTAAAGCTTCACTTTGTGCCACCACTAGTCAGGTATGGAGCGAAGTACTCCCTTTAGTACTTTTAGGTATCAGAAACACACTGAAAGCCGACCTTCAAAGCACAGCAGCAGAACTTGTTTATGGCTGTACGCTGCGTTTGCCCAAAGAATTTGTTTCACCTCCTCCCCAACTTCTTCTCTTCCTTCCAACTTTGCTTCGACACTGTCGCAATACATGCGGCAAATTCAGCCCACACCCCTCGTGAACAGAACAGGCCAGTGCACATGCACAAGGATTTTGCCACTTGTTCATATATACTCGTCCGTTGCGTTGAAGTATGCAAGCCACTGCAGCCACCTTACTCGGGCCCCTTCAAGGTGCTTCGGCGAACACCCGACCACTTCATAATTGATCGTAATGGTCGTCGTGACACCATTTCCATTGATCGCCTTAAAGGCGAGTATGTAGAGGACGATATCACCCGAGTCCTTTCGCAGCCATTCGTGGAATCGCCCGCCCCCATACCGCTCTCTTCGCCAGTTGCCTTCACGCCACATGCCCCACGTCAAACGCGATCAGAACGTCACATCCACTTCCCAGCACGTTTTGTAGACAGTGTATATTATACATGGTTTCTTTTTTCCGTCGAGTAACCTTCTCATTTTAAAGAAGAAGAAAAAAATCACAAAACACAAAAAACGACAAAGAACTTTTTGAAGCTATACTTGAAGTGCAACAAACATTGGAATGTTACATGGTGAGCCTGTATATAATTTTTGATCGCCAGATACTTATTTTCTTTCTATATTACAAGTGACGCGCGGAGCACGGTGGGGGAGAGCACACTCCCGTCTGTCGTTGCAGCAGTGGGGAAAGCCTACCTCCCATCTTTTTCTTCTCAAGTTCTGGTGGGTTGGGTAGCCCGCTCCGATAGCACCACCTTAGAGACGCATAGACACTTTCGGATATTGCAAGCAGACCGACCCCTCTTCACCGTTACCAACCTTCTTCAACGTGGCATACGTAGATGTTCCTTAATACGCTGACCCCCCACTCAACCTGCGGTAACTTCAATGTCACGAGCTCTATTTTCTTTGGCTTTTGTCGAAAGCCTTCAAGCGTGAAGCGTTCTAGTAGGGGGACGTCTGTAGAGACATTCTTAGTTTGCCACGTATTCCAACTATTTCGCTATTCATTTTGACCGTTGACACTATTGACATTGTTTGGTTGCATGTCTGGATTTTCTCGTTGGTCCGACCGCCCAAGGTTACAATTACACTTGCACTTTCCAGTCGCTAGCTACTGGTCTGTCGCGCTTTGCTTCTGTTGCGTTTTGCTCACAGCTCGCTTTACCGGTTTCCTTGCAGTAAACGTCGTTGTCCTATAATAAGTTTTTCTGATTTAATTATTGTGGAGAATAGGCACGATTCTAGACAGGAACGTACCAGTCCTCTAAATAAGGCTATTGGGAGTCCCTAATTCCGAGTGTCACACCTAGCTTGCGATATCTTGTATTCTGCCCTGTTGAAGGCTTTCGCATAACAATGAATGGTAGACCGATCGTACAGACGTTTTCCTTCGGCTTGGTCATGTGGTCGGTTGCAGGCGGCAGGTTGGTGACACGAAAACTATTGGGGAACCCCCATTAAGCGCTATCCACTTAATCACTGCAGTTTAGATTCTGTCTAGGGCAGACATCGGTTCTGCTCTTGAGCATTTTGGAAGCCGATAACAGCAACTTCATTGGATGGTAAATAATTGGGTTTATGCTTAATCCTCTTATGTAGACTGAGACGACGTTAACGGTCTTCCAGGGTCGGCCGGTCATACTCGTTCTGTGGGACGATGAGTAAAGTCCCGTGTGGGTTCTCTGAGCACCACTACGCAGTCTTGAAGGAAAGGATTGGATATATCAACCACCCCAGGTGTGTTGCTTTAAAAATAAGGAGAGGTGACCTTCACTTGGCGTTCGACGATGACGTTGAACGCTGAATGAATGCAATCACCGAGAGCTGGAAGGCCCACAGTGCGCCAGCATTCATCATTGCCCATCACCGGTAACGTGTAAAAGTATGATCCCTTGAAGGCCGGTTTGTATTTTAAAATACGTCACTGACTGTATTGAAGCCAGTACGTACTAACTTTCGCCTTGCGACGGCCGGTGGTCGAATGTGAAGGGTCTTGTATAGAAGCTTCAGATTAGACACCGCGTGATAGCTACACCCAGATGTTCTACCATCTCCACTAATTACACCGCCTGTTGCTCCTGCGTAACTCAAAACTAAGAAGATACGGACAGTTTCGGTGATATTTGGCTTCCCAAAGCAAATCTGCCGGCCCCAGATCCTCAAGGATCATCCATAATGCAGACGGTACTGGACTACGTAACCCATTCGAGTGGTGCACAGGTTGGCTCATGTCCGCTACTGTTTTATAACAGGCAGTGTCGTTGCGAGTTGTATACTACTCACAACGAAACTGCCTGTAATACAACACTGCTACTGGGACATCGTTATACATATAGGATAACCAACTCAATGTGTTCAAAGTGAAATTGTTAACATGCTTGTTAGCTAAGGACGTGTTGTACAAAGTCTACGAACCATGTATTTGTTTATTTTTCTTGGACCAGACACCACGCCATGTCTAGAGCCTGCTGTAGGGCGCTGCGATCAACGTGGAGTATTTAGTCTCATTCTCCAACATACCAAGCGGATTCCAATCATAAACTCTTCTCTCCATTACCACGGGGTATGGCGTACTCTGGCACGAATGTTTCTGGAGCTGGAGCTTTCTGCTGTAACCAGTTCTCTTCCACTCCAACTAGAAGTGTTTGCACACAGAGCGCCAAACACTGGGCCTCTCACTTTTGACCTAGCGAAATTTTGAAAATGGTGTTCATAAGGTCCGGTTACTGAAAGCAGTGCACACAAACGTTTCAAACGTATGCACCCCGTGCGTGAAATCATTGAAAACTAATTGCCTCGAAACCAAAAAATTTCCAATAATCAAGCATTTTGGTGAACCTTTTTTCTACACTTTTTAAAACAAAAAAGAGCTGCCCATTTTCGGTAAACTGATCGGCTGAGGTTTAAAAGTGTCTGCTGCTATCAGTCTCCACAATATTTCTTGACAATCTCGTTATGCCACTTAAAATAAGGAAAGGCAAATACATTGGTGTTTGGTCTCCAAAAACGTTTACTAACACGACTCTGATTGTCGTTTTTAAACTTCCACGCATAATCGCATAAATATTACATTGGTGCGACATCACATATTCGGGTGAAGATTATTTCCAGCATTGGAACTATTTCCATATTGTTGCAGATGTCTGATTGCATTCGGGAATAAAACCTCACTCCTGTTTTTGGTGGAGAATTATCGTATTAAAATCGGATTGACGTGTTGAACACATTTCTTTTTACATTTGATTAACTGTGGTGCTGAGAAGTCTATATTATTTTTTGTTGCTATTATTATAACTATCACAGAGAGTTGGTGAAACCCATAATGAAACCAAACGTTTGTTGCATGGTAGTGATAAATTCGCAAGCACACTTGGTAATGGTGACGGAGATGTTCACTACTTTGCCTGTGATCCGTGTGATCTGTGATCTGGTAAAAATTTCACCACGTTCTCTTGGAAAACTTGCTCTTAATTAACGCGTCTTTGCCAGGGAATCGAGATAAGAGCTTAGAAAAAGGTAGTGGAACTTTCAGCACGTTTCAGACACTTTGTTGAATCCGATCATGGCACCTCAGACTAGCCTGTGAACATAGCGGCATGCCTGAGTTAAATCGTCTAGGGTATGAATGAGAGATACAAACGATGCACCAGCTGCCTGATGCATGCGAACCTTATGAAGTTTCGAATAAGTGAAATGGTTCAAACCTCTCACCAACAACCGATCGCGCAGGTTGAGGCTTAGGTCCAGCCGTCTTTTCTGGCTGACTTAAGTGTGTTGCAGTGCTAGGTTCGTGAATTTGTACGCCCCAGGTTGCTTCAACCCTATGCTGCCGTGAATCGGAAGTCGCAGGGAGAAAACGATGAATCTGCAAACAAACCTTATTTATTGATTTACTCACCATTCACAACAGACTACGACGTAACAATTAAGGGGTGCTAGGGAGCTGGACATGAGAGCACCTTGAGCACAACCGCACAGCAGCCGCCAGAGTGGAAGAGTGCATTGGCGGAAAATTCCAGTCGACCTTCAGAATTCAAACAAGCGTAAGACTGGTTGAGCGGCGTTCCCAACGGTAATAGCTCAAAATTGTTATCCTAGTTAATGTAACCTACAGCAGTAGAGATGATGCGGATTCATTACACAGCTACAAGCAAACCTGCGATACTTATGCCGGCCCACTAAATTTGATGTTAGTGGTTTGTAGTGAATTTACATTCACAATGTAATGAGAACTGGCGCGGTGGTACTGGCAAGGCAACTCTCACGTTGGGCTGAGTTTGGAATTTTGGGAACGTCGAAGGTGATCTCACGACAGTGTCAAAAGAAGTTGTCAAAGAAATCAATAAATCAAAACCCCTTGAAGAAGAATAAGGTAAGTAATTAAATCGCTAACTAATAGAACAATATGCTGCGAAACAGCAGCTCATAGCGGTTTCAAGTAGCAAGCGGGTACTGGCATCCGGTTTGTTCCGACTTTTGTACCATAGCTGACCTACTCCTCTGTATGCAAGAAATAAAAACGCCGTGTGACTCATCAGTACCCGTGATCACTCTCATACATCAAAACGAACGGAATCATTCTCATGACCACCTCTTAATAATTAGTAAGGCAACCGTTCATTTTCTATTATTGGACACTAAAGATAATGGACCCTCCTAACTTGCTGCCTAGAAATACATACCGCAACTGCATGCCACAATACTCTTTTCACGTTCTCTTGATGGACGTTGAGTGAGGCACGTACAACCAAGGACATCGAATATCGGAACTAAATGAATTCGCTGGAATCGTGATACAATTCAGACGAACAGTATGACTGAGTACAAGAAACACACCTCAGTTCGTTCGCTTGTGAGGTAAGCTACGATTGGCAGCAAAAGGCCGTTCAGAGCATAAATGCACAACTGCCTGTACAGGAGACTGACGTGCGAGAACGAGCCGACGAATTACGATCGGATTGGCCTCTGTTATCACACACATGCATACAATGTTCAGTGCTATTGAATATAGAACCAAAATGTTCCACATAAATGAAAAAAACGTGCGCTTAACATCACAGTTGATGTAGCTGATGGGAAGAAGGAACTATTGGAGAGACCCTGCCATCTCAGTGGTAACACCACAGATGACCATGTTACAATCTGTGAGGTTTCTACTTCATATTTAGCTGCTTCCTTCAACAGTGAAGGACACATACTGTCTCTACCTCTCCCTGTAATTACAAGTACGTTCCTAAGCCATATCCCTGTTGATGCAGGGCTCATACGCTCTCAGTTAGCTATTATCAAACCTCCTTATCTACCTGGTCCTGATGGCATTCATCCCGCTGTTCCAAAACACGGAGGGAAGACATCCCTTTACTTTTGCTTATTTCCTATGCCCTTTCTCTAACTGTTGAAGCAGCCGCTTGCGTGAGTGTTTGATGATTGTTGTGTTAACAGAACGTTGATCGCCACGTTCCTTGCCCTATTTATTCTCTTCCTATTGGTTCGTTTCTTTACGTTGGAATTCTTCATACTGATTTTGAGCCCTAATTGTGTAACATGCGGGCCAGCCCCTTCAGCTCTGAATGTCCGTGGGCCGAATTCAGGACAATGTGTAGGCACCGGGAAACAGCGTTCTTCCGAAGTAGGGGCTCCAACAAAAGTCCTGTAAGAGGGAAGATCATGAACAAGTGTGATCCAAAGGCCCAGTAAGCTATGCACACGACTTTTACAAACGTAAACTAAAACGGCACCGACAACACAACGGCACACCCTGTTACACAATTCAAGCTCAGTTTGTACGCGCCTGTTGGTCTCGGGTGCGCGTTACACTGCTGAAATTTATCCGCAGGAAGTGAATGCTCTCGTTAGCATACCGATAACATGTGATTTTGGAATATCGTGTGAGTTATTGTGGACGGAATATTCAAGAAAGTATGAAATATGCCTATTTTTCCGAGGGAAATTTTCTTTGTTTCAGTGCGTAAAAAATGTTTATCAAGGACGGCGAGGAATTGCGCTAATTGAATAGCGAGGTAATGTAACAGTATAGAAACCGTTGCGCGTGCGGTTCAAAATTTCCGCCGACGTTCTCTTCCCTGTTATCTATTTCAGGTCACCCACCTACATATTATTTGGCGTGTTTCACACGACATGAACGTCCCTGGAACTGTGATATTCGACTCCCTCTGTACTTACTTGTTTGGAACGATAAAAATTCCGTTGTTGTTTGGACCTCGATTTTCGTGTTACCATTGGCGTTGTGCGGATCAACACCTCGTCTCTGTATCGCCAATACACTGGTTGTGATTGTTCCTTCAGTCTTTTCTCTTGTTTTGTAGTGCGTCTGGACTGTCTGCAATCGCCGCCCTGTGTATGCATGTGCCGCCCTGTTACAATGGGTTGACGAGATAGCTGAAGTTTCGTGATCTGATAGATAGAAGGAGATGGCAATGAATGATTAACAAACATGCACCGTGTAACTGTAGATCATTTTTCTTAAACTTGTGCTTTCGATATTCCCTGAAATAGGTGCCGACATTTTATAAGTTCGAGTGTTTATGATCAACCCCACATGTAACCGGAGTCCACTGAAATTTGGAGGAGCCGTGGGTAAGTAGATAAGGCTGCACGTGATGACTACCAAACATAATGCGGGCAAAAGTCGGTGTGATCCGCTTAGCGTATACACTGCTCGTCATAATCGGGCGTAACCTGCTTCGGAATTATAGTAAAACGAAATCAGCAACTTTGTGTAGTTACATGACCACCAAGGAGATGGTGTTTTATGTGTCTTCAGAAAAGCGGAGAAGCTTAACGACAAGTGAAGCATTGCACCGCATGACGTATTTCGGAGTGACCCGCTCGACGGTCATCCTACGTGCACCTCACAGTCACATCGCCACGACATATGGTTGGACACACTGACGTCTATGTTCGACGGTGAGTCTGCGTACATCCTACAGTAACGACGTGAAAATGATACTGAACTATCGAAATACGTTTATTATATTTACATGTTATCATTATCTGGAATATTCCGTCCGAATTCACGAAGCCCCCTTGTTTTTGGCTCCGCTTTAATAGATGTCCTCCTCTTGCTGTGTACACTGGTCTACAGTTAAATCGTATGTAAAATGTTAGGTGGGGTATCACTTACCGTTGCCAGTGACGTCCGTGTAGTCGTTTGCCAACACTTTCACTCCAACCTTCTTGCGTGGGGAACAACCCAAAACTCATCTTCAGAGGTATCATCAATGATCAGTGGAGCTGCACACGGTCTCTGTTTGCGTTTCAACGTCGGAGGTGGTACTATGTCTGAGGTCAATGCAACTGAATCTGCATAGTTAATGATATTATAACTTACCTGACGAGGGGGTTGTAACTGTCCTGTGCAGAAGGGGCAGTGCGGTATGTCAGCATTATTCATGCATTTCAGGTGGAAAAATAACTGGTCCTTATCGCACCGATAACCGTTCGTATTAACGGGGTTACCACAATATCCACGCGGCACCCCATGTGAACATTCCTCTCCCACATTGGCTGTTTTGCATCCCAGGATGGAAGAAGGTGGAGTCTGTGTGCGGTAAAGCCACCTTAGCTGTTTCAGTGGACTGGTGCGTGAAAGCCATAATAGCCTTGGAAACGCGGCTTCCTGTCCTGCGGTTCACATTGTGCAGCTTGGCTCACCCGTGATGCAACACTTTGTAATCCAGTTGAAATTCATCACTACTGTGACCTCTAGACGGAACATACTGATTTCGGGTCGATTGTTTTCAGCAAGCCATCGTCGATGGATTGGGGAGCGGCCTGGAGCAAATGCGGTCATAGTTAACAACAACATACTGCATGGATAGAAGAGCTTTTTGAATACGGACAGCATATGAATACATGGTAACCACATTGACTTATAAAAATTGCACTCGCACGTGCCGTCACTGATGTTCACTGTATACTGTGTGCTCTCGTGACTTACTTGAAGCTACTAACTGACGTTACATAAAGTATGATTACCTGGAACTCGTCCAACCGTTTGAATTGCAGCAGGGGTGCACGTCCCTTGAGGTGCTTCAACACCAACAGACTGGCGAACGTTTTCAGCCGAGAGAGTATATCCTTAACGTACACGTTTACGCTGGCCACATCTCGGCGGTCGCAAAAGTAGGTGCACTACATCTCAAACTCTCGCATTATCCATTACTAATGGCCGTGGCTAAGTGATCTCTGGGATGAGTGCGCTTCTTTAGTCGACCATTCGCATTCTCCAGACGGTTGTTTGTTCGCTTTCCGAAGTGAACAACATCCGGATGTGCATGGATGGCCCACTTCGACTTTACATATAACCAATTGCACAAAAGGTAGTTCATAAGACTGGGGTCCGTTCGCTGGATTATTGCAACTTCTCGGTTGAAACTTCAAAATGAGTAGACAAAGGTGATCATTCACTCTTCAGAGTTACCGCAAGTGGCCATGCGGTGAAAAAAATATCGGTTCCTAAAGAAATTCTTCCGAATGGTGATTATAAGGTTCATTACATCAACTAACGTGTTTCCTCATAACATATCGAACATGGAAGTAACATAACATCATGTCGCACCAAAGGACCACTCGTGTTGCTCGCATTTGGGCCGCCATTTAATCCATCACAAAGGTTCTGACACGTATGTTTCCCATCACCTCCCGGAATGTTTCGAACAGATGACGAA
>QNGE01000091.1:67723-103073 GCA_008508345.1 Paragonimus westermani | reverse complement strand
AAAAGTGTCTGCTGCTATCAGTCTCCACAATATTTCTTGACAATCTCGTTATGCCACTTAAAATAAGGAAAGGCAAATACATTGGTGTTTGGTCTCCAAAAACGTTTACTAACACGACTCTGATTGTCGTTTTTAAACTTCCACGCATAATCGCATAAATATTACATTGGTGCGACATCACATATTCGGGTGAAGATTATTTCCAGCATTGGAACTATTTCCATATTGTTGCAGATGTCTGATTGCATTCGGGAATAAAACCTCACTCCTGTTTTTGGTGGAGAATTATCGTATTAAAATCGGATTGACGTGTTGAACACATTTCTTTTTACATTTGATTAACTGTGGTGCTGAGAAGTCTATATTATTTTTTGTTGCTATTATTATAACTATCACAGAGAGTTGGTGAAACCCATAATGAAACCAAACGTTTGTTGCATGGTAGTGATAAATTCGCAAGCACACTTGGTAATGGTGACGGAGATGTTCACTACTTTGCCTGTGATCCGTGTGATCTGTGATCTGGTAAAAATTTCACCACGTTCTCTTGGAAAACTTGCTCTTAATTAACGCGTCTTTGCCAGGGAATCGAGATAAGAGCTTAGAAAAAGGTAGTGGAACTTTCAGCACGTTTCAGACACTTTGTTGAATCCGATCATGGCACCTCAGACTAGCCTGTGAACATAGCGGCATGCCTGAGTTAAATCGTCTAGGGTATGAATGAGAGATACAAACGATGCACCAGCTGCCTGATGCATGCGAACCTTATGAAGTTTCGAATAAGTGAAATGGTTCAAACCTCTCACCAACAACCGATCGCGCAGGTTGAGGCTTAGGTCCAGCCGTCTTTTCTGGCTGACTTAAGTGTGTTGCAGTGCTAGGTTCGTGAATTTGTACGCCCCAGGTTGCTTCAACCCTATGCTGCCGTGAATCGGAAGTCGCAGGGAGAAAACGATGAATCTGCAAACAAACCTTATTTATTGATTTACTCACCATTCACAACAGACTACGACGTAACAATTAAGGGGTGCTAGGGAGCTGGACATGAGAGCACCTTGAGCACAACCGCACAGCAGCCGCCAGAGTGGAAGAGTGCATTGGCGGAAAATTCCAGTCGACCTTCAGAATTCAAACAAGCGTAAGACTGGTTGAGCGGCGTTCCCAACGGTAATAGCTCAAAATTGTTATCCTAGTTAATGTAACCTACAGCAGTAGAGATGATGCGGATTCATTACACAGCTACAAGCAAACCTGCGATACTTATGCCGGCCCACTAAATTTGATGTTAGTGGTTTGTAGTGAATTTACATTCACAATGTAATGAGAACTGGCGCGGTGGTACTGGCAAGGCAACTCTCACGTTGGGCTGAGTTTGGAATTTTGGGAACGTCGAAGGTGATCTCACGACAGTGTCAAAAGAAGTTGTCAAAGAAATCAATAAATCAAAACCCCTTGAAGAAGAATAAGGTAAGTAATTAAATCGCTAACTAATAGAACAATATGCTGCGAAACAGCAGCTCATAGCGGTTTCAAGTAGCAAGCGGGTACTGGCATCCGGTTTGTTCCGACTTTTGTACCATAGCTGACCTACTCCTCTGTATGCAAGAAATAAAAACGCCGTGTGACTCATCAGTACCCGTGATCACTCTCATACATCAAAACGAACGGAATCATTCTCAAGACCACCTCTTAATAGTTAGTAAGGCAACCGTTCATTTTCTATTATTGGACACTAAAGATAATGGACCCTCCTAACTTGCTGCCTAGAAATACATACCGCAACTGCATGCCACAATACTCTTTTCACGTTCTCTTGATGGACGTTGAGTGAGGCACGTACAACCAAGGACATCGAATATCGGAACTAAATGAATTCGCTGGAATCGTGATACAATTCAGACGAACAGTATGACTGAGTACAAGAAACACACCTCAGTTTGTTCGCTTGTGGGGTAAGCTACGATTGGCAGCAAAAGGCCGTTCAGAGCATAAATGCACAACTGCCTGCACAGGAGACTGACGTGCGAGAACGAGCCGACAAATTACGATCGGATTGGCCTCTGTTATCACACACATGCATACAATGTTCAGTGCTATTGAATATAGAACCAAAATGTTCCACATAAATGAAAAAAACGTGCGCTTAACATCACAGTTGATGTAGCTGATGGGAAGAAGGAACTATTGGAGAGACCCTGCCATCTCAGTGGTAACACCACAGATGACCATGTTACAATCTGTGAGGTTTCTACTTCATATTTAGCTGCTTCCTTCAACAGTGAAGGACACATACTGTCTCTACCTCTCCCTGTAATTACAAGTACGTTCCTAAGCCATATCCCTGTTGATGCAGGGCTCATACGCTCTCAGTTAGCTATTATCAAACCTCCTTATCTACCTGGTCCTGATGGCATTCATCCCGCTGTTCCAAAACACGGAGGGAAGACATCCCTTTACTTTTGCTTATTTCCTATGCCCTTTCTCTAACTGTTGAAGCAGCCGCTTGCGTGAGTGTTTGATGATTGTTGTGTTAACAGAACGTTGATCGCCACGTTCCTTGCCCTATTTATTCTCTTCCTATTGGTTCGTTTCTTTACGTTGGAATTCTTCATACTGATTTTGAGCCCTAATTGTGTAACATGCGGGCCAGCCCCTTCCGCTCTGAATGTCCGTGGGCCGAATTCAGGACAATGTGTAGGCACCGGGAAACAGCGTTCTTCCGAAGTAGGGGCTCCAACAAAAGTCCTGTAAGAGGGAAGACCATGAACAAGTGTGATCCAAAGGCCCAGTAAGCTATGCACACGACTTTTACAAACGTAAACTAAAACGGCACCGACAACACAACGGCACACCCTGTTACACAATTCAAGCTCAGTTCGTACGCGCCTGTTGGTCTCGGGTGCGCGTTACACTGCTGAAATTTATCCGCAGGAAGTGAATGCTCTCGTTAGCATACCGATAACATGTGATTTTGGAATATCGTGTGAGTTATTGTGGACGGAATATTCAAGAAAGTATGAAATATGCCTATTTTTCCGAGGGAAATTTTCTTTGTTTCAGTGCGTAAAAAATGTTTATCAAGGACGGCGAGGAATTGCGCTAATTTAATAGCGAGGTAATGTAACAGTATAGAAACCGTTGCGCGTGCGGTTCAAAATTTCCGCCGACGTTCTCTTCCCTGTTATCTATTTCAGGTCACCCACCTACATATTATTTGGCGTGTTTCACACGACATGAACGTCCCTGGAACTGTGATATTCGATTCCCCCTGTACTTACTTGTTTGGAACGATAAAAATTCCGTTGTTGTTTGGACCTCGATTTTCGTGTTACCATTGGCGTTGTGCGGATCACCACCTCGTCTCTGTATCGCCAATACACTGGTTGTGATTGTTCCTTCAGTCTTTTCTCTTGTTTTGTAGTGCGTCTGGACTGTCTGCAATCGCCGCCCTGTGTATGCATGTGCCGCCCTGTTACAATGGGTTGACGAGATAGCTGAAGTTTCGTGATCTGATAGATAGAAGGAGATGGCAATGAATGATTAACAAACATGCACCGTGTAACTGTAGATCATTTTTCTTAAACTTGTGCTTTCGATATTCCCTGAAATAGGTGCCGACATTTTATAAGTTCGAGTGTTTATGATCAACCCCACATGTAACCGGAGTCCACTGAAATTTGGAGGAGCCGTGGGTAAGTAGATAAGGCTGCACGTGATGACTACCAAACATAATGCGGGCAAAAGTCGGTGTGATCCGCTTAGCGTATACACTGCTCGTCATAATCGGGCGTAACCTGCTTCGGAATTATAGTAAAACGAAATCAGCAACTTTGTGTAGTTACATGACCACCAAGGAGATGGTGTTTTATGTGTCTTCAGAAAAGCGGAGAAGCTTAACGACAAGTGAAGCATTGCACCGCATGACGTATTTCGGAGTGACCCGCTCGACGGTCATCCTACGTGCACCTCACAGTCACATCGCCACGACATATGGTTGGACACACTGACGTCTATGCTCGACGGTGAGTCTGCGTACATCCTACAGTAACGACGTGAAAATGATACTGAACTATCGAAATACGTTTATTATATTTACATGTTATCATTATCTGGAATATTCCGTCCGAATTCACGAAGCCCCCTTGTTTTTGGCTCCGCTTTAATAGATGTCCTCCTCTTGCTGTGTACACTGGTCTACAGTTAAATCGTATGTAAAATGTTAGGTGGGGTATCACTTACCGTTGCCAGTGACGTCCGTGTAGTCGTTTGCCAACACTTTCACTCCAACCTTCTTGCGTGGGGAACAACCCAAAACTCATCTTCAGAGGTATCATCAATGATCAGTGGAGCTGCACACGGTCTCTGTTTGCGTTTCAACGTCGGAGGTGGTACTATGTCTGAGGTCAATGCAACTGAATCTGCATAGTTAATGATATTATAACTTACCTGACGAGGGGGTTGTAACTGTCCTGTGCAGAAGGGGCAGTGCGGTATGTCAGCATTATTCATGCATTTCAGGTGGAAAAATTACTGGTCCTTATCGCACCGATAACCGTTCGTATTAACGGGGTTACCACAATATCCACGCGGCACCCCATGTGAACATTCCTCTCCCACATTGGCTGTTTTGCATCCCAGGATGGAAGAAGGTGGAGTCTGTGTGCGGTAAAGCCACCTTAGCTGTTTCAGTGGACTGGTGCGTGAAAGCCATAATAGCCTTGGAAACGCGGCTTCCTGTCCTGCGGTTCACATTGTGCAGCTTGGCTCACCCGTGATGCAACACTTTGTAATCCAGTTGAAATTCATCACTACTGTGACCTCTAGACGGAACATACTGATTTCGGGTCGATTGTTTTCAGCAAGCCATCGTCGATGGATTGGGGAGCGGCCTGGAGCAAATGCGGTCATAGTTAACAACAACATACTGCATGGATAGAAGAGCTTTTTGAATACGGACAGCATATGAATACATGGTAACCACATTGACTTATAAAAATTGCACTCGCACGTGCCGTCACTGATGTTCACTGTATACTGTGTGCTCTCGTGACTTACTTGAAGCTACTAACTGACGTTACATAAAGTATGATTACCTGGAACTCGTCCAACCGTTTGAATTGCAGCAGGGGTGCACGTCCCTTGAGGTGCTTCAACACCAACAGACTGGCGAACGTTTTCAGCCGAGAGAGTATATCCTTAACGTACACGTTTACGCTGGCCACATCTCGGCGGTCGCAAAAGTAGGTGCACTACATCTCAAACTCTCGCATTATCCATTACTAATGGCCGTGGCTGAGTGATCTCTGGGATGAGTGCGCTTCTTTAGTCGACCATTCGCATTCTCCAGACGGTTGTTTGTTCGCTTTCCGAAGTGAACAACATCCGAATGTGCATGGATGGCCCACTTCGACTTTACATATAACCAATTGCACAAAAGGTAGTTCATAAGACTGGGGTCCGTTCGCTGGATTATTGCAACTTCTCGGTTGAAACTTCAAAATGAGTAGACAAAGGTGATCATTCACTCTTCAGAGTTACCGCAAGTGGCCATGCGGTGAAAAAAATATCGGTTCCTAAAGAAATTCTTCCGAATGGTGATTATAAGGTTCATTACATCAACTAACGTGTTTCCTCATAACATATCGAACATGGAAGTAACATAACATCATGTCGCACCAAAGGACCACTCGTGTTGCTCGCATTTGGGCCGCCATTTAATCCATCACAAAGGTTCTGACACGTATGTTTCCCATCACCTCCCGGAATGTTTCGAACAGATGACGAAAGGATGCGTATTTCTCACTTCGTACATAGGAGCACATCACGGGTCATCCATAACCCATGCTGTTTGTAACCAGGAACTGATACAGCTTCAGGCTATAGCGGCGAATGTGAGTTGATAGAGGACCTACTTGTGGTGGTTGGTCCCATGAGTGGCATCGACGTTTACCACATCAGAGAACCGTCTGAATAACTGCACTTGCTCTCTACGTTCGAAATATACGTGTGTGTACCTACTGTTGTCGTGTCTGATGACACACAGCACGCCGTTTTTCTCTATATGATGCAGGATTTGTGGCAGATTTTCTGTTACATTAGTACACATTAACCCACTCAATCATCACTGGCGGTTTCAACAGATGACGGATGTTGCAACTATCCATGGTAGTTATATACCTGCCATAAACATCCGCAGCATACTGCCCCAACTCAGCATTTGGCGTGTTTACTTGAAAAGATGTCTCAAGTCGTTCACTTCACTGCCTGTGAGCCGACGAATCCTCGGGTGTGTATCGCACAGCAAGGCAGTCATGTTGTGGTTGTGCTCCAATGTGAAAGAGCCAACAACCAACCCCGTATTTCTCCTAACCACGTTAAGGCGTGATTGGTAGCGTGTATCGCGGGGACTGTTCAATGGGAAGTATGTGAACTTAACTCATTAAACACGTCGTAATCCACGGATTTCGCGCCTACGTCGTCTGTATTTTATACAGCGGAACGTCGTCTACCACCTGAACTCAACGAAAATCACACCCATATGATCATACTTCAAGCGTCCACTGCCTGATTTCTTGCTCAAACCAAGCATGTACAGAAAACTGTGATCCTTCAAGCACCTATCTAAGCAACTTGTGAACTCGCTGTAGCTAACAAATTTGCGACCTTCAAAGACATCTTTAAAGCCCTGTAAATAATCCATAACCTAAGATAAAATCTAAGATAACGCCGGTCAAATATTGATCACACGTGAAAAAATTCTTCACAGGATGCCACATTTATACCGTCACAACACATACCATCGCTAATTTCCATCTCGGCGCCAAATGAAGGACAAACCGATGATTTTCAAATTTCTGAGCGATACCATGGAAATGTCGCCCGGTATTCAATGATTTTTCATTTTATCGCTCTTTTATGGCGGATTTCACTTCTTACGGCTAATTTCCATCCGCTACACTTGTGATCTGACACTACCACTCAAGTGACTCGAGTGACAAACCATCTCACCCGTGAATGTTGATGTTGATGTGTTATTAAATCTTGACACCGTTTGCTTATAGAAACTTGTTTCCGCATAGTTTTTTCTCCTTACTTTCCCTTGCCGGACCTTTGTTTATACGTGCCCTGGTTTCACTTCCACCTGATTGTAGCGCTATTAACTGACTATCACATTTCATTATGTTTACGCGAAACGTTAATTTCGGAACCTGTATATTTGGTAGATTCAGTATCGAGGTCTTTTTTGTCTTCCACCATTTGGCTTATTATATTGATTTGAACATTACCACTTTATTAATAAGAAACTCGCCAATACGTCTGTCTTTTCTTTTGGATCCGAATCAGTTGCTCGACGGGCTCAGAATTTATAGACGCTCATTGCTTACAGAATCGACTGTTTTGGGTCCAGCATATCGATAGTTGAGAGAAGACTACGCGTTGCCAGGACAACCACTGGACGTCCGGGATCAACGCTAATATCAGGTTCCATTCTTCTTCAGTGGAAAAATTCTACAATTAAGCCCCGCTATAAGAGTGGCTCATGTCATGATGTCAGCAATCATCGTCCCATTAACCATACTTCAATCTGTTCTAGGGTTTTGTCGCATGGTCGAATTCTTATTATCACGGAACTTTATAAACCACTCCCAGCATGGGTTACTCAACGAACGTTTTTGCGCGTCATGTCACTGAGACTCTGTTAAACATGTGACAAAATCTACTAACGCCGAATAGGCGGTTATCATTATACTGTTAGACATGGCGAAGGCTTTCGATCCTGTGCCTGATAAGCGTGCTCTGCTCAAAATAGCGTCCTTTGGTATACGTGATCCACTGCTTAGCTGGTTCTCTTCATACCTTACAGGCTGCACACAAATAGTGAAAATATGAGACAATAGCCCAACGTCCAGGCCAGAAACTAATGAGGTGATAAAAGGAAGTGTTTTGGGAGCGTTACACTTTCTCATACATATGAACGATATATGTGAAGTTATAAAGTGTGGCAAACTACACCTATCCGCTCATGATATCAAACCTGTCCACAGTTTTCCCCCTGGCGATCTCAATCCATGTTTGGAAAATGTACGGAAGGACCACATGTCACCAGAGACTTGGTGTCAAGTTTGACTGATGAAATTTTCAGCCAATAAATCCACTATCGTTGTGCTTCGTTGTCGCGTACTAGATGGATCTATAAAGCTGGACGGTCACAGCACACCAACCGCCAACTCAGTGCGTGACCTAGGAATACGCTATTCAAACTCATTCAATTTCGTGGAACATATATATTTCCTGGCTGCTAAAATAGGACGGACGATAAGTTGTATTAAACACTCATTCCTTCTACTTGCTGCACGACTACACCTTTATAAACTATGTGTACGACCCCAGTTTGAGTACTGCACGTGTGCAAGTCTGACAGGCTAACTCTGGAGAGCCTCCAGCGTGCATTCACGAGAATCTTATTGGGTAATCCCTCTAGTTCAAGGTACAAAGAATGCTGCCGGAGGCTTGTACTCCCCTATGGCATGTATTTCTTCAATCAGCACAGTGCTATTGAAGTAACAGAAAAGGTTACGCCAGAATGCCACACGTTCCATCGTTCGTCATATCTCACATAATCAGTTTTGTGTTCACCCGTTCATCCCGTGATTTCACTTTCCGTCCCTGGTTTCACTCGTATGTCCCGCTTGAGAAAACATTCCACTCGTCCAGAAACTCAAAAGCCCGCTGTGGTTGACCATACCGCGAGACCCTCAAAATTCTCTGGAATTTGAGCAAAGAATGAAGTTCGGTCGAGGAGTTCATCCGTTTCCCCAAAAAAGTATATGCATTCCCATCTCCTCCATCATTGAAAAATTTCTTGCGCATGTTCCCGGGACTATCTACGTGAAATAATGACAAAATTCTTTGACAGTACATGCCATCCAAGCACCCCTTTCTCAGCACGACCTTGAGCACTATGCCAGTGATTGTAGCATGCAGACCAGCCGCTTCCACTCTGACTGTCCGTAGCACCTGTGGCCCAAATCTGGTGCAATATGGAGGCACCGGGGAACAGCGTTCTGCTGAAGCAAAGGTTCGAATGGCAGCCCTGAAAACATAAACAATACGAAAAAGCATGAGCCAAAGGCCCAGCAAGCCATGCACACGAATTACACAAACGTAAGCTAAAACAGCACCGACAACGCAGCAGCACGCCTCTTTACACAATTCAAATTCAATCCGTGCGCGCTCGCCGGTTTCGGTTGAGCGCTACGTGATCACCTTGTGGTATTCAAACTGATGTAACACCTCAACTATTTAATCGAATTTCGGAGATTCCACGTACCATCGTCTCGGAAGTACGTATCTCAAATTTCTCTTCCAAAATTAGAATTTTTCTCTCATAAATGTCTATTTTGTTGCTCCTTTCACACAGCTGACTCACTGTACAATTTACGACTGTGGTATTCGAATGTGCATATGGCTCAAGAATGCGAACAGTGACCACGCTCTCCTGAGCGTGTTTCCCACGGATGCGCCGAGAAATATACCACTATCAAATACCCTGCCTCTGGGCAGACCGATTGGTTGCTGGCAGTGTCATAGCTGCTCGTAAGAATGCATATTTATAGGGTGCGATTGACGGATAGCAACGGGTATATGGGAAGGTGACTGGAGAGGTGACTGGGAAGCAAACTGGAGAATTTGTGTTTGTAAATGCTAGTTGCCAGAATATCAGCTGTACGCAATTTATCGCACAGTGTTAGGGGAAAGTGCCAGATATGTTAAGCCGTAGGAAATTTTCATCTCCGAAAAGTCCTGCATTTTCAGCCGTGAACGTACAGTTCAAAACGTCTCTACCCATCATCATTATTTTTCACTATTCCAAACACACGAGTGAATGAACATTCCAAGTTTGCGTGTCATGGAAGATAGACAGGTGATAAAACGGACAATTGTTAAGGAGTGCTGAAGCAAGCAAACAAAACACTTCACCGATTGACGTTGAGGGGAAAAATATTTATCAATGAAATCAGGTTAACCTCACGAAAACTGTCGAAACTATGTTGAGTCCTGGCAATGAGATTATTACCCACACTATCTGTACTATTCTGTCTTTTGGAATTCAAACACATTGGTCAACAGTTGCTACGGAAGAGAAACCTGGATAGACGTATCCAAAGAAGCTTTTAGAAGAGATCAGGATACTGACAAAGTATAAGCAGTTTTGAATTTCGTAGCTAAACGCAGAGGATTCTGGTTGGGTAGTCTGCTATTATAAACTTCTAATATCACCGCACACTCAGATATAAAACACGCCGACCCTGTCCAAATTCGTATCGAAGTAGGCCATAGTTTCCTCCGAGTTGGCCAGAATTGTATTCGAGTCAACTTGTCAACCCGTAACTCAACAGTTTGTTCCTTATCTTTCTGGCCGTTTGCTTCAACTGCTAAAACACTCTGAATCCAACATAGGCTAAATCCGACGGTTTGCAACCATCATTTGGTGTCTAAAATATTGGGTCCTCTTTCAAAAAATTCATCACTGAAGAACGAAAACACATTGCTACACATGAACAGTTAGTTTCCTCGCTCCAAACGCGGAGGCAAAACGTGCAAATGCAAGTTCTTTGGTTATACTTACTACAAGTTAGAGAACTTGTTACCCACGTCTTTCGGTGAGACGGTCCTGTTGCGTAAAAACTGATGGTCATTTCAGGCTAGTTTTCATCGGCATCTAATGGTCAACATTTTTGCCCCAAAGAGGGAGGCTAACAGGCCACGAAATAATTGTGAGAAGTGCGGCAATTGATGTTCTGAAAACCATATAAATGCTCTGGTGGTATCATTATGAGAAAGGAGCATATGGCCAAAATGAACACCTTCTTGGAAAATCAATGAAATTTTTAGGGAGATAAAACGACTGCAAATAAACATTGCTGGAAGTGAAAATATCGAGGCTACTCCAGATACTGTTGTTTCATCATCATACACGCATGATACCAACTGGCGGGAGAATACTGAATGAATGGTGAGCCAAAGATACATGAGCGAAGAGCACCTCAGTGGAAAGTTTCCATTTGAACAATTCAGCGGTTAATGAAGTTTTCCAGTGGCAGGTCAAGTCGCAAAATTTTACCCCGTCAATTCTTCAGAAATAGCTCTCTAAGAAACACATTATAACGCAGGTCATTGAGCCTTCAGGTTGAATTTGGCGCCATTTCTACAATGATTTCTTGCTGCTGAACGACCACTTTTTCAGGTGGTCCTGTGTCTGAATATTGTGAGTATCTCACCTTACTTTGTGGAGGGAACATCAGGTCAATTTTTACAATGCATTCCATTTGACAACAGGAGAGGTGGCCGTGAGTAATACGTTGAGCTCAACGCTAGCTGATAACTTTTTGAGGACGAACGAGCGATAAGTAAAAATATTGTTGCCAGAGCCACCTGTTAGTGGTACTTTCACCTCTACGAATATTGGTCGTTTTGATTTGTTGTTGACCTTCTTATCTCAATCCACCCGAACCTGCCATTGCCCAGCAAAACTGAACCACACAAGATGTTCGCCATCTTAGATATCCATCAACAGACATAGGGATGAAACAGTGATCGCTCCGTTGTAAAGCAACATGAATCGGGCAGTATCTCCTGTGATTCAGTCTTACCGAGAAGGTTTACACGCGATGTTCTGCGAAGACCCCATTTCATAGGGCCGAATGTATTTGGATCACTGATAATCCAAGGACAGAACAAGAAATGCTGAGAGGAACGTCACTTACAACTTCATAGAGACTCACGGCATGATGACCAAATACAATGAACTAATTCAGACAGCTCAAAACCAGTGCATGTTCTTACTTCTTCAGTTCCGAGGAAGATATCTGGCAAACGGTACCAAACACAAATTGAAATCTGCATTATCCCGTACGCTGCAGTGTCATTTTTATAGGCAGAGCAGATCGGTGTCTATCTAAGCGAGTGGCAGGATATTTCTCGGAATGGTTAAGGCAACTGAGGACACAACAACTCAAACCAAATAATCCGATGCTCGTAGTCCCACATTATCGATTGCTAGACATATCACGGAGAATGGCCACCGACCTGACCCACGTAGCGCATTGAAAATGTTGTTACGCAATCACAAACTGAAGGTATGGGAATTTGGCAACCGTGTGTTAAACGGAACTCATCAGCCGGTGCTATGTACGCAAAAGTAGTTAAGGCAACCCATCGAATGCCGTGGTGCTGATGACACAATTTTAGATGTGAATGTATTCATACCCAACTCCTGTTCACCTTTATTTGTCTACTTCATATAGCCTTTATGTTTTACGTTTGCGACTGCTGAGAGTGAACGAAATGCCAACATAACACATTTTTTCTCTCTAAGCTGAAGAACTTATATGGTAAATTTTGCCAAATCATCTCTGTTAATCGTGCTTAGCCAGAAACCTATTCGGCACGAATTGCCAAGCAGAATTAAGATCATTGCTCTTGGAAACAAAACTTAAAGCGTTTATTCGCAACGTTTTCCAACGTCTCTAACTGGACAGACATAAGAACTAACAGGACACCTCTAATAACTCTTCATACCCACCCTAATTGGGATAACGATCAAATAACCACCTATGTAGACACTGAACACCCCGAAGTTAGTGACAGAACCGCAAGTGCTATGGTGATAATAAAGCACCATATGTATATCCCAGGTAGTTGCACTATAATAAAGACCGTAGTGTGGTTGTACAACATGCATTTCCATGTCAGTTGCTTGCATCGTCATGTAAAGCTTTCTAAGTCAAACTGTTCCTTTCTTTGGTAACTGCATGCGAAAATGCAGATTGAAGGGTGCAAGAAACAAACAAAATGGGAGCAGTTATAACAGGAACGGCAGCACTGAATTTGAAAAACTTACAGATGGCCACAATCTTCTACTAGTATGACACGAATCATTGAGATTGGTAGCCGATAGAGCCTCAATACGTCAAAAACAAGGCCTTCTCTAAGCAGAGCGGCATTAAAGGATTATGTTTGACGCTTATACAACCCTAAGAGATTTTCTACCGGTGTTCCAAGTCGGATCCATAGGCTGAGGTTAAATTACACCTTCTGTCATGTGGAAAGTGGTTGGTGAATGAAGGGACAATGCATATTTACCTCAGAGATGCAACTCACTTTCCACCGCACAGCCAAGTCGAACAGGCCTTCCCACACGGGGAAAGTATAACGTCTGAAATATAATATTCAATCGTAAATGATAATCATTGGTGGCTGGCAAGATAACAAGACTTATTTCCTTTATTACGTCTTATTCAGTGCAAAAGTTAGCGACAGTAGTTCAAGGATACATCAATTTTCTTCATGGGGCAGCTTTTACCGATCATCCAGCTAAACGAGCAGAACTTGTGCAGGGAGGAAAGTGTCAGATGCAAACGTGAATAATTTTAGGGAAGCGCCCATAGACAGCAATTTCACGTAAGCCTCCTTTCATAAGTACCACCGTGAATTATTATCAGACTCTACCTCCTAATTGTTTTCTCAGGGTTCGCTGCTAACCGTCCTCCTCACAGTGTGAGTTTCGAACGACCCTTCCAATTAATTGACCTTGCAATTTCTCAGATAGCTTCTGAGTGTCGGGGTTTGGGTCTTCTGCCCACTCTGTGTTTCGGTCCGCGTAACCAACTCACGATAAAATGTTTCACGTTCTAATTTTTTAAATTATGACAGTTGCAGTCATATAAAGTGGCGTTCCTTGAAAGATCCGAATAAAACTGTTTTACCCATAGACGCCTCAGAAATGACAATGTTACTCAAGCGATACTTCCCGTTTGTTCCCAGCAATTTCACCTTTATCGCTGGTGATTTAAAAATTAGGTAGTTGCGCATTTTTCGTAGGTATTCAACAAATGGACGACTCCGGCAGACGGTTGTGAAAGTGCGGCATCTCGGAAGGAAAGCGATGTGAATAACAATTAAATGAAAGTAAAAGATGTTGGTTGCCGAAATTCGAAAAGAAACAGGGTTATTACAACACGATCCCCTCCTAATAAGTGAAGTCCTATTCAAATTGTTCGAAAAATCCAGAATGTTGTGAATTATCATACAAGTCTCTTACGACGTTCTTACAGACCTCTTCACCGTTTACATCACTTCATTTTCAGGTGGCTGTCTAAACTCCCTCTTGGGAAGTAAAACTTGTTGGAGAAGGTTTGTCTTCTACGTTTCATTTATGCCTGGTTCAGATTCCTTTAGCCAAGTTAGCTTCCGTTTCTTGTCTACTGGCGTCTCTAGACTTGATTTACGAGTAGAAATGCTTTGCAACTGCTTTAAGTTCACGTGCTAATATTACCCCGACGTTGAATTTTGCCTGACGCCGGACGTTATAACCTGCGTTTCGACGTCTTGTAGTGTAAACATATACCATAATTTTGTGTCTTTTCGGAGCTGTACAAGACTTAGCCTGCCTAATGCGCGCTCTGCCCACTGCTGGTATTCACCGTGTCAAACGATTACGAACTCCTGTTTGTTCCAAAGTTTTGAACTAGTCCACGAGCTCAATAATCTGAACTTCGATGGTTTTCCACATGTCCTCCCGAAAAAAGTTGGCTTACACATAAATCAGACAGGCGACACGCCGCTCCCGAAAGCATCAACATTCTCATCCATCCAAAGTCAGATAGGACTTTGGTAGAAGGACTTCTATTCGCATGGACTTAGAAGCTGACGGCATGGTGATCACTGTCATCAAGAGAAGCCTCACTTTTCAAGGCGTTCATATCCTGATCGCATGTAGTAACCGAAGGATCTGACGCAGATGGTGCATGAACGCGTTAGAACCGGGACAGGACCTGAAGAAATTAAAGCTTATCAAATTGTTCCGCAGTCTTGAACCACATTCGGGGAGTAGGAATCCCCAGCAGCTAATAAACTCGTCGAGTTACCATCAAAGGAATTTAGAACATTCGGCAGCTCAATGTCTTGCTCAGCGTTAGAAGGCAACGTCTCATTGACACTGAAAACAAGCAGTTCGCTGCCAAGGTTCTGAATGTGGTAAAAGATTATCTGTAAGTTTGCTGTGTTTTGCGACAAGGGACTCCATCTGTTTATACTGGTTGCCCACCAACAAGGCGGCCCTCCCACTTACACGACCGCACACATGATCCTGTTCAGAGGGAAGGCGGCCGTTGAGGCGGCATCCCGCAACGTTAACTCGGGCCCCAATTCTGTTTCAGACACAAGCACGGCATCGAAATTACTTCCGCTTAAGATTCCCTTTGTCACTGTTGAGGTTGCAGGCCTTTATATACCAGAAACTATCGTTCTTGTCTCTCGGTAAATGCCCGGTGGTTTCATGATGTCAAAACTCTCCACACAGAGAGAACCCGAGGGAACTTCTCATTTCCCAAGTGGCTTCCTGTGCGAACATTTTACCATTAGCCTTTTCACTGCACTCAACCTCCCGCCCATTTTGATCACAGGGGCGTAACGCTTTCCCACGTGTTTTCTGTTATTGCAAATCTCCTTTCTACTGCCATGGGTCATGTGGTCATCTTAAATGCGGTCTGTTTGATGCAGGTAACTCAGTTGATACTTGGGAGATTACAACCTGGGACAGCCCTCGTTTTCTGGAGTTTAACTTGAGTTGTCATCATAACAGTGCGCTTTTTCGACGTTTTCGTGTTCTTCAGATTTTTCTGGCTCCCATGTATTCTTTCAGCTTTTTATGTCTTCTTGTAACTGATCTACTTTCACCACAAACGATGTTTAGTTTCACGCCCTCGACACCCGGCTGCTGGTCTCTTGCTACTCACGACTTTCATACTTAGCTCGTCCGTGGTCACTTGACTGAGGGCTAAGACCTCCATAATCCCAGAATTCAGAGCACCTCCCTGTAACCCTTTATTCTGCTACCCTGAATTAGCGAGGTCAGTAGCACATTTGCTTTCCTTTCGGATACCCATGATCTGACTGATATGACACAGGCCCCCACCTTTGGCAATGGAATTGATTCTCCTTGACAATTCACGCAAGTTTAGTTACTCGGAGTAAGCTAATATATGCCCGGCAGCATATTATGCACTTTGTAAGTCTTTCTAACAACACAGCCCCTGAGTAGGACATGAGTAAACACCATCAGTGTTGTGTGACCTCTGGTTTAATTCTTATCGCAGTTACTAGACACCCAACCCATCCTTCGACGCATGAGTCTGATACTGGCATCTACGAGCGCTCCCGCTATCCGGAGAATACTCGTCATCTCTTTCCCGCCGGGTTCTTTTTGAGTCTTTGTCTCTCTCATGGTTGCGGAAAAACAGTTGTACTTATTTCAGCTGTTGTGGAAACAAGAAATTTGATGTGAATGATCATGAAATGGACATCTACGAAAGGTTCAATGAAAAACTGGTAAAATCTGTCTATCCAAACACTTACAGCATGTGTATTGATTAGAAAATCCGACGGTAGTTGCACCAGGATTAAGAAGGGCCATTACTATCGACACAGAGCTTAAGGCAACCGCCACCGGATACAAAGTCATCCCACACGGTTAGTGGACCAACAGGCAAGATAATATATTAAAAAACGCAATGAACAAGGGTCATCACGTAGGTAAAAAAAATACACTCCACCTGGCTGCTGGCGAAACCGTAGCAACAACTAAAATTTGGGCGAAGCAACTGACAAACCTGATTCACTCGCGTAGATGTGTACCTGACTGAATCGCAAGTGTGCAATGGCACGATCACCCTGAACAACTGGAAAGCGATATACGTGGAAATCAAATGAAGCGTTTACAGCTTGACCGGAACAAGTAAAGGGCAAGTGAGTGTAAGTTGCATAAAAAATGTCACCACATACAAAAAAGGAGCAAGTTAGCAAAGTAACCAAAGCCGTGAATGGAAACTAATATAGAGGGCAGAAATATAATCATTCACGCAGTTAAACTGTCAACCAGCACTACAGCCGAAATGAAAAGTGAACGACATTGAATGGAAATCTCCCTCATTGTCGTTGTAATCAGCACATCAACAGACACCAATCAAACACCACGTCAGCAAATAAATACACACAAATATGTATCGTATCAAATCACAAAACGAGGCGATCAGCTAGAAAACCTCAGGCCTACTAACCTTATCTAGCTACTGTGAATGTCCGTTAAATCATTGGACAAACATTTAACAAGGGGAGACTTTGATGCGTTCCATGGAAACTGGGACATTTAAGTCGCGAGATCGGCCGATATCTGTAGTGAACCACTGGCACACATGGTACAACCCATCAGAAAATCAACAGAGAGTAAAACAGGGTGGGCAACGTAAACGTCGGATAGTGTTGTCACAAGAAATCTCAAATTAAACCAGTCGTTTTTGCTAGATGATCGTGCAAGAGAGACAGACCATACGCTAGTGACGTTTGAGTGATCTGCTCCCTCTGAGACATCCCCCACAGACCCATTCGGCTTCAAAGTTTCAAGATGAAGTAATTGTCAATCTTAGAGCCCACAACAGTGGTAGGGTCACTGGTCAGTTGTTGCGACACCAACACGCATGATCGAATTCTGATGCTCGGGGCTTATTCCGCCCTCTCCATTTTCCTGAATGTTTACCGTGTTTTAATTGTAAATTTAATAAATTGAGCAGGTGCAGTCCGCATAATGCCAATAAACAGGAACGTGCTCCGAGGCTGCCTAGTCAAATTGTTAATAGACGGTATGTTTGCATCACCGAGTGAAACGCCCTAAGTTTCTTGTTTCTTCATCTCAGCGCTAAGCATGGCACAATTGAGGCTTCTGAGATTTAGTATAACACGTGGAGCATATGATCCTGTGGAAGTTTTGGGCGCACCATTCCGCACTCCGTTCGACAACACGTTGCCTTGCTTCTGGTTTGTAAGGAGTACAATATTGAAACAAGAATGGTTGACCTGCTAGAAGTTCAATATAGCGAAGGGAGACCTTAACTCTACATAACTTCTGCGGCTAGTCGTTAGACTGGACCCCGAACCAAACTAAAACGCAGGTTAGGCGACAGGGAAAAGATGAGAATAAACCCATTATCACCGAGTTGTGGTACCCTTGAGTGGCCAACACAGTGGTCTGCTATAAAGGTCACATGGTGGCTTGTTTTAAATGAAGTAAAAGGAAGTCCCCCACTTCATAGGGTCACTTGGAAAAACCGTATAAGGAAACATCCGCACGGTTTAGTAGGGCGAGCAAAATGAGGACTGCAAACAGGTTACAAAAATTCCATCACATCAATAACCTCGTATTATAACTGGGGCAAATGCTGTGCTGATGACAGAGGTGTGGTAAAGAACGCGCTTACACCACATTATGGTGATTTGCAAAGTTCACACCAGTTCATTCAGAAAAGTTAAATATCCAAACATATTGTGGAGCACAGTAACCGTGTGACAGACCCATATTTCAGCGATGCTTGGTCAAACGACGTTGATCGAGTTCGCAAGGGGACTTTCTGAAGAACTCCTCAGTGTTGTTGAGTAATTATGGAAAGGTTTGAAACAGACGATTAAACCCCTTGTTCCCGATAGTTGGCTTAAAAAGTGAAGTATGTCAAACGTACCCAAAAATGTCAGCAAAATTTGAGATAACAATGCAAAGTTGAATCCACATAATATTCCCCATGTGTAGCACACTAACAGAGCAATAGATTTACACAATTATACTCAGACAGAAAACGTTTGTAACTAGGCTTAGTAAGTTAGTTTACCGAACAAGACCAGAATTACCTACGGGGAGGCGTGGTATTGGAATTGGGTGTGTTGTAGACAAGAGGCATTCTCCGCAGTAAGTTTCACAATTACCAAGAGTATTTGACAGTTCAATCGCGTGAACTTGAATACCCTTCGTTGCCTTCGAACACTGAGTTGGACGTTTGCCTCCGATCGAACAATTAAGGCCGTCGTTTGCGTTCCTCACTGTGCCGGTGACAGAAGTACAACAAAAGATACCGAATTTGATGTGCGAAATTCACGGCCGGTGTACATCCCGTATGATCTTCCACGAGGACGTTGAGCAAAACGTAGCAATTGACCAACGATCTCAAATATTCAAAACAAGATTGGATCGCAATGTGGTGGCACAACTGAACAAACCATCAATGTGACCAATTGAACGACTTCAGCAGCTTCGATCGAACGGATCGTTTCCGGAAAATGAATTACGACGTGGTGCCGACGAAGCCAAAAATGAGCTATAATCACATGATGAGGTATTCATATTCCAAAGAGCTATTCCTGGCAATCAACAGGTTCAAAGCAATGAAGAAGAGCCGAACTCCAAAAAAGATGATGAACGCACCACTTAATCAAAGTACAATAACCAGAACTGTCTATTCGCACAACTACCAAACCGGCGCGATAAAACAGCGCATCTGGGTCGAGGTTCTATTAGCGGTCAGATACGTGTGAGATGGGATATACAGGAATGAACACTTGGGGAATGGGGTTGAGTCGGATCTTCACAGAGGTTTACTACAGAGTCAATGCACCGGGCAAAAATAACCAAACACGACTAAAGTTTACTCACAGAATGACGGTTCCACTCAGCTCAGGTTCCCAACCTGACTGGCTACTAGGTCGCCGGACCTCAAACCCAAGGTGTACTATGCTCAGAAAGCGACACCAATCAAAGGACCCACAATACAGTGAAATTCGTTCTTCATCACTCCCACTATTTGATCTCAACGAGTGGTCGAAATTGAAGAGCACGTTTGAGTCTGTAGTTGCCAGCGATCGTATGGCTTCCCTAAGGATCCCGGCTGAAAACGTGTTTTACTGCTTGTCTGTTCTGTACGCAAGCTTCTATGTACGCCTGCTACAGGACACCCGATATGAACTCACTGTCACTCTTTTCAACCGTGCAACTTATTGCACACAGCGAATGCTTGCTCCTCCTCTAACGACCCATCTGTTATTTCATTCTTCAAGGTCGTTTAACCTGGACCCTTTCTAGCGTCGCTAAATTTATTTGAAGTTTCTACGCTCTTCTTGCCTGGCAAGCTTTTAAGTGAAGCCAAGTGAGCTGGAGCCCAACACGCGCTCCTCTTCTTTCTTCCCTCAGTTGCTGCTGTTGGCCCCAGATTAGGCTAGAACTAACTTCTTATCATATTTCCCAAAATCGCTGAAAAAATACGGTTTGTTTCCAAACCCTAACGCGTTCTTCTGGTTCGATTGCTGATGGAGCTACGTTTCGACTACTCTTCAGGATAGACGTTTCAATTTTTCAGTGGACGAATGTCAAGCGCATACTTCCCTGTCCACCACAGGCCTAAGTCGCCCTTCATGACCGGAAACTCACGCTCTGCATGCGAACAAGGTTGCAACTTCAATCAGCCTGCGTACGCCACTTCTTCCCCTCAGGAGGCGCAGGTGTCTATTACCTCGCTTTATTTCGTCGGACTTCCACTTCAATATGGTAGTCCGCAGTAAACCGTCTTCGTCAGCACCACAACTATCACAAATGAAGACCGTGAATTTTCTCGCAGGAAGCTGCGTTTCTTACGCATCCTCTTCTGCCGTGCTTGTAGGGTGCGGAAGTACTGTCTCATCCAATGATTCCAAAGAGGTTTAGCCAGATAACTTGCCTCCTTCCACCTTTGCTCAAACGGCCGTAGCGTCGTCCGACCGAAACAAATCCCACGATTACATCGCTAAGGCAAAATAGCGTGGGGTGACATTGCCGACCCTTCTCGAACTTTTGGGGTAAAGGGCACCAACGGTTCGTCACAAGACATTCTTTCGACTTCGACAATAACAGTATGCAGGACGTCGTCATCCTGGTCTGTTCAAAACAAACTGACGCGGGAATGCGCCGTACCGACCTTACAAGCGGTTCTCACACACCTCCCGATGGCTAGCATAGGGTGGAGTATAATGACATTGGTGTGCCCTTGTAATAATTTGCTGCTGATAGAATCACGATCTAAACTATACGTCCATCGCTTAAGTTCTTTGTTCACACCGGCGAAATTGGATCCGTTGTCGAAATAAACATTGGTAGAGCAACCTCGTCTCTCGACGAAACGCATCGACAGTATGAGGAATTAAACCGTGTTCACGGAGTGTGCGACCCCAAGGTAGACGACTCTTGATTGAGGGCAGGTCAAGACACAGCCACATTTCTTTTCCTTGCCCCTACCCTCCTGCACACTGGCTGGGTCAAAATGGTCCAGACTAACGTTGACAAACTGATGCCAACACTATTCTGTTCGCACGGCAGCAAGGGAGTCATTATTTATTTGCTGTTGGGGGCTTTCACAAGGCGACAGTAGGAGCAGCCTCTGATGACGTTTTCGACAGTGGATCCACGCTGATTAATCCGTGATCACTTGCTGATTAGCGAGGTTCCTCAAGCCCATGATAGTGATTGACAATCAAGTCTGTCACATGATGACGTTCGGGAAGAATTAACAGGCATTTCAACCGAAACTCCATACTAGACAGCATCAATCGTCCACCTATCCACATTATCTCATTACTTGAAGCGCGATTTAAGCTACGAAGCGGCCTTCTTTTGGATAATTGAACTGTCCGTCTAAACTTCTGCAACCTCACTAACAAGAATAATTTGTTCGGAAAGGTATCCATCTGAACCAGACGGATGATAACTTTCACACCACACTGAAATTCGCCTAATTTCAGGTGACCCCCGTTAATCGTAACACTATCCTGTCGTTGCTTTGTAAAAAGACGACATGACTTGAATCTACAAAATCAGGCCATGGTATTCCGAAGCTTGGGTCAATTTGGAAAACCAAGCACCTAAGGCATAGAGCTCTCGTCCAATGCAATCACGTTCACCGGCAACGATGGTTGTTCCATTTCCATTCCAACAAGTTCAGTTACAGTGGAAGACGTTTCAGGTCAATGTCTGCAGAAACCGCATCAGGTTCCGCACGAAACTTAAGTAACACAATTATCAGCTTAGCAGTCATATCGGGCCCCTGATAAAGCATATCTCTTGGTGACTGACCCTGAAACTTGGACACGCAATCAAAAGCAGCACGCAATTTTCACTAATTTTAGGGGTCACCACGAGTAACAGATTAGTTAAGCGTAGTTCTCCTCTAGGTGGCAGCTGAGTTAAACCGTGGACAAAACTGACTGTCAAGGATATATCTAGCAATAATAATAGGTCACCGTCAAAGGTTGGCTCGGCGAGATAGTTCATACATATGCCTAATTCAAAATTGTGCCAAAGTTCTGTCAATATTGCCAGGAGGAGGATTGCGCAAATGGGGGGCCATAACTCCTAATGGATGTGAATCCACTCGATACTGGGTAAGATCACTAGTCAGGTGAACTTGAAGCCACCAATTTATTCTCGAGACCCAATAGTGCGCCTTCTGTGCGAGAAATTACGGAAACTTTTCGGCACATACGGCGGTGATCGCTGGATCAACCACAAACAATAGAACTACCTCCAGGGGTCAATGGCGTGAGGTCCGGTTGACGTGTTAGATGGTCAGTCAGATATCACAAAACTATTTTCAGGTTTTTATGAAGTGGGCACGAGATGATGAGAGTTTAACCATTGCACCACAAACCAATTAAGCTCGGTAGTCATTTCCTTTCTCATAATGTAAATGGTAGTAAGGCAAAAGTTTTCAAAAGCTGACGGTCAGCGCGTAATAAGTGATCCCACAGGGGGGCTGGGGCATTCCACAACCATTATTCTACGAAGAGGTGAAACAGGCTTCAACAAACAACACAATAGAACCAGCTTGTCTACTTTTGAATAGCATTAGGATTACAAAATCACCTCCGGACTATTAAAACGAAGGGCACGATGGAGATTCCAGCTAATTCACAAAATTACAAAGGAACTGGGTGAATCGAAATAAACTACCACGTTTGGTGCACTGGATATAATGGTGGAGGATATTTTAGCAGAGCTGACAACATGCGGTATGGCAGTTATGACAGTTTGTCTAAACGATAATAACCGTTTTGCATCACTCAAGAAGTTGAAGTAATCATTTGGACGACCATACGCCGGGTACACATACCTTAGACACAAACGAGAGAAACGTCCTCCAGACTGCTTCCTGTGTAATTTTCTGACTTCAAACCTCAAGACTTTGTATTGGCCAAAAGCGTCACAGATTGTCACTAAATGTTTACAATGAAGCTTTTAGGTGACAAAAAATAGCTGGCATTACTGTCAGTATGGCCTGATTCATGAACAAACCGTTACAATTATGTGATTCATTACAAACCACTGACAAGAGGACTACCACGTCTTTGCTGTAGGTCGATTCTGAACCGTCTGCGAAAAGAAAAACATCAGGTATCTATCTACCTTGAACATTTTTATTCCATCATAGAACGACACTGGTTCTCACTGTAAACAAACGCCCGAGTCAACGTGCGGTTGGCCCACAGATTCCGGAACAAACTTAATAGGTGTGCAAATCCAAATCAACAAAGGGTTTAACCGAACTGGCAGATACATACCCTGGACTAAACGCGTAGATACGAATGCTATTGCGATACCAAGCGATTGATTTGAAAGTAGGACGTTAGCCCATAATAAAATTCGTGGAGACCAATAGCAAACAATGAATCAGCTATGGCCCACTATCAGCTTCGACATAGGAAAAATAGCACACCGAATTCCAGTGACACAATTTCAACCTAATCTAGACTGCCAGTGCTTTTACAGACAGCAACAGATAAAGCAGTCGGCTAGACGAAGCGAAACAATACCATACTGATCAATGTCTTCCAGCTGTGCAAAACGTGTAGAGCGTTCTTGATCTGCAGTCGCTTAACTGATAGCATTTGAACAATCAAGATGCTCACGACCCCTTGCTATCATGCCGTTAAGATTGATGGGTTTGAAACTGTGGCTGGTTACGGCGTGCAAACGGTAGCCTTGAGAGTGTGGAATAACACATTACACAAAGTTCTGAATTGTGACCATCCATGGCCCTTCATTGTAGTTACCATGTATCCTGACTTCAGGCAAGCTCTTTTGTTTCACCCCAAAAATGAGGGTGTTGGGAATGTATCAATATCGAGAAATCACAGCTGGGGGATATAAGTTCGAAGAAATAGTTCCGGGCCACATGGCAAGCTTAATCCAATGGCGTTATGGCTGACCTTAATGATGAGTTGGTGAGAACGACCACTGCTCGTTTGTTTCGTAACCCCATCTGTTAACGAAAATTGGCCCAAAGGATTTACGGAACCAAAAGTGCCCGACACTGCTAAACCTCCCTTATGCTAAATATATCCCTAGCGCGTGCTTCCAGCGATACGAGAGCCGTGTCTCCAACAGTGTAACTTGGACAGAGTAGTCTGAGAGAGATCGCCACTTCGCCCGAATATCCCTGCTTTGTAAAGCCAGCAACATTAACACATGAATGCCAAACTTCTTAACAGTCACATGGATATCTCCTAGAAAAGCTGCCACTGACACTCAGTCCTTTACAAATGAGGACGGCCTTCGAAAACGGTTCAGAACAGTTTGGAATTCGGGAACTTGCCTGGGGTTCAGATGGACGCTCCAGGCCAAGCCAGTGACTTGGCAGACACGTATTTGACGGAGTGAGTTCAGCGCCTTATGTTGCACCGGATATCCTTCTACGGGATATTTGATAGCTCAGAAAATACACGTATGGTGTACGAGTTCAATCCGCTACGTGACGCCATGCATTGGCAGAAGGCAATTCAGCGATTCAGCGATTGATTCACGGGTTCGAGGCAGCTGCCCAGTGTTCCCGGATCCAGTCAGTAAGAAAGGTCCAAGGACGAAGCTTGAAAAGCCTCCTATTATGTNGCACCGATCAACAATGGTGGACGCTGAAACGGGTTGAGCACACTCAAACAAATGGTCATTGGTTGGGTTAGGGCAAAATGGACTGTTCGTGCATCAAGAAACGACAACAATCCTAGGTTACCCGTGAGAAAATACGGAAGAATGCCTAATTTGGGCATTTAGGAGTTTACAGGGCTCGGACTAAATAAGGGCAAGGGAAATGTCGAAGTGGATGATGTAGGAACAAAGATAAATAATGTAATTTATTTAAGGAAGACAGCAAAGCGTAAGGCCACTTTTCAACATCAATCAAAGCTCAGCAACATCAAAACAACGTAACAGACCTTGACAAAATTGACGCTAATCATCAACACATTTAACGGAATTGAAGATGATAGATAGCATGCACCCTAAACGCTCTAAATGAGATTTATTACCACTTCTCGCATGTTCCTATTCAGTGTTTTTCACGACAAGTGTTGATCTAATGGGAAAACCAATACCCAGAAGTTGTTTAAGCCTAGACCAACTGGACGGGGCACCCACTAATGTGAACATATACTGCATACTCAGACTTAAGCTATGAACAACGTCTGAGTATAACCTACGGAAATGCCAGTGGACACCGAAGTGGAGAATAAAACCAAAAATCCGTTCACCGAGTGGATACCGGGGCTGTTAAAAGATTCTTCCCAGAAGTTCCAGAGGCCTACATTTTCAACTTGGCCTCCGTTGCATATAGATACCCCTCAATTTTTCAACTCAACGATACTTATTTACTCGTACGTAGTACTTTTCTTGTCTGTGGGCCACAGTGTAACATGTATGCGTTTATTTGGCGCGCGTCACTGGAGGTGCATCTTCTCCGTTTCTTTCTCATCATTAAAGGGAATTGTGAGGCAATTTTTCATGTTTGCTTCGTGATGCTTATTGGACATGAAGCAGTAAATTAGTGATTTACGGCACATATTTGCGATTGGTACATAACGCCGCGGTTGTTTTGCAAAGTTTAATCCCCACAAAAAATTACTGTAGAACCTTCGACAAAATCTTGTGCTGAATTTGTTGGTCGTTATTCTCACGCGTTGCCCGAAGACGGCTGGGTTGTACCGATGAAAACATCACGCAGCTAACGACCAATGCAAACCGACCTGTGCAGGTAAGTGCGATTTTTACCGCGAAGAAAGTGATTAATGAGCTCGTCATTTTATGCTTACACGGTAGATGGGCCACGTGGTACACATCCGGCATTGATGCAGCCATTATCTGACGTCCTAGCGAATCCTCTAACGTGTTTATTTAACAACACACGTATTCTGGCGATCCAATAAATGTCTTTAATCGGCTTAGCGCGAAGGCGCTTGTAAAAACCAGATTCCACACGAAGATAATCCAAAAAATTCAAGAAAATTGGGCCTCAATTGTGAAAATTCCTCGAGTGCATAGCAATGAATTTGACCGCATGACGGAATGAACAACACTTTTTTTCAATCAATAATCAAACCCAACATAGCGACCTCAAGAGTAGTTTAACAGACCATAACAAAGTTGGCGTGAGTTCAAGGAGTAAAGATCTTGTCTTGTGAACTCTTCACCGTTTCTTGCCGTCACTGATCAATTGGACAGAGTGGATTAGAGTCTGACGTCAGGACTTCAGACAGGCCTTCAATTGAGCTAACAACTTGCTTCTTCTGAGGAAGGCCGAGACATCCAGCCTACCCCCAGTGATTTTGCATTAGATGTGTGTTAATCTCCAGGATCAAACGTTTCATTTGGAAGGTGCTCAGTCAGTTTCAAGGTTTGTGAGAATTGGGGCTACACAAGGGACCGTTTATGGCCTTTATTGTCCTTGATTGGTTTGAACGACTTAATGCCTAATCTGTCTTGCAAGCGTTACATGTTTGTATGCGACATCAAACTAATTAGCTGTCCATACGTAATGGGTTTGAAAGAAGACCGTGTGGAACCCACCAGTGGACAATGATGTGGGAATCTACACTTAACATGGACAAATGCGAACAAGTGTGAGAGACGGAAGCAGAGGCTTCTGTCAGACACATAGGAGAGCCTGGAAAGGTAGTGGTGATTTAGCAAACATCGGAGCTGAGAGATCTAGGGTGAAATTTGAACCTTCTGCCTAAACTACGGCTGATGCCTTGAAGGTGAACAGCGGCCTGTTTCTGCCTGGAATCCTGGTTTCTCGAAAACTGAATGCTTTAGTACGTTTGGTTAAGACGCATGTATGGCCGCATCTCGAAAGCAGCGTGGATGCCTAGAATTCCTACCTTGTTAGAGGTGCAAAAGAATCAGAAAAGGTAAAAAGGTCATTCAGTTGCTGGGTAAACTTAATGATATGGACTGTTGAAGGGGACTTGGCTGCTTGGATTTATCCTTCTCAGCAGGAAGACGCAAACACTGGGAATTTATGGAAGCCTTTAGATTGCCGGACGGTTCAAATTGCACTGGTGAGCAGATGCTCACCCACAGTGTTAAACCAGTTCTCCGGTGGGTGTTGTTGTATTCCTATCCGGGTGCACTGAACATGAGGCCATACAGGAAATAACAGTGGCAGAAAGAACACGTGACCCGGTAGAAGTGTGCACCATATGTTGACACCTACAAGTGGTGGTATCATCTTCAACTGCGCGGACGAATGAGTTGCTGGGAGATGAAGACGCGGCCGGTAGCGGTGCAACTTGATTTCTAGTGGGGATGTGGGATGGGCATTTATGACTTGCGTCCAATAGTGGGCATAGGTGGAAACTTGCAAAACCAGGTGCGCACAAGGACACTCGGCTTCGCTACCTCTGCTGTAGACTAGTGAACGATAGGAATAATTTGCCGGTGAAAGTGGTGGTAGATACGACGACAAACTATGTCAGGAACAGACCTGTTAACTGTCGGCCACCAGTGTTTCCCGAAATGGTTTGCGATCCTGGCAAAGGAACTATGTTCTACTCTTTCTTTCGGTTTTCCATATCTATCTTTGTCATTTTCTCTTCTATTTCCCAACATATACCCAGTAGTTCTTCACAAACTGTTTCATCTCTTTTTTTCATACTCTTGAATCCCAGCAAGTGACCAGACAACCGAAGTTTGGAAGAGGCACGATAGTGCCAGCCTCAGCACCGATCCTGCATATCAGTCTAATACGATGCCACATTAGTTGGCGATTCTGCTGACCATAATCACACGATCCCACCAAGATTATTCTCTCACGAGATGAGGTGAAGCTTCAGCCTTGTCGTATACTGCAGCACAAAGGGATTCTTGAAGCTCACAAATGTGAGAAACAGGACACTCCCAGGCAGTCCCCGCAAGTCCAGTGAACCGACCTGATTTGAACTGAGGACCATCCAGGAGGCATTGCAAGCTTCGTTCCCGGGCCCTCTTCAAGTAACATTTCTATACATCTAGGGTCATAAAACATTGGAGCAGCCTTCCTTCTGAACGCTTTGGCTACATTTCTGGAGATCGTTCTGAAGCTTTATTGGGTTTTCCGTTATTGGAAACATAGTTTGACTTTCATTTTCATCCCATTCTTGGTTGCCTTTAAGATCAAGAAACATCCATATATTAAGGAGGAAGACATGCTGACCATATCCCGGTATCTTAGGTCTCTGACCTTGAACACGTGCATCAGTAGGTTATAACGGCTTATCATTGTTCCCGAAGAGAATGACCATGAGACTCTTCTCTCAACAGAGCTCTGTACTGGTGTTCATCCTCTGGTACTGGTAAAGGAGGTTAATGACAGATTGGCATCGCTTAGTAATCCATCAGAGAAGTTTCCAGCAGAGCATTCCGTAATGGTATCTGATTATCTAGCAAGATCTCCATTGAAAGTAAACATACAGGCATGCGTTCTATACCTGAGAGTGACAACCTGAATCTGTGGAACGAAGTGCAACTGAACGAGTTGTAGGTTCCTACTCCCACTCATACGGAGACCAAGTGGAGCTCCGAATTCCTTCCCACTTACTTACTGACGGCTGAGAGGAGAGATGATAATCATCTTTAAAATCATGATCACACAGAACCACCGTAATCGAAACCTGCTCAGACTGACGGATCTCGCCAGCTTAAGAGGTTACAAGTTTGAGCTTTACATGACGCATGAATGTTCACTTTGTAGGCAACACAGTTTGGCACTCCGTGCTTGCTCGATTTTGAACATCATACCGGCGTAAGTCGTGATGACTACTACTCTCGAAGAGTACAAGAGGCGTCTTGATATCTAGCTATCACAAAAAAGTCACTACGGACAGCGAACTCTTAGAAGAGGGCCCAGCGCTCGAAGCGCATGTGTGTGTTATTCCAATAAATATGTTTGCGTCGCCGATCGGATTGTCCTTGTGTGCGTTCCTTCAACTTGACCCCGTCCCATCATGTCTGGCTGTTTTGTCCTGGCCAGTCGTCGGAGTTATATTTTCTGACGACAATTTTACATTCCAAATACCGCTAACGTATGCTTCTCTTGTTCTGTTTATTGTTACCGTTACTCCATGCTACCGATCACGTCGGAGGTGGATGTGGACTTGTGTTTCTCACATTCCTTTGTCATACATCAAAATGGGGTTTCCGTTTACGGCACTCGGAAGATGACTGCCATATTCAATAGGCATCCAAGACACCCATTCACCCATTCGGCGGTTCAGGTGAATAAGGAGGACAGGTGGGCACCAAACTTACACTCGGAAGCTGAAGTTGCACGGAGATCGGAAACTATCGAAAAACAGACCCATAGCGAAACAAAATGATCCACGGCACCCTGACACACACAACCGCTTATGCCCCGCAGACAGCCTGAGAGTCATTGAGCGAGTGAAATCGCTGAGGTTGTGTACGTAGCTGTTTTAGTTGACAAACCTCACCAGCGGGTTTCTTAAGCGCGGGTTGGTCAAATGCATGGGCAGTTGGTCCGCTCGTGAGAATTCTTCAACCTTTCTGACAGGTTGTCAGCTAATTTGAAGTTCACAGATAATTTTATCCGCTCTCATGGAATCTTACTCGCAGCTGAATCGTGCGCAACTTAGCTTTGATTATCTTCATACAAATTCGTGAGTTTGTCGTTGCGATATCATTTAGTATAGAACCACTCATGAATTTTTGTTCGGTGCAATCGCTGAGCTCATCGATAATTCTCGTGATGCAGGTGCCACCGAACTCGACATATATACCAGTATGACTAATTTGAGTTGATAAGCTTGCTTCTAGTTAAGGACAGTTCCGTTCGGGGGAATTTTCTTCTCTGTTTCGCGGACAACGGTTGCGGCATGTCTCCAGGTAACATAACTTCAGGCGAAAAAGTATTTCCAGATGATGTAAAAAATGTGATCATTTTCGGCAAGTCCTTGAAAAGATCGGAGGAAAGCAGCTCAATTGGCATGTATGGAAATGGTCTGAAATCGTACGTCTTTGTTTGGATTATACATATTTTGCAGTGGGTCTATGCGCATTGGCAACGATATGATGTTGTTCACCAAAAAAGACGGTGTTTTGACATGCTTGTTTTTATCCCGCAGCTTTCATGAAGAAGAAAAGTTAGATGAGGTATAATTGGCTTGGCGTATTTCACCGCTCTCTCAGGTTGTCGTCCCTTTGCCATCATTCAAAGGTTCTGAGAAAGCTCCGCTGGTTGAAACACCAGAAGATAAGAAAAAAGTTGGTGTCCATTCAGTTAATTACTTGACTTAAGTAGCACGACATTGAGATGCATTTAATCTTGAAATATTCACCGTTTCGATGCCAGAAGGATTTTTTCGCTCAGTTTGATAAACTGAAGGAAGCCTCTGGAACTTTAGTTATAATATACAATATGAAACTGCTCAATCACGGTGGTCCGGAATTGGATATTGTCACCAATCCACGTGATATATTACTGGCGTCCGGATCCGAAAATGAAGAAACTGTCGAACCTGATGCCGAAATGTTGTAAGTCTCACAGGTCTGTCATTGTTTTTCGGTGTCTGTTTGTGCTGCTTCATAATGCGAGCACAGGCACTTCGGTGCATTGGAAGAGGAAGCGCCAATGTATAGCGCGATTGGCGTGTAATCCCGGACATCCTTCCGAAGAGGCCTTTTTTAATAATCATGTTTTTTACCTGATAGCTGGTTTATCAAGGGGGTAGTTGTTCATAGTATCCAGGGCAGGGTTGAGTCATTTTAATCAAGCCTTCTAGGCGGCTATATGCCCCCATCAACATACGACTTTTCTTACTAGTTAATGTGTTTAACACTCTAGGAATCCACATAGTTCCACATGGGTTATCTGTTTGTTGCCCATCGCACTCTGACGACATTGTTTATTATCTGCCACTGTCCATCGGCCAGGTGGGCGTGCTTGTTTGTCTGCTGACGTCAACTTGACGACCAGTCCCAGGTTCGCAACGTGTTAATATCCAATGTACAACGCGTATTCGCGAGTTTAAGGTTTTTACATAAGCATTTGCCTTCTTGAGGCAATTCCAGCCTCCCAGCTGACTACCAAGGCCCGGTGATCATTTGCAGTCAAAGACGCCCTTATAACTGGCGCGAGTTCGGGAACTGTGACACTCCTTTGAAACCTTGCCTTCTTTTTTCCCTCCACATGTGCTAGTGCTCCCACAATACATCGCAGCAAATGCGGTTTGTGCACGGTTAGCGGCATCCGATTCGGATTAGCCTGTCACAGTGACCGAAGCCAAAGGACGCCTGCGCTTATCCATCACTGCAACTGGCTTGCGCTGCACCAATTGCAGTTCCAGCAACACACCACATATCCAGTGTAAACCCGAAGGAATAAGACCGGGAGGTGTGCCAGTGGGGTCTTTCTGTCCAGCCGGCCAATGCTGGTTAGCCACTCGGTTGGCTAATAAGGAAAGGAAACTCATATCTCTCGGAAACTAAACAGGGAGAGGCTGGAATGACAAGATTTACACTGAGAAGAATGATTTGTGAAGTGTAATACAAGAAGTATTGCAGTATAGGAGTGCAGGTTAGTGCAAGCCAAAGAAGATAGTGATTGAAAGCAAAGTTCTCATTGGACTATGAAAAGCCAGGCAGACCATTCACCACACATTACATCAACAAAACCGGAGAAATGAATGGATAGAAGTCCACAGACACTCACGCACCTGCTTTTGTCTGGCTGCTCCCCTTCGGCCAACCTGACAAGGTTGAACCCGCAAGGACCGAAGTCACAGTCAGCACAGCCCTCAGGATCTAAACAGCACGCAAGCCTGACCACCACGCCAAGGTAGCAGAAAGGGTCAGGGGTTTGTGCACACACATGTCTGGAAGCTCATGACATTGAAGTAACGATGCTGCACACTTGACTGCCATTTGTACGGTCACTTGGTTTATGTTTCGACCTTTGGCTCCTCTTTCTAGTGCCCACCTAGTTCATCTAGTTTTTTAGGTGTGCTCCATTGTCACGATTGTTTGGTGTAAACCTTTATCTAATTACTTTTGTGTATATGTTTATTCAAGCACCTCTCTTGGGTTTTTGTGCATCGGGAACGCCTTCGAGGTGGCGAAAGTCAAGTGTGGCGGTCGACCACTTAAATCCGTTAGTATATGACTTGTGTTTGGGCTAATTTCCTGTACATTTCTACGGGATCTGGTGGCACTAACTTACCTAACTGTGATGCACTTTGGTTGCTTACCGTGTTGGTCTATTGGTCCGGATGTAACATGTAGAGAGTGACTTCCACCTGAAAGATCAACGGATGGTCGCCAACATCTTTGTTCGGAGTGCCCTATCGAAGCCATAAGGCGCCACATCCGGTCGTAAACATTTAGCGTAAAACGGAGATCTTAAGAAGTACGATAGAGACGTGGATGATAATATCTGTAATTCACCATCCTCACCGTAATCACCAAAGACCGTAATACGTCAGCGTATTTTGTTGACGTTTAGGTACCATACAGCCATGAAGGCAAAAAATCAAGCCCTAGTAGAGAAGTGTAGAGGAAGACAGGTGACCTAACTACCAAAAATAACGACGGCTATACTAAAAACTCAATATGAAGGTGCTTACACCTTACAAACAATTCAGGTGTCGTCAGCAAAACAACCTCACCATGGCCTTCATTTCCCCACGTCGTTAGGTGCACTCTCCGCACAAACAACTCGGCTGTACATCGACAACATTCACTCTATTGAGCTCGATTAACCATCGTCTCTTAAGGTTTCCAGTCGCCTACTCTGATTCCTGGGACCTCAACCTCCTGGGTGAACTTCATTTCAACATGCCAGGCCATCTGTCTGCCCCACACCACAGTCGACCGCATCGTCAGCTACCAGTGTTTGGTGCGGCAGACGACTGGTCGGCGTCCTTAATACATCTAGGTATGCACAAACTCAAAGACTGAACTAAGGAGCTCGCTTTGTAATCACTGTCATATGTCCGTTTCGTAATGTCTTGATTGCCTACCCATCGGTGCCACCCGATTCAAACGCATCGGTGATCAACCACTTGAAGACATTTCACGCCTTCTATCCCGAACGGCCGAGTTTAGGGGCCGTAACGTAAAGTAATTCACAATCGCGACCATTAAGCCTCAGTGGAGTGCTTCTCTGTCGTTAAAAATGTCCCAGAGTGACGAATACTGCGTAGCCATTGAGATATGAGCTGTCTCCTATGCATCACTACTACTGATGCGTCCTTCTAGTTACACACACCGGTCAACGTCCTCCATAGTTTCATTGTCTAACATTAAATGCACATAACCGCAGTAGTCTCTAGTGTTAGGGTCAAACTTATTTCAAGAAAAAAACATTGTTTAGCAAACAAGCTCATCGTCAGCGATTTACGATGGGGCTAAAGATTTCACACTTATTTCACAATTTTACAAGGAAACAACTATTGAGGCAAACCTGGAACAGGTAGATCAATGGGGTTAGTCAGATCAGCATTAAGCAGCAATGAAGACGCTATCAATGCAGTGGGTGTTGATGAACATGCAAAATAGAGGGTTGAAAAAATAGGCTGTAGACTGAACGAAAGGTTTTTGGGCACTCGGTTGGAACATAGGAGCGACTAACATCGGCTTCAACTGTGAACTGACTTCTGCACCTCATTGTAAGTTTGTAGGCTTAGGAGGAGTGCAAGTATAATTTATCTTAGGCTGACCATGTTAACAGAAGGGATGTCACTGAACATCAGTCTGTTTCAGAAAGTGGATACTGAAGTGCCTGAAGTTGGAAAAGAAACAGCGGAATTGTTCACACGTCCATATTGGACCGTATTCACTGAGACTTCAGAGTTAAATCAAAATTCGTAAAACCGGGATACTACTGAGATCAATTTCAGGCATGTGTTACTCTCAAAATCATTCGCTGGCCAAGTGACAAAAATATTAGTTCCCGTTAATCGGAAATTACCGAAGCACCACTCACTTGTTTTCTTTGACCTTATGAATGCAATCGAAACCGTCAATTTGATTGGGTAAGTCATATTTCCTCTCGCAGCCTCGTCCTCATTTGCTAACATCCCACAGACTACCTCTACCGTAATATCGTGTGTAACTTTGTATACGCTCACATTACCGTCGATCGAATGTAAGCAGTTACCTTACCTAAGCACTTAGAAAGTACACTCCATGTTATGTGAAGAAATACATGGACGGGAAATAGGGTCGCAGTTGGATCACCCCTGGGGCCTCTGCTTGAGAGCATGCTCATTGTGAGATTGAAACTGAAGTCATACCTTAGTTGATGCACTTTGTATGAGGTAGATTGATGACGTCCTATGTGTGTTTGATAAAAACCTGACTGATATCCTAACCAAGTCTTAATCCGCCCAACAAATCTTTCACTTCTCGTTGGAGACTGATATGAGTAGTCAATTTTACTCCTTATGCGTACATACGTTCTGCCACACTGATGGCTAAATTCGGCGCGCGATATACTGGAAGAATACTTGGGACGGTCAATACATCTCAGTAGTTATATGCCACTTACTCGGGAGGGAGACCTCATCACATGCAAAACAGTGGGAATATCCACTGGGTAGATACCATTGGTAATGAATTGACATTCCCACCCACAGTAGTAATGTAAAATGGCCATCCTGAAATGTTTTACAACCTTGGGATGAAACGGGCACGTCGGAAAGCGAGCGTATGCATCGGTTCAGTCTGACACGCTAGCTGAGGCCGTCAATGATGGCTCTCAGCTGCGGTTACTAAGACATTTCATACTGTAAAACTGTGTCCAATTTATTTCCAATTTGTTTTTCTGTCCGTGGTTAAATGATTAAGGGTCTGTTTCTACAGACCTCTTCTCTATACATGTTTTTGTGGAATCACTCATGTTGGCCGCACGACCAGACACTTATCTGAACGGGTTCGTGAAAAGCACCCTGTTGGACTGTTATAACGCGGAACGACCGAGCGGATGCAATTGAGCTGGAACGATTCCTACGACGCAGTGATATTGTACGCGCTGTTTTACCCCGAAGAGCCGATCCCCAAGCAGACTACGTGTAGCGAGAAGGCGTCCAATAAAGCACAATCTTTATTGTCCAAATCGCCAGTCACATGCAACGCGCGCTCTCTCGTTTATGAGTCATAATTCCAACCCGCAACAACCCC
>QNGE01000091.1:43797-55953 GCA_008508345.1 Paragonimus westermani | reverse complement strand
TTATAAGAAATGGGATAGCTAGTAGCATGTTTCAGTGACCGATCTTCAAACTGTATTCTGGTTGTGAAGTGCCGATCTGGAAACCGACAGGAGTATCCGGGTCAGTTTTCCAACTGCAGTGAGGATAGACGGTCGCACCATACTACTCACGCCACTGTTCAGTAGCAGCTGGGATCGAAATGACCATGGGATAAATACGGGAGAGATACGGGGAGGATCGCTGGAAGGCAGAATGACATTTAATGGCTTTCGCCACATGACGGAACTGAGACATGGTGTCTAAAGCGACTGGAGCATCCTCAGAAGAGTGTGGTGTGCAAATGAGTGTTTTTGTTCCTAGTCCCGTTGAGTGTATTGGTTTCTCCAGTAAAACAACCTCTGTGTCATCCGCCTTCTGGATTCACAACACAACTCTCTTCGCATAGCGACTTCTGTTGACTTCCATCTTGACCTGCGTGCATAAATCTCCTCAGTTGTGCACACTTGAATCAAGCGTATGCACACTTCTCACGTTTGGAATACGGTCTGATGCAGGTGACGTTGTGTTAGATTTTCTAAAGGCAAAAGTTGAACATTCTGATCTAATCAGTATGTTGAATGCAGCTTATGACTGTTGTTTTTTTACTTTTGGTTTTGTTGGAACTCGTCAGTCTAGGGGGTCATCACTTCGGATATTTCATACGTCGATTTCGGTCGCAAATTTTTCCGTCTAGCAACCATGTTCTCAAGTGTGAAACAAAATTTTGCGTGGATGGAGGTGCCATTTACATGAACGGCTAAGGACAGCCGGTTGAGATAAACAATAGTCAGTCATGAGTTGGTCTATATCGCTTGGTAACTTCGCAATGAATTTCTCGTCTCAAGGTCTATTTTCATTTGCTTACCTTCTAACACCTTAAGCGTCGTATACTGTCACTCAAACTGTACGCCATTCAGCATCTCGTTCTGTTTCATTTCTTTTAGGGATTCCCTTCCGGACCAACTTCCGCCTACCAAAAATCTTGACCAAACTGTGGGTGTGCCAAATTTATCCGTCGAAGTAAGTTTTCCGTGTATTTTCTACCACCAGCCTCCTGTCTTATGCTCGAATACTGACTGACCGCAGCACGTTAACTGAAGGTTTTGTTGATAAATTGTATTCATGGCGTGATATCTGAAAATGCAGAAAAAATCACAATCCTGCTAACAATAACTCTTATTGTTAGTGGGTAATAGAGTTGTTTGATGTGCATTGCAAATCACTCGCAATTTAAATTTAAATTTAGTTAGATCTTTTAGTTAGTTCCGTCTTTGAAGAGACACGCTAGGTTCGAAATTCGGTCTATTTAGGATTCGTTAGTGATACATATCCTTGCCATAACCGGAATTTGAGCTCCAACTCGCGTTCCCTTGGAGTAGTCACGTTGACCACTGCATCACGGACTTCAAGCTAAGCACGGTCGAATTAGTATAGAGCTGTTCGCATTCACTTGTAACTGATGCTTAGAGTACCCAGTCCCTGCTTTGAGAAGGTGTCATAACTCTTCTGTTAATTCAAATGAACGGCGCGCGATTAGGGCCTCTCACCGAATCGACACCACCGAAGTGGTTAAACCCGCTGAGAATTTCTAGCCCGGGTGAAGTTCGGATCCTCAAGATCAAGAAATCGTTGTATGCACTTTTGAAGGTGAACATCTAACACTTACACAACCACACATCTTCACCAGGTAGAATGTTTAACAATTCCTTTGAAATAATGTAGAGATTAATAACCTGTGTTAAGCAGTTGATAAAAAAAAGAACCGTGTACACAGATGTACGGTCTTCCACGAAGACGTTGAGCAACGTGTAGCGACAAACCAATGATCTCAAATATTCAAAGCAAAATTGGATCGTAACGCCACGGTACTATTGAACAAATTAGCAAAGTGGATAGCTAGACAATCTTGACAGTTTCGGTCGACAGATCGTTTTCGGGGAATGAGTTACAATTTGATGCCGAACAGGCTTAAAATGAACTATGATTACACAATAAGGCATTCATACCCGAAGGAGCTCTTCCAAGCAATCAACAGATTCAAAAACAACGCGGGTGAGCCGAGCTCCAAAAAGGGGGGTGCACACACCACTCAATCAAAATACAATGACCGACGACTGCCTATTCGCACAGCTAACAAATTGACGTGGCAAAAAAGATCGTCAAGGTGAAGGTCCAATTAACGTTCAGAAACAGGGGAGGTTGAATGTACAGAGATAAACACTTTGGGGAGTGGGGTTGGTTCGGATTTTCACATGGTTTTACTTCAAAAGTTGATACAACAGATACCCACGCATGTAGAATTGAAACAGAATCTTATTGAGTGGAATGAATTATTGGGATGGAATGAAATTTCGGAGACAAGCTATTTGTATGATTTAAACTGTTAAAACTCGATGACTTCAATGTGAGTGTAACGAGGAATACAGTTCGATGAAATGCCCCATGGATCTGAAAAGATGTCCAACATTTGCGATTAGAAGTGTGCTAGAAGTACGTGTATGCCCTCAAACCGGAAGATAAGATTATATTAGGTTGTAAACGGCTCTAGACGCGAAACATAAAATGTCTCGTCACTTAAATAGGAACATGTTTAACACAAAGGAACCACGACAAGTTGTGGCTCGATGTAACTCCAACGGATTTGGATGTAGGAGGAAACTTGTTTTCAACATATATTTAGAGTCAGCTATCGTAGGAATACTGGTGGTACATTCTTTTAAAAAGGTGAGAATTATACACAATACATTTGAATGCATCGAATGGTAACGCGCATGAATTTCACTGCCTCCCCATCATCATAGACAGCAATACATCAGTGGTTACCACTGACGCCTAACTGCCACACAACTATGACAAGAAACAAATTCTGTGCGGGAATAAATAAGAATAAGGAAGGGGGGTAAGGGACTTAACCACTAAAAACAGCTTCACATATATTCGCACATTTACGGCTTTAACTGCTCCGCATCTTTAAGTACACTTACTCCACAAAGAAGTTGGCCAAACAACGATACTATTCACGCCACTGAGCCTGATTAGCCGCCATCTCACCTAATGTCTCCAGCCATCGACTATGTGAGGGTCTAAGCCCGAGATGGTGAAGGATATGTCCGAATGTTGGATGTCAGACATCTCCTTATTTTACCAGAAACGAATCTTTCTGAATGGACAAGGAGTTCGCACTACGGGAAAATTAATTTCAAGAAAGTCTTGCACCCTGAAGAACACTGGAATAAATAACCAAGGGAGTAGATGCTTATCTATTTGAACATGAAAGTGACTTCACTATCACACAGCTTCTTAATTAATATGCACGTTCTTTCGTTTGACGGATTCTCTCTAACTGAAGATATGGGAATTATCAGGGCATATAGAAAATATTCTCCAAGAGTAACAGACACCCACTGTTTTTTTCAAAGGTATACTGGAAAGTCCATGTGAATGTGAAAGGTGCTGTCGTTTGTGACTAATTATACTAACTTCTAACCTTCTCTCACTTTTTTTCATACTGTGTCCAGCCCTGCGACTAAATGTATTCTTGCGTGAAACGTTCCCAATTGCGTAGTTGTGCTTCTTCGTTGAATTATTATTGTCACTTTTAAAATGAGGTAGGGTGAGTGCGTTTGACGGATTACAAGTTTCGCAGTTGATGTACAGTTGAAATGATACCTTCCAGTTCAACGATCTAACACATTTTCTATCCTCGTTTCATTTCTCCTTGTAAAATTCCTGTTCACAGAGCATCGCCCTGAATAAACGGATACAGGACAAATTCAAGTGAGAACGCGTACTGTCTTTTACTTCGTGTATAATCATTTAGTGATTCAATTTAGACAACCGATGTGTATGTACATCTGTACGTTGCGTTCATTAGTGATCTTCCTACCTCCCAATTTCTAGGGTTTGTCTACGATACTTTCTGCCCCCGGAATGGCCGATGCAGAAAGATCAAATTCACACTTTGACCGATCTGGAGTTGGCCAATTTTCCTCTGGAGGATTTCTTCGATCGATATGAACAAGGCTTACGCTCCGTAAGTTTTTTATAACTTCATACGGCTCTCTAACGTGAAAAACCAAACTCCATCTGTATTACCTCCAATGGTGATCTTGCTAATACTTTTTGGTCATCCATAGATTTTATAATCATTCACTCGTACACATCAGATGCATTTACAGTTCTATATCTCGCAGTTAAACCATCGTCAGTTATTACTCAAACTACTGGATTGTTCTCCTCCCGTATTTTACTCGAGTAATGTAATCATATGAGTTACGTCAAACAATTTGCAACTCATGCCATCTTTTTAGATTTCTTCCCAGCTTTGTGCTTCTTCATTTCCGTCTCCTCTCCTGGTGTTCAGTCAGACCATTTTCTTGCCACACTTGTTCCGTCGCTTTTTCAGCAAAAAATGTAAACGAGTTAACTGCTTCCGATTTATTGATGTCCAGTTCCCTACACTTTAAGTTTATCATCCTTTTTTCGCCCTGCATGCGGCACCATCACCCGTTTGCTTTCCTAAACGCACCGTCCTCGTATCCCGCACGTTGTGAACACTGAACTCAGAGTAATAACTGAACGCTATCTGGTATAATACGATATAAAGCCACGTAAATTAAAGGGTCAGTCCAGTGACTAAACTTAGTGCTGCCATAGGAACATCAACTTAAAAGTAGCCTAGAGTAAATCTTGGATGTCCTGTTTCAGTAAATCGAACTACTCTTCTATCCCCTCTGTTACCAACTTCTCCCTTGTCGCCTCCCGGGTGCCGTACCGCTCATTTTGGGAAACGAATCTAAATGTTGATTTGGGCTTAGAAACTTTTATTGTAAAGATTTATGGATTTCATTGTCCCTGATTTTGGGGAGCGCCTACACAAACTTAATGAATACCTCTGTAACGCAAATGGTCTAAAGGTTGCATTTGTGATGTGGTTATCAACTATTGGACTCTTCTTGAGAATCTACGGAACAATGAATGTCTGTTTAATGGGAATAGTTAATCCTTTTTAATTGTGAGACTTCTATCAGAATGAAAATAGTCAGTACCATATTCCTGCATCCAAATGCAGTGGGTTTTCATTTCATCAAAAATAGTTGGTAGGCCGACATCAATGACCGTTAAAAATAGTTTCATATGCGTTAAAGTAACTGTTCCACAGTATGTGATAATAATGATCACTTGCCAGATCCTACTGTGTGGGACCAATGTTAATGCTTCCATGTGGGACTCCGGTCTCTTTATTCCGAGCTGAATAGCATTCATAGTGACAACTTCGTTTTGAAATGAAATTAACTCCGTTTAGATTGACCACGTTTACACAAGTATACAGAGTTCTTTGCAGAATGTATAGCCACCGGGTTATTTACCAGTTCGCTATACTGGGCTTGTATACTACAGAAAATTCCATAGAAACCAGTTCGCTTTAATAGAGTTTTTAAAAAGGCGCACTTTAAGGGGATTCACCGATCTATGAATCGTGGAGGCAAGCAGCTTTCTTGCTCAGTGTATAGCACGCAATGTGCACGTAGTTCCGGCTTAGTAGCTTCACACCACGTCTGCCCGAAGACGTTCCAGAACGTTAATGTTCCTTGTAATGAAACCGGTGGGATGAACTCTGATCACACTGCGAATGTTTGGAAAACATTCTTTTTACGCTTGGTTTCCGAGACATCACAGTTGTGATAAACTTAGAATGTCCAGTCATTCACGACTAACCAGGCTGTAGATGCTGTTGGTTGGTCCATCTTGGAGGTGCCGGATTCACTGCCAAAAAAGTCGGTGGATGTTTTTGTTCATACTTTTCTGTAGATTGTGGTGAACCCTGCTCAGCGCTAACAAACGGTGCATCTTTGGACTCAGATGCTATGTAGTGTACTTCCATGAAGCCTCGATAGTCCATACACACTTGACCTTTCCAGGTTATCGAGAACATCTAGTTCGGTCATTTTTTTATGGGATAGTCAGCCTGTTATGGGTGCGTTGTGCATGCTCTTTATATACATAGTGGTGTTCCGTCTCTCTGTTAATCCTGCCAGCTTCACTGTGCAGGACGTGACCATCCGGCTTTTTTAGAACGACGCTTCGAATTATTCACCAGTGGTTTGAGGTCAGTACTTTGAAACTTCTACCTAGAAGTTCATGTTCGAGATGGTCCGATTGTAGCCACCTTCTGATGTAATGTTTAGCTGTCTAAAATGCTCTCGGCTAATTTACTTCATATTATCTTATTCAAATGTCAGTGCATAACAATGTAGCTTAATTCCCAATAAGTGTAACTGATATTTTCGGAACTTACTATTAAAATGTAACTTCGCTATCATTAAGCCTTGACCATTTCAGGGCCACATGCTTCTTCCTTACGACGTATTGTTTCTCATAATAATTTGTTTCTACATATTCCAGCTGTTGGCGACGTTCCAGCAAGAAACTAAGGTCTATGTGGATCGCCTGACTGATGTGCGCTGCAATGTTGTGAAACTATTGAACCAAGTTGATCCGGTAAGCCTTGTGTTCTTGTGCTTTCGGATCTACTTTCAAGCATAAATTTTCTTCGTCAAAGTAGCTAAACTTTGTCATCCGCTTGTCTCAAATTCCTCTTCATCATGAAAATGGATTTACTCTTTAAATGTAGGTTTTCATTCCACATTAGATCGCTGCTTAAATGGGAATACGGGCTGTGACCGTCAGTAGTCGTTTTGCTGTCAGAGGTAATGAGTGGCTGTCTCACTTTACAGTTAGACACTCCTACGATTTTACTGTGTTCTTAATTTTTTGGCAACGATGTTGACGAAATGCAGGCATTTGTTTGAGTGGTTATCCAACGTGATCGACCTTATGAATCGGTAAGTGGTATTTTTTAATGGGAGAAAAGAACTGCGATACCATTCACACGATATTGTTTCGTCATCTTCAACATACAAAAGTTGTTCACGATGGTTAATTGTCTTATACTTCGAGAATTGGTTAGTAGAAGGGGAGCGATGGAAATTAGTTCACGAACCCCCAACTCTGGGCATAAACGATTAACTTCACTTTGATTGTATCAATCATACGAACAACTAAGTTGAAACAGGACGGCATCTACGCAAGATAGCGGCTTCATCTGTCGCGCTGCATTGTTCGTCCCTGCATGGGGACCGCTCGGTTGAACAGCAACCATTGGATCCGATTGTCCCTCGTATCCTCAAATGTTTGATGTTGGCTGATTATTTTTACACGTTTCCTTAAATTTTGGTCATCCTTTAATCCAAACCAGTCCCTCTGATCATTGTTTTCATATCAACCACTTTCGGTAGCGCAATTTTAAGGGTGAATGTGATTGATTTTGCATTTGTTAACTCAGAACTTCAAGTTGTTTCCTACAGAACACTGGTTTAAATAGTTGATATCGTTCTTTTAGGTTGCTCTATCTTCCGGGCACTCGAACTCGCTGGAGTTTTGTGTCCTAGAGTAATATCAGTGGTTTGATTATGCTTGGTATTTCGAGAACGAAAGGAATGAATAACATATCCTGAGGTTGATCCTTGTAAAACGCCGCTGTTGGCAAGGGAACACTGATAGCTGTCAGTTTACCTTGACGTTGAACCTACGTTCCTTTAGGCAATCCTCCAGCCACGTGAGTATGCGCTGATCGAGGCCATTCGTATGGAGTTTCTGTGGCAAGATGTAGTGATCGGCGTTGTCAAAAGTTGTGAAAATGTCAAGACAAGCCAGATCTGTGGCCAGGCCTGCGTCAGCAGCTTTCGTTCAAAAATTACCAGCAATCAGGGGATTCATGATGCACGGGTATTCTTCTTGTTAATGAGTTCAATGTCTCCAACTTTTGCCTAAATAGTCATCTAGTAGGCTTTCCATTACTTTTGAAATCACTGAAAACGCAGCTGTTGGTCGTTAGTTTGCCGGGTCATCGCTGCATCCACCTCGAAGATAGACAGTGAACGACTAAGAAGTGTTGTCGGCGGTTCTGCCATTTCGGTGGCGCAGTTTTTCAAGATGACAAGTCTGGACCGAGTGATTTGTGGGTTAGCAGGTTTTCTATTTTGACCGTGTCTAGTGACATCGAAATTTGAGGCCATTCAGTCAGTTTGACGCCTATGTGCACAAAACTCGCTCGTGATTTACAGTTATGTACACCTGCGTACTGTCTACCCAGAGTGTTGACCGCTTCTGCATTAGTAAGTTCACCAGAGGTTTGCAGTTACCAGCCTTACTCCTTGTGTGTGCTATTACTTCACCGTCGCTAACTAAATCCTTCCCCTCTGATAGCAACCATGTTATGATTGCGCCACATGACGTACTCCACAAACGCAAATCTTGATTGTTCTTGGTATTGCCTGTTCCAGGCTGAACGTTTCACTGTAGTCAGATGTTTCGTTCTGTTCCGTGTGCGTCTCGATTTTCTACTGGGCCAGGAATATTTTACTGGAATATGTTTGGCAACAGCATCAGAAATTCCCCCGGCGATGAGCTGCCGGTGATCATCTAGGTTGAGCGTGGTAAAGCAGCCCCGCCATTAAACCTTGTTAAGCTGTCGTCAGCTCTGTAAAGTTTGCCTTGCGATAGGTCTTCAGATCTGTGTTTTGGGAAACGTGTATATAGCTGAATTCAATTATCCCGTGATCATTACGACCCGGTGGAACTGTGTTATTTAGATTCTCTATAGCGTCAACCTTGTTGGTAAGATTGTAGTCAACACAAGACAGCGCTTGGTCCACTCGCTATGGTTTAGTGAAGTCTAGCTCCGTGTGGTTAAAATGTCTCGTTACTAATGTTGGGGTATGTCGTAAAGATGTATCTGACTTGGAATGCCATGTAAGGCCGTGTCGGCATCCCTACGCACAGAAGGCGATCTGTAAATCAGATCAGTCAAGCAATTTAAATCAGGAGTGACGCTAACTACTTGTTGGACCAACTCCGGAAGATTCACTAGCACCCCGTCACGAATATTTAGGATCTTTAGGTGCGGTCCCAAATAAAAAGGTACACCACCTTCTTTGCTGATTTCCCTATTATCACGAACCACTCATACGGGGATGGACAATTCGCTCTCCCATACTCCTCTACATTTGGTCTCCAAGGTGCCCACAGTTAATGGGTCTCACTGGGAACAGAGGTTTCAAAGCTCGTCCAGGTTACTAAAAAGTAAAGCAACGTTAGCGTAGAATAATATCACGAGGCAGTTTCAATGTCTACAGTAAACACAACAGATTGGTCGAGATTAGTCGATTAAGAAGGGCTAGATCGGTGTGCTGTAGTGTACTTTGAGATCGCCATCCACTATTTGAATGGCCGACGTTTTTTGGACTCCTGGACTGGATTTGGAATCTGCGCGATCACCTTGGGGCAATATTGGAAGCAACTGTACTGTGCATTGTGGTAACACAGCTGTTTCTACTCGGATCTGATGTTCGTTTGGTTGTCAGAATGGTATCTGACCCAACAGACAGCAGGGAGCGCGCCAAGCTGCATTCACCTGTTTCGCCATTTCTTCCTTTAAGAGGGTCATTCTCAGAAATCGGGACACACATTACCGAGTTCAGGTACACGGGATGGAACGGACGATTTATGCGGGTGACTGTTAGTTCAGGCAGGCGAATGGGCGATACTGGGAATTTCCACCGGTATAGATCATGCACTGTTTGAGTAACGGTATTAGCAGTGTTTTCAGCAAGCACACTTAGTATAACAATGCTCCTGTGCCCACGTTATTCAAATCCGTAGGCGTAAGATGACGGTTGCGGGCGTTTGGGTTTATCTCACTTAAAGCATATCCTAGTGAAGTTCTCATTTCTGCTGTGGCTGGCTTGTTGTAACACCATTAGTGTCTGGAAGCCAGCTGCGGCGTGAAGGATAATCTGATGGGGACGCGAATTGAGGGCGTATTTAGAATCAGAGTTTTTTCGTAGTCTTTGAAGTCGTTATGGGAAAATGCAACTATTTAGGAAATTCTTCAAATTCTTTTCTGTCATACTTCTAACCTACAAACATTGTCGCACTACTCTCAGTCAGACATTTACTGACTAACACATTACTATGAGCGAATTTAGCGATATCTTGGGTGTGCTGTTGCCCGTCTACGGTGTCTACCACACAGTGTCCGTCAAGTTGAATGGGTTGGGTTTTTTCCTGCCTGTTCGTTCACTTTGAGTAGGTGGACCGGCCGTAGTTGCATGGATGTCTTGGGTTTCGAGTATTTTCGTTGCGAACGTCTATCCAATTCGCCATGGTAAAAAGTGGGATATTCTCATTAGTTAAAGGAGTCTCAGATTCAGCACGTTTGATAGATAGTGTTACAGCAGCTGGGTGTCGTGGCTCGTGTTATCAACGCAAGTCAGTCATGTTAATGCGATGGTCGCTCACTCACTTCGATTGGCCCTGCAACACTTTTCTGACTGAAAGTTGTGTTTACAGATACAGTAAGACAGGGTGGAATATGCGGTGTATTCGATAGGGCAACAGGTTTGGTGCTTACCGGGCAACAGGCTCTGTAACGCCCTTTGGCCATCTTCTGGAGTCACTATAACTATGCAGGTTGAGCACATGCCTTAGATTTCCAGTGGAGTTATCTTTTAGTCGGAACCAGTCCACAGGTTGGGGAACGTTGATTCTTGCACAGATGACAGGTTAGAATTCCACCGTTTTACGGAACTCCTTGGCATATACCTCACACGTTAAAGGCCTGAGTGGCTAGGCGATCGCTGTACTGTGATACTCAGTTCACCACATGTACACCACAAGCAGTTAACAGTCAGGCACACAAGAATACTCAGATTTCTCCGGACGAACGACTGGTTGTGACCCCAAATGTGCAGGACATCTGCAAGTGTCGAGTAAACTTGATTTGAGATAATGTTTCAGTTGTACTACACACTTGCCGTCACTAGCAGAGTCCAAAGTGTGGGTGTTGGTTCAGGAATATGCGTTTAATTCTCGTCGTTGTCGTCCATAGTCAAGCAAACGAATATCAGACTAGATAACAAGCCGTAGACTTTGTTGCGACCGGAACTGAGGGTGTCACGCGGGTTGACCAGTACGTCCGCCGATTTGGGCGGTATTGACCAATCAGGGAGGCGTTTGACACAGATGACGTCGGGCGCTCAATCAGTGAATGGCCAGGTTCCTGACGCGTTCTCAAGGCTGTCTCCGTCATGGGCTTCACAGTGATGGTCGAGTGATCGTGCAGTGTTCGACCAGCGGGATGCCGATCGGTTAATGAAACGATCGAACGTCTCCTTGTAGAGTAAAATTCGTGTGGGTTTTTGTTTGGGGTGGATCGCGGGCTTCCGCTTGCCGCAGTCATCACTTGGGTCGATTGTTCGATCATGGGACCGACACCACTTGGAAGAACAACGAAGCTATCGGGAATTGCTTAAAATACACCTCCGCGTGGTGCTAAAAATTATGTTGAGGTTGTCATTATACTGCTTTGAACGCGTGAGTATGTGAGGTGAGCAGCAGGGAGACATTTCGAAGTTCTTATTCTAGATGGATGCGGTGTATCTGTAAGGTACAGATAATGCTAGTTAACGCTTCGAAAAGGTGGACGAATGAATCCGGATTGGGCACTACGGAGAAAACACACAAAGTCAGCGCTGAAATATACGTCCCTTTACTGTTCATTTAATAAAAAAACACCCGCTATTACTCACGAAGTTTCGTGTCAAATCCAGAATACCACAAAGGCAATCAACACTCATTTCCAGGATACCGAGCCACATCAAACTGCTCTTTAAAAAAGAACGATGCTGCTCCTAATTAACGCCTGGCACACCAATGATCTTGAAGGACCCTCACTTGGTTACGACGGATACTCGCGACTAGCCTGCTGTTCAACTCTTACTACAGTTCGGACACTTTCAGTTTCCTGGCATCCCCTTATTCATTTTAATGCTGCTGAAGAAACATCCGTTCCCCAACCACTGCTACGAATGAGTTTTTGTCCGTACGAACAGGTCATCTGCTGACGTTGAGCGATCATGCTCATACCTATCATACCAAACAAGCCATCCGGGGTAAACATGACGATACCCGATACGATTGCGACCGTCATCCTCTCAGAGGTAACTGCATTCTAATCAGGGCCGCCTTATCACACACCAACTGCCCGTATGGGTAAACCTAATAAAACACCCGGA